>OY755238.1:97761927-97782295 GCA_963576725.1 Azorinus chamasolen | reverse complement strand
TGTATAAATTGCTTTCTGTCGGCGTTTTGGTGATGGTGGCGTTTTGTGTGTGGCTTTTTCCGCTTGACTTTAATACTTGTTCATTTATCCGTTTCCAAATCTGAACAATTTCTCAAGATCACATTTTAGTGCAGGTAGAAAGTATGCTTGTAATGCTGGAACATTAGTTTCGAGCTGCATTAAGCTGTCACATGAGATTCCAGATATGTGTAACAGTTCTGTATTGTAATGTTTGGAAGGACCGAACTTTTAATTCGCTTTATTTCAAAGTTCGAATTATCCGAGTTCGAGAAATCAAGGGTCAAGCAGAGGCACTCGGATGTTATTGAATTTTGTCAGACATGTGTAGATCAGACCAGTAACAACTTATGTACACGGTGTTTCGTCGAAATATACACTGTTTGCAAATATTATTTTAATAAACGAAACACGATAGTATTTAATTAGACGTCGTGCCGCGAACGACCCAGATGTGATTTTATTAATAAAGGAGTGTCCCATTTCTCATGATACTGATTGCATTCGTAGCTTCATGATCTTCGTATAGGTAACAGTTCATCTATAAGTGATTTAACCCTTTCCATGTTTCAGTATTCGCTGAGAAAGTATGACATCCTAAATATTTATTTGCTGAAGTTTAATAATGTAAACATTACAAAGAATTTTTTGCTTTGACAAAAACTGTAGAATCAGAGTTATATCATTTTAAAAGCAAACAGAGCAGACCCTTATCAGTGTGATCTGGGTTTACTCATTTTTACAAATGCGTGAAAATGTGTTTGTAAGAAGGAATGGATAGCCAAATTCAGTTATTACGTCTTTATAAGTTGTTAAACAAATAAAGTATAGAGGAGCAATATTTTCTCCTGGACTTAAATGTGGAAACATGCACATTTACTAGGAAGATCGACTTAATTAATGAAAAAAGAGGTAGGTACATCGAGTGGGTCTGTCGTCTAAAAGCTTGAAATTTATAGGGTATTTAATAGTATAAAAGAATAAACAGACCTTGAATTGGATAAATAATCTGAAAGCCATCAAAGTAGGCTGACCGTTACATGAATTTATTGAGATTTTCATTACAGTTTCGGAATAGCTATCCATAACCAGCATAGGAGTCTTAGTATTACTTTGTGTTAATCCCAAACATTGTCATAAACCAGACGTTTTAATACATATGAAAAAGTACCCTTGACGTATTAATTTCATCAAAATACATTTTCTAAATCCGTTGGACATTATTCTATGCCGTGAAGCTAGATTATTTGTAAAGTTCGATACAATATTTAGTCTCTGTGAGTGAAAAGCAGTAGTTGCATTATAGTTCAGCGCCGGCACCTGTCAGTATTGCTGTGGCTACACGCGATGCACTGAAAATTACTATAACAGCACGCACAGAAGTAAACGGTTTTAATGTAGTAACTTGGTTTGAAATTTGATAAATACAATAGGGAAATGAAAAACAAATTTTATTTAGGATCAAAACTGGTTATAACACTGATAAAAACACACAACAGAACTGACATCAGGCGGGAAACCAGGACATGAAACACATGTACGACCTTTACAAAGCTCTTCTTTGTCTGTTGCACCTTTGGCGAGCTTAATAACATTTTCTTCGCGAGTTTAGGAACATTTGAATTTAAAAGACAACGAACATCAGATTGTTTCTCACATAACCAAAACGGCGTGTTTTCGCTGTTTTAATAACATGTAAACATTGGTTTCCCAAATTTGACCGAATTACCCCGTGGTTATATTTAGACATATAGTACATTGGGAAGACGTAGGTGCATACAAGTAATCGTTTTATAACTCTAACATATTTATTATGGGCAATATATTTCTTAGGAATCAATTTCTTTTAAGTAACTTTTAAATATTTGTGAATACAATTTATTGTTTAATATTAAATTTTAGCACTGGTTGTTTTTAGCACCAGATACGAGCTAAACAACTTGAAAAAGGTTATGTTGAAATATGAATACAGTCATGTCAAAGAGTTCGTATGACGTCATATTTGTTCTAAAGTGTTCTTACACGTGTTACTACTAAGGGCATCTTAACCCGTTGCTTTAACCCGGAGATAAGCGAAGTTATGTGAGAAATGTTGTATCAATTGACAACAAGTGTCAAGATTCTTTTTAACAAGTGTCAAGATTCTTTTTATCACATAACTGATTCACTCAACTTCGATTCACCGTCTTCTATGTTGTGGGTAAGTCCGGTGGGGATATCTTTATTTACACTATTTGTAAAGCTAGGGTGATTTTAAGAGAAGTGTGAGGTTAGGACGTCCGTAAACCGGTTTAAACCCCCAGTGGTGTTTTTGCTACTGATCGTGCCAAGGCGGTACTATCTTTGTCACTCTTCCTTTTGTTTGCCTTACGTCTTTGTGCTTATGATTTTGTTCATGTGTGGAGTGTTTGTCTCTAGTTTTTGTGTGTCTGTTGGTGTTTTATGTGTTCATCTCGTGTCTGAGTGTGCGTTTTGGTGTGAGGTTGTGTGTGTGTCATGCTATCTATCGGTGTTTTGGTGGTGGTTGCGTCTTGTATGTAGCTTTGCCTGCTTGACTTTACTACTTTTCCATTTATCATAGTAGAATTGTACATGTTCTTTTACCTTCGTTAAACAAGAAGTCAAAAGTATAGACCATTTAGTAGTTGTACATGAGCTAGAATTTACAATGAAACGCGCTTTATATGGTTTTTATGCAGTTTTGGTAACCAATACATTGTAGGAAGTTTATGTTGTGTAATTTTAATATCGGTTCCAAGTTGTTCACTCATTTTGACATGGTCTGAAACGATGGTCTTTTCGTCAGTAGTAACTGAAATGTATGACTTGGTATTAATGATGTCCTGCTTCAAGACGTCGATATAATGTAATCGTCAAATAATAATCACATTATTCGATGCCTTATCAGCAGTCTTCCAAGCTGTCTGTATTTTCTTTCGCATTTGCAGACGCTACAGAAAACGTGGACGACTTGTATTTTTGTACACAAGCTCCATCTATACACTCCAAAAGAAAAAAATATACGTGGCCAATGGAACCCGCTTCATATCGAAAGGGTCCCTTTTTTAGGGGGGTGGGGTCGGCATTTATGGTTGTGGTGGTGGAAAATCCATATTCTTTTTTGTATAGTGCAATACCAATATCATACATGTTTCTACAATCTGTCCAACTCTGTATATTGCAGAAAGAGTTTCTGTTTGTTTTCCGTTTGTATTTCTTCTTTGTTTTCTAATGCATGCACTTCTACTTGTTGCAATAGATTGTACACGTCTTCTATTGTCATTTTCTCTTCTACAGGGTGCACATTGTTCTTCTTTGCTTCGCCCCACACAATGATATACTTGCAACAAGTGTGGCAGAGAAATAGAACTACACTACTATATATCCACCAGAAATAGGAAATAGTAGATTGTTTCTATACCCAACAGCATACAATTCTCCCAAGTTCCAACCCATCCATTCTTTTGCCTTTTTGCTATCTACTCTATAAAGAATTCTTCCTTGTACATTTTCCTTTGCAATTTCTTGTAGATATTCCAAACTTGTTGCATATTCTTTTGTATTTTCTGCTTCTATAGCAAATTCGTTGTATGGGAAATGTGGAAGACTTGTACTTTTGTACACAAGCTCCATGTTGTATATAGTATACAGAACATTTTTCCAATATGTATTGCAAAAACAAACATATATACAAAAAACAACTATATACAAAATAGGTATTGTTTTGGTATGCAAGAAAAAAATACAAAAACTTCAAAACGGTATATATCCAGAAAATACGCAGTTTTCTAGCAAATAAGACCTCCAGGAAGACAATAGTATAATCTACCACATATGCTACAGCATACAATGGAAAGGAGTCTTTTTCCGTAGATATGTTCCAAGTATGTGTGGTTTGCACTCTGTCCAGTTTGTCGCAAGTTTTTCATTTTTTTTCTTTGTCTTGTAGAGAATCGGAAGATCAATATCTACTCTCTTCTTCCAAAAACTCTTCGTATGCAAATCGAGGAGAGCGGGGTGGATCAAATACAATTGGCATTGCTATACAAAAGTATACACAAAACTCCAAAATAAAAAGATACTTGGGCAATGGAACCGGCTACATATAGTGAGGGTCCTTTTGGAGGGGGGGGGGGGGTTCGGCATTTTTGGTTCTGGTGGTGGAAAATCCATATTCTTTGCATTTTCTTTGCTGTGTTTCCATGTAGTGTATAGTACACTACAAAAACCAATTGCAGCTGGAATGTAGTATACCAACTGTCCCAGCTTTGTACATGTTTCTACAATCTGTTTTTGTTTTTCTTCCTGTCCTTCTTGCACTTATTGTATTTTTCCTTGTACTTTGTCTACAACATTGTCTTCTTCGTCTATATCTAGCAAAGAGAGTATGTCTATAGTGTGAAGTGTGAGAAGTGTGAGGTTAGGACGTCTGTAAACCGGTTTAAACCCCCAGTGGTGATTTTGCTACTGACCGTGCCAATGCGGTTTTCTCTTTGTTACCCTTCCTTTTGTTTGCCTTGCGCCTTTGTGCTTGTGATTTTGTTCATGTGTGGAGTGTTTATCTCTGGTTCATATGTGTCTGTTGGTGTTTTCTGTGTTCATCTCGTGTGTGAGTGTGCGTTTGGGTGTGTGGTTGTGTGTGTGTGTATGTGTGTCATGCTGTCTATCGGTGTTTTGGTGGTGGTTGTGTCTTGTATGTGGCTTTGCCTGCTTGACTTCCATGTGTTGCTGTTCGGGCGGCTGTTTGTTCTGTATGTGGTGTTTCTTGCACGACTCATTTTTGTACTTTTACTCATTTTCTATATAGACACATCTTTGTTTTCTATTGCACGCACTTCTACTTTTTGCAATATATTGTACACGTCTTCTATTGTCTTTTACTCTTCTACAGGGGGCACATTGTTGTCTTCTATTGTCTTTTCACTTCTACAGGGTTCTTCTTTGCTTCGCCCTAGATTT
The DNA here is from genome assembly GCA_963576725.1 of Azorinus chamasolen. Lineage (NCBI taxonomy): Eukaryota > Metazoa > Mollusca > Bivalvia > Cardiida > Solecurtidae > Azorinus > Azorinus chamasolen. The sequence goes on along the minus strand of OY755238.1, from coordinate 97,777,318 downwards.
TGTACAATCTACTACTACCTATACCATATCTCTGTTTTCATCTTTCGCAGTCATTTTGCCACGAATGAATTGTATCTCTGCTATCTCCTCTTGTGACAACTTTTTCTTTTGAAGCTTCTTTTGTATATCTTGTAAGATGCATTTGTACAAACAGGAAATTTCCATTCCGAAGAAAGTGCTATACATCCTAGGAAATCCTAGGAATTTTGCTTTCCAGTGCTATACATCCTAGGAAATTTTGCTATGTAGTGCTATACATCCTAGGAAAGTGCTCAACACCTACTGAAAAGTGTTCAACACCTACTGAAAAGTGTTAAGATTTTGCTATGCATCCTAGGAAAGTGTTCAACACCTACTGAAAAGTGTTTAACATCTACTGAAAAGGGTTCAACACCTACTGAACACTGTTCAACACCTACTGAAAAGTGTTTGACACCTACTGAAAAAGTGCTAAAATTTTGCTATTCATCCTAGGAAATTTCCTATTTGTACAAATGCATCCTAGAAAGATATACAAAAGATGCATCAAAAAAAAAAGTTGTCGCAAGAGGAGATAACAGATACAATCCATTCGTGGCAAAATGACTGCGAAATATGCAAACCAGAAATATGGTTTAGGTAGTATTAGATTGTACAAAATCTGGGGCGAAGCAAAGAAGAACAATGTGCACCCTGTAGAAAAGAAAAAGACAATAGAAGACGTGTACAATCTATTGCAAAAAGTATAAGTGCATGCAATAGAACACAAAGATGTGTCTATAGATATACTCTCTTTGCTAGATATAGACGAAGAAGACAATGTTGTAGACAAACTAAAAGAAGAAATACAAGAAGTGCAAGAAGGACAGGACGAAAAACAAAAAGAAACTCTTTCTGCGATAGATAGAGTTGGACAGATTGTAGAAACATGTACAAAGCTGGGACATTTGGTATACTACATTCCAGCTGCAATTGGTTTTTGTAGTGCACTATACACTACATGGAAACACAGCAAAGAAAATGCAAAGAATATGGATTTTCCACCACCAGAACCAAAAATGCCGAAACCCCCCCCCCAAAAGGACCCTCACTATATGTAGTCGGTTCCATTACCCAAGTATCTTTTTTATTTTGGAGTTTTTTGTATACTTTTGTATAGCTATGCCAATTGTATTCGATCCACTCCACTCTCCTCGATTTGCATACGAAGAGTTTTCGGAAGAAAAGAGTAGATATTGATCTTCCGATTCTCTACAATTGAAAAAGTAGTACAGTCAAGCAGGCAAAACCACATACAAGACGCAACAACCACCAAAACACCGATATATAGCATCACACACACACACACACACACACACACACACACACACACACACACACACAACCACACACCCAAACGCACACTCACACACGAGATGAACACAGAAAACACCAACAGACACACAAAAACTAGAGACAAACACTCCACACATGAACAAAATCTCAAGCACAAAGACGTAAGGCAAATAAAAGGAAGGGTGACAAAGAGAGTACCGTCTTGGCACGGTCAATAGCAAAAATCACCACTGGCGGTTTAAACCGGTTTACGGACGTCCTAACCTCACACTCTAACACTCTACAAGACAAAGAAAAAAAACTTGCGACAAACTGGAGAGAGTGCAAACCACATATACTTGGAACATATCTACGGAAAAAAGACTCCTTTCCATTGTATGCTGTAGCATATGGTGGTAGATTATACTATTGTCTTCCTGGAGGTCGTATTTGCTAGAAAACTGTGTATTTTCTGGATATATACTGTTTTGAAGTTTTTGAGGGCTTAAGTTGTGGGGCTTATGGGATAATATTGTTTAACCCCTGTAACATTTCCTTGAGGTGGTGGTATATTTCAATTATGTTGTGTAAATGAAAAAGTAGTAAAGTCAAGCAGGGAAAGCCACACACAAAAACACCACCATCACCAAAACACCTACAGAAAGCATAGCAATTTATACTCATACACACATACAGTAGAAAGTCACATACAAGACGCAATCACCACCAACACATCAATAGACAACATGTCACACACACACACACACACACACACACACACAACCAAATGCACGCAAACACACGAGAAGAACACAGAAAACACGAGCACCAGAGACAAACATGAACAAAACACTAGCACAAAGACACAAGACAAACAAAATGTAAGGGTGACAAAGAGAAAACCGCCTTGGCACGGTCAGTAGCAAAATCACCACTGGGGGTTTAAACCGGTTTACGGACGTCCTAACCTCACACTTATCTCAAAGTCACCCTAGCTAAACAAACATTGTAAATAAAGGTATCTCCGCCGGACTTCCCCACAACATAGAAGACAGTAATCACAGTACAAAATGTAAAACATAGCATAACAACTGCGAAAGTCCGTCAAATATGTACTCAATGACTTTGCTGAAGACAGAGTAACTGCAGGGAAACCGTTTTAGGGCACGACAGAGAAAAGGTAATATATGAGTCTGGTAAGCTCATCCCATTTCTGGGTTTAAGAGTATTCCATCATAGAGTACTACCCTCGGCCTGTCATCGTGCAAGCAAAAAGGAAAGCGTAGCGACCGACTGTAAAGGGGTCGATAACCAAACATGCAGTGTGTTGCAATATAATAGGGTCATAACCTTTCTTCCTAAAAGTTTTAATGCGTTTAATAAACAAATCCTGAAAATGGATATGACCATGAATTTTCCTAAGTTTGTAGATAACATCGCCATAGAAATCTGGATGAGAAATACCTTGTTGCAGTAACGTCCGTAAATTGCAGTTATATTTACTAATAAGGGGTAAATTTCGATAATAGAATTTTGAAAAAGCTTTCCGAATTTTATGATATCTGTAGCCTTGCTTAAGAAGTTTATGAGTTATAATTAAATTACGACTATTGAAATCTACTAGCAAAGAACAGGCTCGAACAAAGCGAATAAGTTGAAAAATGTAAACCCCTTAAGATGTAGACCGGGGAACATCTCTTTAAAGCCTTAAACTTTCTAAAACAGGTTGAATATAGTTTACCAGTTTTTTTTAAATTAGTGTGAGGATTGTTTTTATTTTATTGTGTAAACTTTAGATCATTCTAAAACATATTAAAAACCGCCATTCTTTATGCTACTAAACGCTAGTGTCGTCTGAGGAAAGATATTGATAAATTTTGACACAGGTCAAACGACTACCTATGACTCTTCTGGCCAGGTTCTACTTTGTTTATGGAATAATATGGATATGGTTCTAGTTTCTGGCTTCGCCAAAAACTCCCGTGTTCACAATTCCGTTATAATAAACGTAAATAATCATGATACTATTAGTTCATACATTAATATTCATTATGTAAATGGTTAATAAATACAGGAAAGCCATGAATCCGCATGTTTTATTAGATCTATCTAGATAAATGTTTATGACATTCGTTCTATTTTCTCATATTAATTCATTAAACTGAATTATATCCATAGGCGAATCTGTGATAACCTTTGTCAACTGTTTGGATCCTGAGGAGCCTCATCGGGATTCAAAGTGTTTGACACTACGGTTATGTGTTTGCCAAAGAGTTGAAGAAAACGCCACTTCGAAACCCGAAGGAGACGGCAATTTTATCAGATAAAATGCATTTGTCGCTGAAAGTTTTAATGCATTTAATGAATTACCAAGAGATTGCTTCGTGATCAATATTTATTTTTTTATACATTTTTTTTGTTACATGTAATTCATATTTAATCAGTTCGCAAGATTAACTGACAGAGATTCATGAAATTGGCAATATGGATCATAAATTTACTCAATAAAATGTTTCTTTCAGCGAGAAATATAAAGCAATATTGGTTGTTGTCATGTTAATTGTTAACACAGATATTGAGAAAACGCACTGCTGCCAATTACAACTTCATTATTGTAATTTATCATGCTGCAATGACAAAGTGGAACACACACGTATACAGGGAGCGCCACACACAACATGTAACGGCAACCAGAATGATTTAGGATGAGATGAATTATCTCCCTGCATTAGGCTCATCTGCAATGAAATTTCATATACAGTAGCACCTGTCGTAAGCAACTTTGAATTGATTGAACGCAGAAATCGTAAAAAGCAGGCGGTTCCTTAATGCAGGGCAAAGGTAATGCAGAAAGCTCCTATCGGAACTTTCTGTATTACATTTGACCTGCATTTAGCTACAGACCCATGATTAGACCTCTTTTTGATGGTCGCTTAAGACAGCTTCTGCTTTATTCCTAAAAAGGTGCAAATATTCATCTAAAAACAATAATGACATCATGCATATTAACTTTATTAGCTCATTTTTATAGCATATGTATACGAGTATTTTTATGGCATATGTATACGGGTATTTTTATGGCATATGTATACGGGTATTTGTATGGCATATGTATACGGGTATTTTTATGGCATATGTGTACGGGTATTTTTATGGCATATGTATACGGGTATTTTTATGGCATATGTATACGGGTATTTTTATGGCATATGTATACGGGTATTTTTATGGCATATGTGTACGGGTATTTTTATGGCATATGTATACGGGTATTTTATGGCATATGTATACGGGTATTTTTATAGCATATGTATATGGGTATTTTTATGGCATATGTATACGGGTATTTTTGGCATTGTAGAGATAGATGTATTGTAATTTCATAGGCAAACAGAACAGAACCTGATTAGACAGATCAGTCTGAACTGGCTCTACCCTGTTTTCAAATGCGTGAAAAGGCGTTTATATGAAGCAAAGGGATACCACGAAGGTATGTGAGAGCAGGTGGTTGCTAAATGCGGGACAAAGGTCATGTTGAAAACTCCTAGAGGATATTTCTGCACAACTTTTTTACCGCATTAACCCATTCCCTAATATTGACGACTTTTGACGACTCTGTTAAAGTCACTTTGTGAAACCATTGTGATGAATACAGCATTTGCTCCTATAGGAGAACATTCTCTATTTATCACAATGGTTTCAAACTACAAATTTCTAAAGTTTTCCTTTTCTCTAGTTAATGCTCTTTTTCGGTAGATTTATTCAAGGAGGTTGTATTTAAAAAAGCCTATGAGGCAATTGGTTATTATGAGTGGTCGTTGTAGACATGTTTACTGTACACATTGATATGCTTTGAATCTTTCCTAGATACACATTGGAATTGTTTGAGCTGATTCGCCAGTAGTGCTGTGAACTCGCAATAGAATCCAGTGTTTACTATAGTTTACACTTTTTAGGATCGTAGACGTCCACTATGTAATATGGAGAAAGCGGGACATTCTGTTTCAGGCCAAACAGTGCAACTGACAAAAACATTGATACAAAACTATTTTAGAATTTCTTGTAGTTTGTTTTGTTTCTGACTGATACCAGGTGAAATAGATAGTTTGTTATACTCCAAATACTTCTAGCGATTTGTCTAGCAATCCTTTATCTCCTATGCCTCTGTAAAACATAGTGTCTGCGCAAACTATGATCTGTTGAAATGCTCTTCTTCCAAGTAAATGCAACATTTAAGAAATTATTAACCTAGTGTCAAACAGCTTGAATCCTGTAGAGACATAAAGTTACTTGGCACCTTAGTCAAGTTATACGCAAATACCAGTTAACCCTTTACTCAATAAATACGCCTTTCTATGCATTTGCGAACAGAGCAGACCCCTGTAGAAGCCGCCTGATCATGGTAAAAACTGTTAGCTTAACATATAGATAACATAGATACGAGTCGACTGTTTCTGTCAAGGTCATCGCCTCCTTCGCCCATGTGTTATTATAACAATTAATCTAAATAATAGTCATGATGCCATTACAGTGTATTTCGTCAATAATATTAATACAGTAAATGGTTATGTCGAGCTTTGCAGGAAAAAGGTGAACGAGAGGATACAGACGAGTATTTTGAAGAGCATCGAATTATCATACAGTACAACCTCTCTATAACGGCCACTAAATTGTGTTAATTAGTTGCGTTCAACATAAAATATTGGAAGTAATTTAGTGGCTGTTATAGAGAGGTTTTATTGTATATGATATATAGTAGAACTTGTCACAAGCGGTCATCAAAAAGAGGTCTACATGTATTTATGGACCTGTAAGGCAGGTGGTAGATTAATGCAATTTAAAAGTAATGTAAAAGCTCCTATAGGAGTTTTTTTTCCATTACTGTTGTCCTGAATTTAGCAACCACCTGCTCTTTAACCATTCCCATCATATACACGCCCTTTTCACGCATGTAATTTCCGTCTGATCAGGGTCTGCTCTGTTTGCTTTTGGCATGATATAGATCTGATTCTATAGTTTTGTTCAAGCAAAAACTTCCCTTGAAAAGTTTACAATACAAACATTCAGATAAAATATTCATGAAATTTTGTTATTGGTTTTTTATGCCATTATTTCTTACATGAATATTTATCATTTCTCCACCAATCTCAATGTTGATATCATCCAGTCGAGGAGATCATTCTGACGAGTGGTCACGAAATAGGAGTGTTTTGAGAAATCAATGTTAAGGGGTTATTTTTTGATAAATGTTTAACCCTCATCGCTCTATCTGCGACCTGTCTAGCATGTGCAAACAGTTTGGATCCAGATGAGATATCGTGTAACTCGGCGTCTCATCTGGTCCAAAGCTGTTTGACACTCGGTGGTAAAGAGTTATAATCTTCATCCAATCGGAAGTAGACAAAATTGCACCAGATTCTTGAAAAGCTGAGCAGACATCATTTTTTTCACAGCAGGATAAGGAATGATTAACGTTTCGTGGCTATACAGTATAATACAGCTTAAGCGGCCATCAAAAAGAGGTCTACTTATGGGTCTTTAATGCATGCGGTTGCTTAATGCTCATATAGGAGCTTTCTGCATTACTTGTGACCTGCATTAAGCATCCACCTGCTTGTTAAGACTCTTGCGTTCAGTAAATGAATGGCCACTTAGGAAAGGTTGTAATGTACCCCTGTAGAAATTTGAGATTAAACATGAACAGGAGCGTACATTTTTTTGAGAGATAACTCTTTTTCATGCTTAATCCATTTGCGCCCAGTGGATTCTTCGAGGTGTATATATTGGATATGTCCATTTTTTTCTAATGGATGCCTGGCCTCAATTTTCATTTTCGTTTTGTTTTATATTGAAATTCATATCAGCAAACAGTGTAGACTCTATTCATTATGTGACGTTTGATCAGAGTCTACACTGTTTGCCTATATACCATATATGGAATCGTGGGCACAAATGGGTTCATGCGACAAGACTGGCGTTAGCTATAATCTCGGTCAGTAGTTTCTCAAACCCGACTCAAAAGTAAGAAAAAACGCAACAGACATATTTTCCACGGGAAATATGTTAAAGCTGACAAAACGTTTACAGATGGGGTTTGTTCGGCGTGCTGCAGTCTGGCGCACTTGAAAGGATTGCAAATTTTCTATCTCCGCACTTGAAAGGATTGCAAATTTTCTATCTCTGAATCCCTGCATCTTTCTTAGACTTACAGATTAAATTGCACACAAAAGCCTAGTATTTTTCAAGCAATTCTCACACTGAAATAGGTCTGTCTGATTTGAATCTTTCACTTGATAAAGACACGTATCGAAGCATGTGCAAACAGCTATGTTTGCTTCAGTAATTTTATAGATATTTTACTCCAAAAACATTCATGTCAGAAGTAATGACATGGTGCATATCGACAAGCTGTAGTTTTTTAATAACTCATGAATAGATAACCAGGCCTCGAGGTTATAAAACTTTTTGCTTGAGTATGAGATCATTCTCAAGCATCTTATTGGTCAGATTCTGAGCATGATCAGAATCTGACCAATCAGATACTTGAGATTGATCTCAGGCTGAGACTCAAAAAGTTTTATAACCTTGGACCCAAGACAGATAGTGTATCTGGGCTTGATCTCTGTTATATCTTAAGCAAACAGAGCAGACCCTGAACAGACAGTCACAGAAACCGATAATGATACTTATGCGAGTATTCCAATTAGCGCTGTTTTACCGTAGATGGTTACGAAAGGCGATCACAGCTGGCGTATTCTGAATACATTAAAGTCCTCCTCCTAGAATTAGACCAATACCTGTGAACTTCGATATCTTGAAATTCAAGGGACCTTACAAATTAGTTCGAGATAACAGAGGTCCCAGTCACCCGATTTCTAATCTGGACAATTTCTCAAGTTCGCAGCTTAATGCAGATCGAAAATAATGCTGAGAGCTTTCAGCATTACTTACAATCTGCAATAAGCTGTCACATGTGTTTCTAGTTGTGCGTAGTGATACATTTTAGAACAATATTCTGTATTGTAAAATTTGGAAGGTCCGAACATTCACTCGAGTTATCCCGAATTTCGAGTTTTCTGAGTTTGAGATATTGAAGTTTAACATTAATGTATTTTTCTCTGAACAAAATTTCACCTGAGAGTCAAACAGTTTGGATGCTGGATAATCGATCAGTAATTGTATCTGGGTTCTAATCAATAAGATAATTGTTTGCAGGTCAGACGGTTTCTGTGGGAGCCATCCGATCAGGGTCTGCTCTATGTGTTGAAAGAATTATGTAGATCTGATTCTACAGTGTCTGTCATGATCAAACTTTCCGGTGAACAAATGCATCTAATTAATATTCATAGTGTCATTATTTCTTAAATAGATATTCATGAGTTAAATGGTTTTAAAGATATTAAGCAAAATACGAAAATACGGGACAACATATTTCAACGTCAATTGTATATTCTTTCACATTCTCAATAGTCACTCTCTACCCAGTGTGCATTGGATCTATCGCTATCCCAGTTTGAGCTTATTTAACTATGACACTTGGCAAACTTAAACTTGATTTAACCTTTAGGTTGCTGCGGGCGGTTGAATGATTAAATATGCAAACAGTTTGGATCCAGATGAGACGCCGGGTAACTCGGTGTCTCATCAGGACCCGAACTGTTTTACACCCTATTTACATTTTGCAGACACGCTGATTAAAGCTTGGATTTTTTAAATGAAGTGGGTGAAAATTGTGTCAAAATAATTTGCTCAGCAGGCTAAAGGTTACGTAAGTTGATTTTGTTGTTTTTAGGAGCAGCATGCGTGTCATTGACATAAATGTGAGATTTGTTCGTATTTACATTTTGGGTAAATATTGCAAAACGTTAAGAAACTTGAATATGACAGCTCAACTTGATGATTTTCCTTTACCTAAACAAATGTTTCTTTAAGATTACCACCAATACGAAGACTGTAAACTAACAAAAGGACACCAAGTCCATAAAGTAGTCCATAGCCTGTGACAAGGGAGAATGGTTTAGCCACATTGCCAGAAATTGCCCAATAATATAACAAGCGAACACAAGGGGAAGATATATCTCAACCATTCCATATGGGAAGAATCAACGTCTCATCATAATTCAGTTTGTTTGACACTCTAATTAGATAGATATAGATTTATTTCCCTATAAATAACCACCATATGATACATTTAAAAGATACAATTATGTATATAACTGATTGCAATTGCATTAAGTGAAACCCTTTATTTGATTGAAACGCATATTTATACATCTGCAAACAAAACAGAACCAGGTCAGACAGCTCTTGTAGGAATTGTCTGATCAGAGTCTATACATTATGTGTGCATAATTTGTTCTAAAGGGCCAACACAAATTGTGTGCACATTCAATTTAATCAAAGATAGATAATGGACAAGGCGTAAAGGTTTCGAGCGTAAGGGGACAAACTTTTTCATCCACGAGCAATTCCCACAAGATGTTGCGAATAAGATGCGTAAGCTAGTGCCATTACTAAAACAAGCTCAACGCGAGAACAAAAATGCTCGTGTTTCTATGACACTCTGTGTGTTGACGGCCAAGCTGTTAAAGTTGACTAGAGTTACTGGAGAATGGACCACAAGTATTGATATAGAACTGTAATGGACTTACCGGAAACAAGTTAAGGGACAGGGAATTTGTGCAGTTACTTTCTGATAACGATATCATAATTTTAACAGAATCTTGGACAGATGAACACTCAGATATCGATCTAAATGGTTTTACATGCTATAATTATTTTAGAAAGTTCAAACATAAAAAAGGCAAAACTAAACAATGGCGGTATTACTGTATATGTTAATAACATTATTAAGTCAGGCGTTTCTATTGTCAGAAATCACTTTGATACAATACTTTGGTTAAAACTTCATAAGAGTTTTTTTCAATTTTGAAGATGATTTGTATTTGTGTGGTTTATATTTATGGTCTGGTGAGTCCCCGTCCGCCCGAATTATTGATGCTGATTTGTTCGATGTACTTATACTAGATATTGATTACTTCGAACAGTTTGGTAGTGTTTTGATAGCGGTGATTGCAATGCACCTACATGATTCCGACCCGATTATGTTGTTTGTGATCAGACCGTTAGCATTATAGATTTTCAAGAATACAGCCCAGATCAGCCCCTCGCTAGGGCCTCATTAGACAGTACTTGCAATGCACGGGGAAACCGACTACTTGAATTATGTAAAGCAATGTTGCTGAGAATAGTTAACGGTCGGCTGGGGTCTGATTTTGGGACAGGTAGATGTAATACTAGTGTCATCAGTCGAGTAATACAATCGACTATTTGTTAGCAAGGGAGAGTGATTTTCACATGATTATTGATTTTTGTGTTCAGGACTTCAACCTGTATAGCGACTATGCACCATTTCAGTTTAGTATATTAAGAGGTAATACTGTATTGAATTCATGTAATAATGACGAAGAGGAGTCGTTTGTATCTTTTAAATGGAATAGTGAGCACAGGGGGTTATTTAGACGCGGTATACTGGGTAAATTACCTGAGTTCAACAGTATTATCTCCGATACAGTATCGAATAATAGTAACAGTATTAATACTATGGTGCAACGATTTCCCGATACGATTTGCAGTGTTGCAGATCCATTGTTTAAAAGTTCTTTTAATCCTAGTAAAAATAGATGTCATTTTGAAGATAAGTGGTTTGATTGTGAATGTATGAAGGCTGATCATGAGTACAAAACTGCCTTATATGAGTATAACCGTTCAAAAACGCATGGGACTAGGCGTGTTCTTTATAATTATAAGAAGGCGTATAAGACGCTAATTTGTAAGAAAAACGTGTTTATAAATTAAAACAGTCTGCTGAGCTACAGGATATGAAAATTTGTAGACCCAAAGCGTTTGGGAAATACTTTAAAAGGAAAAAAACACTTTTGACTCCGGATATGGATATAAATGACTTTAAAACAACATTTTGCAGAACTTGTTGAAGATATCAGAATTACAGTCATTGAGGAGGTAGAAACCTTCAATGAAAATAATGATTTAACATTTATGACCCTACGTTAGTCGAGTTAAATACTCAATTAAGGGGTTAAACGCTAATAACGCGTCTTCACCGACTGACAATTTGATTAATGAATATTTCATAGAATCATTAGATATACTTATAGTTCATTTGACCGATATTTCTAAAAGGATATTTGATGCTGGTTACTATCCAGAATCGTGGTCTATACCGTTTATTATACCCCTATCAAAAAAGGGTGATTATGATGATGACTGGTAATTACCGCGGCATAAAAGTACAACAATGAGTCATGCAGGAAAACCCACATACAGAACAAACAGTCGCCCGAACAGCAACACAAGGAAACAGCAAATGTACATAACTATAAAAACATCAAGAGACGCACAGACAAAACAAACATACAATAGGGGGAAGATGGAAGTACCGCCTTGGAACGGTCAGTGACAAAAGTCACTGGGGGGTTAAACCGGGTTATGGGCACCCAACCTCACACTTATTCCATCCCCACCCTAAAAAACAAACAGTGTAAATAAACATATCCCCTCTCCGACTAATCTACAACAACCGCGATGGAAAATACAGTGGTAAAGTGCATGTATAACGAAAACATTTAAGTGAACAAACTGTATCCATCTATCGCTAGTGTACTCAATGATTGAACTGCAAACAGAGTAACTGCATAAAAGTAATAACGCTGCTGAGTAATTTCGAGAAAGTATTTATAAATGATTTAACGAATAGTGTCGAAAAATGGTTTGATTGATTCACAATTCGGGTTCCGGAAAGGCAGCAGTACAGTGGATGCTATATTCGTCTTGCATACTATAATACAAGATGTTATAAGTAAACACTTACGTTTGCCTTGTGCAATTGTGGATTTTAAAAAAGCATTTGATTCGGCGTCAAATAATGTAATCATTATTTGAAGATTGTATTATGTTGATGTTTTAAAGAAGGAGCTAACTGATATAACATCACCTCCCTTCAGAATTTATAATCTTCACAACAGCAGGTGTTAAGTGCTTGTGTGGCGGCCATAAAACGTCGCCCCGTACTTCATTCTCAGTTCATAAATAAAATCATGAATTTCAGTACTTCTTGTTCTGAAAATTGAATACCGCTTAAGCCGGTGCTAGGGGGCGTGAGCAGTGTTGCACTTTCAATTACTGTTCATGAACAGACTCAATAAAACCAAGTCTGCAATTTTCTCTTTTTGTGTTGCAATATTTGCTCTCAGGGGATCACCTCCCTTCAGAATTTATAATCTTCAGCAGGTGTTAAGTGCTTGTGTGGCGGCCGTAAAACGTCGCCCCGTACTTCATTCTCAGTGTTGTTATACCTTCTGATCCTTTGAGATCATGAATTTCAGTACTTCTTGTTCTGAAAATTGAATACCGCTTAAGCCGGTGCTAGGGGGCGTGAGCAGTGTTGCACTTTCAATTACTGTTCATGAACAGACTCAATAAAACCGAGTCTGCAATTTTCTCTTTTTGTGTTGCAATTTTTGCTCTCAGGGGATCAACTCCCTTCAGAATTTATAATCTTCACAACAGCAGGTGTTAAGTGCTTGTGTGGCGGCCGTAAAACGTCGCCCCGTACTTCATTCTCAGTGTTGTTATACCTTCTGATCCTTTGAGATCATGAATTTCAGTACTTCTTGTTCTGAAAATTGAATACCGCTTAAGCCGGTGCTAGGGGGCGTGAGCAGTGTTGCACTTTCAATTACTGTTCATGAACAGACTCAATAAAACCGAGTCTGCAATTTTCTCTTTTTGTGTTGCAATTTTTGCTCTCAGGGGATCACCTCCCTTCAGAATTTATTATATAACAGTTCAAACACCTGAAAATGATATAGTCTCGGAACATGTAAAAATGTACAATAATTTTAAATCTGGCCCTAACATAAAACAACATAAACTTTCTTCTTTGTACTGGATTCCGAAACTACATAAAAACCCTTATTAGGCGCGTTTTATTGCCAGCTCTAGCTGTTGTACCACTACTAATATATCTAAAATGTTGACCTCCTGTCTTACTACGATCAAAGAACATGTAAAACGTTACTGTGATAAAATATATGAAAATGCTGGTATTAATGTTTTTTGGTCCATAAAAAATTCAAATGATGTTTTAACGAAACTTGAAGACGAACAGTATAACATTTCTTCACTGAGCTCTTATGATTTCTCTACACTCTATACTACCCTACCTCACCAATTATAAAGGATAAACCGAATAAATTAATAGAAAAAACCTTTGCCAGAGAAACAAAATGTTCATTGCTTGTAATGTTCAACGTTCATTCTTTTCGAATTCAGAAGTTGAACATTACACAATGTGGACTTGCCTTGATGTTTATAGATCTCTTACCTTTCATTTAGATAATATACTTGTACGTTATGGGGTACCATATATCGTCAAGTTGTTGGTATACCCATGGGTACAAATTGTGTACCTCTTGTTGCAGATTTGTTTTTGTTTTTGTATTGCTATGAGAGGAGTTTTATGCTTAGCTTAAAACCTGATACACAGACCAATATTGTTAATGCTTTTAATAAAACTTCAAGGTATTTAGACGATATTTTGAGTTTAGATAATCCTTATTTTGAAACTATGATTTCTTCAATTTAACCAAAAGAACTGTCTTTAAACAAAGCGAATCAATTTGACAGTATAGCTTCATTTTTAGATTTGAATCTTTCAATTACAAATCATAAGGTTTCGTCCAAAATATACGATAAAAGAGAAGATTTTAATTTTAAATTGTTAATTATCCTTTTCTAGATGGAGATTTGCCTCGTTCTACATCTAATGGGGTTTATATTTCTCAACTGATATCCATTTTCATGATTTGTTTATAAAACGCATTAAAACATTTAAAAAGAAAGGTTATGATCCTATTATATTGCAACGCACTGCATGTTTGGTTATCGACCCTTTTACAGTCGGTAGCTACGCTTCCCTCTTTGCTTGCGCGATGACAGGCCGAGGGTAGTACTCTATGATGGTATACTCTTAAACTTGGATACAGGATGAGCTTACCAGACTCATGTATTACTTTTTCCCTGTCGTGCCCTTAACGGCTTACCTGCAGGTGCTCTGACTTCAGCAAAGTCATTGAGTACATATTTGACGGATTGTCACAGTTATTATGCTATGTTGTACATGTTGTCCTGTGTTCACCGTCGTCTATGTTGTGGGTAAGTCCAGCGGGGATACCTTTATTTACAATATTTGTAAAGCTAGGGTGACTTTGAGAGAAGTGTGAGGTTAGGACGTCCGTAAACCGGTTTAAACCCCCAGTGGTGTTTTTGCTACTGACCGTGCCAAGGCGGTACTCTCTTTGTCACCCTTCCTTTTGTTTGCCTTGCGTCTTTGTGCTTGTGATTTGTTCATGTGTGGAACGTTTGTCCCTGGTTCTTGTGTGTCTTTTGGTGTTTTCTGTGTTCATTTCGTATGTGTGTGTGCGTTTGGGTGAGTGGTTGTATGTGTGTGTGTGTCATGCTGTCTATCGGTGTTTTGGTGGTGGTTGCGTCTTGCATGTGGCTTTGCCTGCTTGACTTTACTACTTTTCCATTTATTCGGTTTGCCCGAGCCTGTTCTTTGCTTGAAAATTTTAACAGTCGTAATTTAGTTATAACTGATAAACTTCTTAAGCAATGTTACAGATATCACAAACTTCGGAAAACGTTTTCTAAATTTTATCGAAATTTACCACTCATTAGTTGCTCATTAGTTGTAATATAATTGCAATCTACGGACGTTACTGCAAAAAGGCATTTCTCAACCACTTTTATGGGGATGTTATCTACAAACTTAGGAATATTCGGGGTCATATCCATTTTCATGATTTGTTTATAAAATGCATTAAAACATTTAAGAAGAAAGGTTATAATCCCATTATATTGCAACGCACTGCATTTGTTGGCTATCGACCCTTTTACAGTCGGTAGCTACGCTTCCCTCTTTGCTGGCGGGATGACAGCCGAGGGTAGTATCTATAATGGTATACTCTTAAACTCGGATACGGGATGAGCTTACCAGACTCATGTATTACATTTT
>OY755238.1:97265268-97761727 GCA_963576725.1 Azorinus chamasolen | reverse complement strand
GTTTAACTGCTAGATGGGTTAAGGTTTTTCATGTTGTTACGGAGGTTCAATGTCCTACCAAATGTATACATGTATTTGAAAGGCATTTTAGAAATTTGAATTCAACTTTTATGTTTTAGGCGAAATTCTGGTAGATTTTGCAAGCAGATTGGATACAGCTGTCTGATCAGGTATTAAACTTTTATCAAGTTTTTGTCAAGGAATTGGGGTACATTCTGATAGGGGGTGATTTGACCTAATTTAACCCATTCCCTTATATTGACGACTTTTGACGACTTTGTAAAAGTCACTTTGTGAAACCGTTGTGAAAAATAGAGCATTTGCTCCTATAGGAGCAAATGCTCTATTTATCACAATGGTTTCGAACTACAAAATTCTAAATTTTTCCTTTTCTTTAGTTAATGCTCCTTTTCGGTAGATTTATTCAAAGAGGTTATATCTAAAAATAGCCTATGAGGTAATGGGTTAAAGCCTTATTTGACGGAAGTTTTTGCGCTGCAGATGAAAGGTCGATTTAAAGTTAAGAGTTAACTCCGTGCCAATCAGCAATTGTCGTCTGCAAACATTCAAGTATTGAACATAGTCGGATTCTTGTCCATTTTTTGTCAATTTCTTTTCAATGATGCAACCATAGTGTACATGTATACCAAATAGTTTGGGTCCTGAGGAGACGCCGATGTGCTCGGTATTCGTTACTCTGGCATACAGTTCCAGTTTATAATTATCAAAGAGCAGGGTAAATCTGTGAAGTACACTTCATATTCTCTACATCTAAGAAGTTTCTGATCGAGTGGAGTAGCTTTACAATGTCATATTACCTTTCTCTTCTGATCACACTGGCCTTATAGATCGATTCTCTTTATCTTATCGATTACATGTATGATGGTACAAATCTACCCTTGTCATGCTAAGCACTGCCTTACGGGTATTACCATAACATACCCAGAGCGTCAGATGAATGTGCGTACTCGCATACTAAAATTGACGTTTCTCCACCACACTATGTTTCGTGACTACTCTTTAGAATCGCCTCGAAGAGACGATTCTAAAGGGTGGTCAGAGTATAGGGCTTGGTAGAGAAATAAAGGAGCTATTCTTGAAAATGTTTTAATTTTCGCATCTTATCTGGACATCTGCGTTAATGATGATACTAAACTAGCCATTGTCCTGCTAAGCACCGCCGTACGGGCCTTACCGTTACATATTAAGAACATCAGATAGAGGCGCGTGCTCAAATACTAAACTCGCCATTTCTTCGTCATACCCTATACTGTGACCACGTTTTTAGAATCGTCTCTTGAAGACGATTCTAAAGAATGGTCACCGTATAGGATTTGGTTTAGAAATAAAGAAGTTATTCTTGAAAATGTTTTCGTTTACGCATCGTTTCTATACAGTATCTAAATGATATGTCAAGTAATGTGGCGTCTCCTCAATGCGCTCGGTCACCAGATGCTCAAAAGTGTGCAAAGGTCAGTGTGTCATGTGTACATTTATTCAGTAGTATAAAGGCCAGTCCGATAGGGGCGAGTTTTGAGACCTTTACAAACAGATTAGACCCTGAACAGGCCGGTCCTACAGGAATGGTCTGACCAGGCTCTGTTCTGTTTTCTTATGGAATGATATAGATTGAGTTTACAGTTTCTGCCACAGCCAAACCCTTCGATCCTCTGACCGCGACTTGAGTCGCATTTGCAAACATCTTAGATTCAGTTGAAACGTCGAGTAACTCGACCCTTCTAAGACTCCATGCAGTTTAACCCATTCTTGCATAAAACGTGTTGTTGTTGTCCCGCTAGACCATGTTGTCCCGCTAGACCACGTATTAACAAAGCGATTCTCGTGCTCACGCGCTGTTGTTGACCGGTTTTAATTATATATGTACCTATTCGGGGCCTAATGTAAACAATGGACGCCAACGCTATAGACCCGTTCTCAAAACAAATGGACAATCAATGTCGCCGATATAAGTCAACTGATATTTCGCCAATTAAAAGCAATTAACGTCGTGTCATTGTTTTTCTCAATTTTTCATTATATTAGGATTATTTCATAAACATTTTTACGGTATAAAATGTTGTACTAAATGGCTTCCCAGGCCTTTAAATCTGCAAGGGGTGGCGGAATTTGCATGTCGCCATGGACATTTTTAGTTTTCATTGTACCCATAATATAGTGTAGAATGTAATCATGCCCGATTTAAACCCCTGCATTTATTGATTATTAATGGATGTTTTTCACGAAGACAAAACGGTGCTAAGGCAACCAAACATTAAAATACACTGACATGCTAATGCAATGTCGCCAAACCTGACCTAATCTACGAGGCTAAACTATAACGGTAAATAGAATATCACATACTGCACGATAATTCTGCAATGCCTTATTCATTCACCCTTTAATAATGTATATCATGTGTATGAAAACAGATTTTTACCAAATTCATCTATGGAAAAAATTCAGAGGCCAAGTTTCTAAATTACACTTCGGAAATTTAGCTTTCTAATCTACGAGTCATCACAAATATGCATATTCGTTTCCTCATGAAACACTATTTTATGTTTGTTTTGCCAAGTTTGTGTACCAAATTACCTATTGTTTATCAAAATTTAATGAAAAGTACTTTGAGAAAGCATATAAAATTTTGCTGGCCAATCAAATACAGCGGAAATGAAAAAATCCTAATCTACGAGGCCTAATTTACGGGACAAATATCTTTCTGGAGTTGCCCCTTCCATCATTCCCGAGTGTCATGCCACTCAATTACGTCTAATTCAATACTTAAACCACAGTCACATGAAAATATTTCATGGAGAACGTCATTTTGCTACAGAATTCGTCTGCATAATTCCCCAAGAAAGCGGTGAGTTATTTGAAATTTTGCAGAAATAGCTTACATGATTGCCTCCTTGAATTTGTATACATATTATTTCATAATTATGATTTGAATACCGAATTATCGACGTTTGAATAACATAACTTTTCGCATTGTTTAAATATTCCACATGAAAGTTCGGACTCGTAGCTGAGATTAAATTGTCCCGTAGATGAAGATGCCACTATCAAAGTATTTCTATACAATTTTTCAAACGTAAAGTAAGTTTAAATTATGCCAGTATAATACAAATCAATTTAGAAATAATAAATGGTTAAATAAAAACAAGATTGGCAATATATTAATGGCAATTATTTGTAGAATTTTTTCAGAATTTTGTTCACTACTATATTTACTTTTATTTTTGTTAACTCACGAAAATGTTTACTTGGTATTTCTTCTGCAAAAAGAGCAAACATTCACTTCATTGCATTTATTCCTTTTGCCCGATCTACATACAAATATAGTCAAGTATGTCTCCTTTCAAATAGGCATTTACAAAGCCACACATACAGTCACAAAAGTGTCCCGTAAATTATAATCTCTTTTGTCCCGTAAATTATAGCAATAGTTTTATTCACATAAACAGGTTTGAATCCCATTAAAGGGCTGAATTTTTGTCCGTCCATCCCTACTTTCGTCTGTCTGTCAGTATGTCTGTCTATTCATATGTTGTGATAGTGGGCTCGGACTAAAACGCTGAAGTGGTTTGCCGAATACATAGATAAAGAAGGAAAACGCTGAAGACATAGAAATAGAAAGGTTTCGGAAAACGCTGAAGACAAAGAAATAGAAGGGTCACTGATCCATGAAATTGGGGAGTATTATAATGTCAACACCTGTACGGTGTAACAGAAGCTTATTGCACTATACTTATCAGATATATGTAGTTAGTATTACTTGTAAAAGAAAAGTACAAAAATGAGTCATGCAGGAAATACCACATACAGAACAAACACTCGCCCGAACAGCAACACAAGGAAACAGCAAATATACATGGGTAGAAAAAACAACAAGAGACGCACAAAGACAAACAAACATAGTTTTAGTATACAATAAAATGTTATATTTTGATAAAATAAACATATTAATTTTTTTTTATTAATGGCATTACATTTATTTCAAAACAGTAACTATGGCAAAAACTGAGGGAAAATAAAAAACATTCACGATGTCATTATTTTTTTCACATGAATATTAATTTAGTAAATGGTCGACAGTGTAGTACCCAGATCGCCGCCGTGTGATAGGCCACGTGTACCTGTGTTAAATTATTTAACATTTTCCTTCATATTTATATAAACGTCTTTTCAAGCATTTTCAGAGAAGACCCAGATCAGATATGGTTACTACAGGAGCCATTTGATCAGGATCTACTCTGTTTGCCAATGGGTTTTCTTGTCGATAATCTTGTTAATCCCTTGTTTTCTTGGTTAATAATAATCAAGAAGTAATCATCATCATCATCATCATCATCATCATCATCATCATCATCTTCAGTAATCGCAGAAAGCTATCCAGGTCTAAATCTGACCAGACATGGAAAATTACTTATCAGCCATCACAGAAGAGTTAAATTGCTAATGGATTTTCTTGTCTTTGAAACCAGTTTGAGTATACATTAAAAAGAAATTATAATGAAAAACAAATATATTTGATTAAAGCAGATAAGATTTCTAAAATAACTACATTTAATTTAGTTGCCTTTGTTCCAATTTTACTTCGGGTTTTTTGTGTGTCTGCCTGATCTGGGTCTACTCTGTTTGCAAATGCGTTAAAACACGTTTATATGAGGGAAAGAGTTAATACGAGGGGTGTTCCAAAAATAATGTCATCTGTGCTTTATTTCGCGGAAATCGTGCAATTCATGCACAAAACCATCTCGTGTCGATTGAGTGATCACTGGCTCGTGACACAGGTAAATATCTCGTCCACACGTTCACTTGCCTCGGTACAGTGTACATCGTTTCATAGCCTATTCGTTAGACTATACACAAAATGACAGGAAAACGAGCTGAAAATGTTCTTGAAATTAGGGCCTATATAAAGGTAGGTCATTACTCGGCATAAAGGCTGTAGATATTCACCGCGAGGTGTGTGACATTTATGGGGAGGGCCAAATGTCCCACAGGACTGTTTGTAGGTGGGTAGCTAAATTTAGTGCTGGGCAGCAGCAACTGAAAGATGCTGCTCGCCCAGGTCGTCCTGCAACAACTACGACCAAAGGTAACATAGAAAAAATCCAAAATATCCTCAAAACTGATGCTCGATTCACCGTAAGACAATTGGCTCGAATGACAAACTTGTCGTTAGCAAGAGTTCATGCAATTTTGAAGAAACACCTAAAAGTTAGAAAGATAAATGCAAGATGGATACCCCATTTGTTAACGGATGAGCAAAAGAAGACGTGTGTAACAATGGCAAAAAAACTTCTCAAAATGTACCCAAAATATAGTAAAAAGGCTTTTGATAATATGGTCACTGGTGATGAGACCTGGTGTATTATTTTGAACCAAAGCGGAAGGTTTCCAACCGAATATGGGCCACTAAAAATGCCAGACGCCCAAGTATTGCCAAACGAATACGAACGGTAAAGAAGGTTTGGTATGCTAATTTTTTCACTAATAAGGGTCCAGCTATTAAAATCCCGGTGCCAAAAGGCAGAACGGTCACAGGCAAGTTCTATAAAAACGTTGTTCTGAGAAAATTGAAGAACTACTACAAAAGTAGCCGCCCCAGAACAGGACTTAAGTATTTCCGACTTTTGCATGATAATGCACCCGCTCACAAGGCACGTATTGTGACTGACTGTTTGGAGTCAGAGAAGGTTACCGTCCTTCCGCACCCTCCGTATTCGCCAGACTTGGCCCCCTGCGACTATTTTCTCTTTCCAAAACTTAAATATCATTTATCTGGAAGGAGATACAATTCGAGAAATGCCCTTGGATCTGCTGTTTATCAGTGTCTGATGGGTGTCCCCATTGAAGAGTATGAAAAATGCTTCCAAAAATGGATTGGCCGGCTAAAAAGGTATATTCTGGCTGGCGGAGAGTATTTTGAAGGGCAGAGAAAATTAAAATGAACAAAAGCACTTCCGCTATATGAGCACCGATGCAAGTGACATTATTTTTGGAACACCCCTCGTATATTACACCTGTGATGTTTTTAACCGAGTTAAAGCTATCCTAAACCATTTCTATGTTCAATATTCATATAAGTAATCATGACAGCATGAATATTTATAAGCTGAATTTTTCACTGGATTTTTTTTTTGCTTTGACAGAAAGTGTATAATCAGATTTATATCATTCATAAGCAATCAGGACATACCCTTTTCAAACAGCTCCTACAGTACTCTGTGCGTGCAAAAGAGCAAAAATGCGTTTATAAATATGAGGGAAAGGGTTAAAAATAATCAAGAAGTAATCATCATCATCATCATCATCATCATCATCTTCGGTAATCGCAGAAATCTATCCAGGTCTAAATCTGACCAGACATGGAAAATTACTTATCAGCCATCACAGAAGAGGATGATCTAATTCAGTTTGAAATCAGCCGTGAGTATATTAATGAATGCAATCATGAAATTAATAATGACAACAGTTGGATAAAAGAATTAGAACTTAAACTTTAGGACAAAGAAGAATTAGTACACAACAGAAAATTAAACTCATCTCACATGGAAGCTGTTAATAAATTATTAAAACAAAAGTTTGCTAATTCACTCAAATAAATATTCACGTGAAAAGATAATGACATCGTGAATTAACATTCATGTGAAAAATAAAGACATCGTAAATATTAGTCATATTGTTAATATAGCACATGGCCTTGGAATGTTTTTAGCATGGCAGAAATTGTCAAAGAGTAGACCCTGATCAGATGGACAGTACAAACAAAAAATAATTTTACCGCATCAAAAGTAACATGTATTTTTTTTTTTTAAAAAAAAGAAAGAATTTATACCCCCACCCATTTTTACTTGTTTAAAATAAATGTGATGCCATTAATTCAAAATATAATATATCTATATTTATTTTATCAAAATATAACATTTTTATGGTATACTCAAACTTCTTTTACAAGTAATACTAACTACATATATCTGTATATCTGATAAGTATCCTGCAATAAGCTTCTGCTCTACCGTACAGGTGTTGACATTATAATCCTCCACATAATTTCATGGATCAGTGACCCTTCTATTTCTTTGTCTTCAGCGTTTTCTGAAATCCTTCTATTTCTTTGTCTTCAGCGTTTTCCTTCTTTATCTATATATTCTGCAAATCACTTCAGCGTTTTAGACAGACCCGTGATAGTGTTTATTCGTCTCGATGTGTTGTGTGACTCATTACTCAAACACTAATTGAAGCGGGCTGTTCAAACGTGCATTATTTGAGCATGTGCACCTTACGTTACGGCCCATGAGTTAGCAAAACATTGGTGATAGTGTGCTAATTTAGAGCAGCAATAATTTAAATAAGAAAGTACAGACAACCTTTGATAAATGTATAGCTGTCATTGAAAATATATAGCGATGTATCATCAATATGAAATATATAGATTCAATGACAGCTGTAAGATAATCAAAGTTGGGAGGAACGTTTATCTGTTTCAAATGACTCAAAATGAGAATTTATTCGCACTTTGAGCTGTTTGAAAAAGACAATATAGACTCGCCAATCAAGAGGTGATCAATTAAGTGTAGTTTTAGTTCTAATGGAAACTTTGAATTACGACTATGTAGGAAATCGTGTTAATAGACTTATAAATGTTTGACTGTACTATAAAATATAACAAACTTAAGGCCATCAAAGGCAGATGAAATTGACTGAAAAAGAAAATGTAATGCGCAAGACAGGCGTCCTGGTACCTACATAAAAAGGAAGAAGAATGTTCACTGTCCCTGAAAAAGTTTTTAACTTCACGTCCTTTACCAATAGTCATTAAACATAATTTTATGATTTACGGGACAATCCAATGACACACTTTTCCCCCAGCAAATGGTCGGTTCTGGTTTATGTGAACGCAAGTAGTTATCAAGTTTGTTAATTTTATTAGTAACTCTTGCAAACAGTTAACAATTGATTGTTTGACTGAATCAAAATATTTTCATTACATACATTTGTGCATAGTTAAAAGTACAAAAATGAGTCATGCAGGAAACACCACATACAGAACAAACAGTCGCCCGAACAGCAACACAAGGAAACGGCAAATGCACATAACTATAAAAACAACAAGAGACACACAAAGACAAAACAAACACACAATAGGGGGAAGATGGAAGCACCGCCTTTGAACGGTCAGTGACAAATGTCACTGGGTTGTTAAACCGGTTTATGGGCGCCCAACCTCACACTTATTCCGTCCCCACGCAAAAAGACAAACAGTGTAAATAAACGTATCCCGTCTCCGACTAATCTACAACGGTGTGTTCCCACTTTCCCCACTTTTTTTTAATTGGTAAAGTAATTGGGGTGTTTGGTGTGGGGAATTGGGGAATCTATTGTGTAGGGTAACAATAGACTAAAAGGTGTTATTGGAAGTTTAAAGGTGTATCACAAATTTTTGTTTTATTTTTGTCAGATTGTGGAGTATGAAGATGAAATGTTTTACTATAAATTTTGTAAAATTAGAAAATGGCCATTGTACTTTTTCTTATTTGTGTCAGATTGTGGAGTATGAAGAAAAGTGTTTTACTTTAAAATTTCGTACCAGAATTTAAGAAAATTAGGAAAATATAATTACCATATTCTGATTTGTGAAAATTTATTTTACAAATTAGAAAATGGTTATTGTATTTCCCTAATTGACTTAATTATTCTGTAAAAAAAACCTTTAACTCAGATTCTGAAAATGCAGATCATGTAAATGCAATTTATCAAGAGAACTGATATAATGTTTTTCCGGAATTAGTAAGGAAAATAACATGACAGTTATCTAATTTGTGAAATAAAATGAATAATTTTCACTTTAACTCTTTCCCCTGTTCAATGTTTATTATATCTACCAAATATTCATGGACAAATTAGTTATAATGAAATAAGGAAAGTGGAACATTGTAGCCATTTTAGAAAGTAAAGAAACAGGTCTATCAAATTCTGTTAGCAAACAGAGCAGACCCTGATCAGATGACTCCTACAGGAGTCGTCTGATCTGGGTCTACTCTGTTTGCAACTGCGTGAAAACACATTTATATGAGGGAAAGGGTTAAATAAATGGACATGTTAAAATTGAAGATTATTTAAAAATTCACAGATGAAAAAAATTGTCTTGTTTCTAAATTATAAATACGAGGGGTGTTCCATAAATAATGTCATATGTGCTTTATTTCGCGGAAATCGTGCAATTCATGCACAAAACCACCTCGTGTCGATTGAGTGATCACTGGCTCGTGACACAGGTAAATATCTCGTCCACACGTTCACTTGCCTCGGTACAATGTACATCGTTTCATAGCCTATTCGTTAGACTATACACAAAATGACAGGAAAACGAGCTGAAAATGTTCTTGAAATTAGGGCCTATATAAAAGGTAGGTCATTACTCGGCATAAAGGCTGTAGATATTCACCTCTACAACAACCGCGACGGCAAATACAGTGGTAAAGTGCATGTATAACGAAAACATTAAAGTGAACAAACTGTGTCCACCTATCGATTGAGCTGCAAACAGAGTAACTGTAGAAAAGTAATAAAGGGTAATTCATGCTATATAATCTCAGTTTTTACATATAACCTGATTTTTGGAATTGTATAACCGTCCTAGCTCCAGATATAACTGTTAAAAGTCAGGTTATAGGTACTATGAACACAATTTGTAAATTTCAACAGCTTATACATTAACCACTCATTTTACATAGTTAATTGTTAATTAATATTAGAACTATTTCGGAATTGGGCCCAAGATACATTAAACATTCCAATACTCACAACTTTTTAGACATACGACGTAGTTGAAATTTCACGTTTTCATTCGGTGATTTGTCCAATTTATTTGAGAATGGGTCTTTGTATATACACACTACAATTTTCACAGAACTACCCCTTGCCTGTTTACCAACGAAATCATAGTTGCTCTTTCTGAACACAATGTGTTGCAGTACCATTAAACCAAAACCTCAGACAAATTCATCGAAAGCAACATACAAGCTGTGACGCCATAACTGACACAAGAATAAGACAACGTCATAAAACGCAAATACACTTACTGTAAACGTATTGTATGAAAACAATAGCACAGAACAATGAATTTACATTTAAACGATCCATGTGATGAAGAAGACTACATCCATTGATCAATAAAACGGCATAAATCTCATATGATCATCGTTACTGTCCGCCATGGGATTTTAATGATCGCACTATTTCCTGCAGCATATGTTTCCCATGTGGCCACGACACATCTGCGATGTAAAATGTACACTCTGAATCCCCATTCCAACACTTTTAACTGTTTAAAAACGGCTTCTTTTTTTAGCTCGACTCATCGAAGAATAGTGAAGCTTTCCTACTCGCCCTGGCGTCGGCGTCACTCCTTAGTTAAGGTGTTTGTTAAAGTCCACATTTTGCCTTTTAACCTTTTGAATAAAGCTTTGAAACTTGGAACACTTACTATCACAAGCTTCATCTGTAGGCAAGAGTACATAACTCTGTCAAGCATTTTGACAGAATATTGGCCTTTTGTAAGTTGGAAATTTTGTGAAGGTTTTTGTCAAATATTCTGAAAATGGGTGATCCCTCGAAAGCTAAAGAAATGCAAAAAGAGAAAAGTGCAGACTCGGTTTTATTGAATCTGTTCACGAGTAGTAATTAAAAGGGCAAAACTACTCAGACAGTAAAATTACAGAGTTGAACATGACATACAGAGTTGAATTTGAAATTTTCGGTGTACTTGTATACTCCTAAATGCTCGTTTTGACGAATGCGGCTTTTTATAAAGCAATGTATATCATATTATTTGTCAGTCTAATTTACAGGACACATTCCTATAATTTACGGGACAGTGACTTTCGAAAGAGAAATGTTCTTACAAATTGTCTTAACGCTGTTGTGTACTTATGTATGAGTTTATAATACATCAATATTCACAACTTTTAAGACATACGACGTAGTTGAAATTTCACGTTTTCATTCGGTGAATTGTCCAATTTATTTGAGAATGGGTCTATAGCGTTTTGGCCTAAGCTAAATGAACGGTGCGAGTTTTTCAGGGGCACCGACAATGATTTGCTTTTAGTGATAGACATATTGAATGAAATCCCGTGTAAACGGTATTTGATACAATCGTGGAATGACGTCAGAAAGAAAACAAAAGAGTGGCCCGGAAACTGCATAAATCGAACGAACGGAAGTGTCAAAGAAGTGTATAGTTTTGATTGTATTTGGAAGAAATAAATTGATGCAGGAAAGCAGAAAATGGGTTTATGCAAGAATAGCGTTAATACACGTTTGTTTTCGGGCAATAACATCTGCAGTGTCCCTTGGGAATGCCGTTGCCAACAACAGTCCCTCGGGACACTGAAGATGTTATTGTCCGAAAAAACGTGTATTCACCCTCTATTACCTCATAGGCTATTTTTAGATACAACCTCCTTGAATTAATCTACCGATAAGGAGCATTTACTAGAGATAAGGAATTTATTTTAGAATTTTGTAATTTGAAACCATTGTGATAAATAGAGCATTTGCTCCTATAGGAGCAAATGCTCTATTTATCACAATGGTTTCAGAAAGTGACTTTTACAGAGTCGTCAAAAGTCGCCAATATGAGGGAATGGGATAAGCAAACAGTGGTATAAGTGTTACTGTGTACAGTAAAACCGGCCCTAAGCGGCCAATCATTTATTGAAAATAGGAGTTTTAATTAAAGCAGATGGTTACTTAATGCAGAGCAAAATTAATGCAGAAAGCTCCTATAGGAGCCTTTTGTATTACTTTTGACCTGCATTCAGCTATCATCTGCCCTAATTAGACCTCCTTTTTTAGACCTCCTGCTGTATATGTTAACCCTTCGCTTGCCATTCACGTCAATATACGTACCTGTAAATAGTGAAGACCCAGATGAGACAGCTCCTGCAGGAGCTGTCTCATCAGGATCTGCACTATTTACAAGTTGATTGTGCAACCAGTGCACTCCACAGCAGTGATTGCACAGCGAAATACTTGTACACAGTGAAGATATATGTAATTATACAGCAGGGCATAGGTAAAGAAGGAGAAATGTATTTTAAAATTCAGCTAGCGAAGGGTTAAGATTCAGACCATGAATATGTATGCAGTAATTAATTCTTTAATTAATATTCATGGCAGAAAAGGTTAAACCAGAAGGTCCCCTTTCAATCGACCAGTCAGTAAATAACAACGGAAGACTATATTTTTTGCTTGGTGAATCTTAATTTGAGACAATTTTATTATTCACTCACTAAAACTCACTCACTCTTTCACTCGCACACATTCACTAACACTCACTCACTTTTTCAATCTCTCCCTCCCTCTGCATCCCCTCCCTCCTCCCCTCCTTCTTTCACTCTTTCACATACCAAATCACGATCTCACATATTAACTCACACATTCACTCACATACTCACTCACATACTCACTCACCCACCTACCAATATACATACCAATACACCCACCCATACACCCACCCACTCACTGACTCACTATACACTTATACATTAATTCTCTCACTCGCCAACTCACGCACCCATCCAATCACTCATTCGCTCACTAGCTCGCTCACTCACTGACTCATTCAATCACTTAATTACGCACTAAATTACTCACCCATTTTCTCACTAATTCTCTCACTCATCACCCAATCTTTCACTAACGTTATTTCTCACTCTCTCATTCACTCACTCTTTCACTCACACATTCACTCATTTACATTAACTCACTCACACACTCACCCTCTCAATCTGTCACTCGCACTCACCCATTCACTCTCTCACTCACTCTCTCTCATACACTCCACTCTCTTGCAACCGCTCATTTGCTCACTCACTCACGCATCCACCCAATTATTCACTCATTCACCCTATCAATCTCTCTCACTCTCTCTCTCACACGCACTAACTTTCACTCACTCACCCTCTCATTCACTTACTCATTCACCCTATCTCTCTCTCTCACACTCACTCTTGCATCCACTCACTCACTCACTCATTCACCCAATTATTTTCTCATTCACCTTATCAATCTCTCTCACACACACTCTCTCTCACACTCACTCTCACTCAAGACCATCCCACCCACCCACTCACTCACCGACCCACCCACCCACACACACACACACACGTTCACTCACTTAACCACTCACTCAATCACCAACTTAATCTCTCCCTTATTCACTCACCAACCCACCCACCCATTTAGCCACCCATACACTCAC
This sequence comes from Azorinus chamasolen, assembly GCA_963576725.1. Lineage (NCBI taxonomy): Eukaryota > Metazoa > Mollusca > Bivalvia > Cardiida > Solecurtidae > Azorinus > Azorinus chamasolen. Next base: position 97,748,451 of record OY755238.1, on the reverse strand, counting down.
TCCGTAAATCGATCACTAAGTCACTCATCCAATCAATCAATCACTCACTCACTTACTCCCTCATTCATTCATTATTATATTAATTGGTTCGTTTGTTTTTTTGAATGATTCGAATAAACAACAATTTCGCTGTCTTTTCATGTGGAATATACGGAGCTGGTATCTTCATGAGTTTACTCAATAACCTATGACAGGTCGTTTTCATCGAGAACAGTGAAAATGTGTGCCACTCAATTCTGCACGTGGTATCACATCAGACTGTTGTTACTTTACCGCTTTGTTCAGATCTCTCGGGTTTAATCACAGACTTCTCTTCAATCACACTTACACTCTTTACAGTTTATTGCTGTCTGCACATTTGTCAAATCACACCAGAGACCAAATAACCATGGGTGATGGCGTTAACGTCATATTTTGCATAACTGTAATTGGCATATTTCGGGATGGATTCCCTTCAGGAGATACATTTTATCAATCTGGATTCCACAGGTGGAGACATTGCATCTTTTCGTCGCTGTGCTGACAAAACCTCGTACATGTATAATGAAAATCACTACTTTTCAGGGGAAGCAAAAAACTGATTAGTTTTATGAATTCGTCTTTATGTGACAAATAAGGTCTATATTCTGGTACCATATTAAAACACAAATTAATAGATAAATCTTTATTTATTCTCTCATTAATAAAACATTGTTTTTTCTATTATTTGGTATGACGATTTTTTAAATGTACGATATTTTGTACCAAGTTTTGTTCACTTTATGTACATACGAGCTTTTACCACTTATACGATATTTCGTCGTTTATTTTTTACCCGGCGATCATGATATAAGACAATTTACATTTCACTTGAGTTTAAGCTTTGTACCTTGACACACAAAGAAAAGGACATACCTATGCTCTATGTACCACAACACATGCACTGACCTAATCTGCATGTGTTTTGATATGTTTAATGTCATTGCTCCGCATGCTTGCAGAGTAAATTTTTCAACTTATTTCAATAACAATGTGTGATCCGGTGTATTGGTGTTTGTCGGTAGACAAGACCAGGTGATTAAAAATCACAATGTTTATATTTTTGTTAACTTATAAACGATTTTAGCAAAAGTGCCTCGTGAATACACGTTGCGATGAAAGTTCCTCAATATGCAGTATATCCTGCTGGTGCGTTGTAAACACGCAGCCACGGTGGATTAATTATAAAACCGATTAATCAGCAGAGTCTATCGTCTAAGCGGCTGTGGCCGAGTGGGCCAACCTGTTGATTTCTGTTTGAATTGCAATTTTGTATGATCCGGCGTGGGTTCGAATCCCCCATTAGCCAAATTCTTTACTTCTCTTTTTTCCTTTTCTTTTTTTAATCTGTATAATTTTATTGCGTCACCATATTCCGTCAATATAAGTATGCATTTTTGCAGAAAATTTAGAATCAGTACGTTTTTAAGCTTAGAAACATGTACTATAACCTCCTAACCTAATAAACCTAAGTTTATCTGCACCCCATTTATTACAGTCACTAGAGAAGTTTCAAGTTGGTAAATGGATAAAAATGATTGTATTTTCATCGGATAAGACAGTCATATCCGTTTAAGGTTAAACACATATACTTATTATTCATGGTCTAGTGATCAACTTATGCTCGTATATGCATTAGCCTTTTCCCTGTTCTATGTTTATTTCAAATTTCAATACCTACTGAATATTCATGTATAAAATAGCTTTAATGAAATATGAAAAGTGGAATATTGTAGCCATTTTAGAAACTAAGGGAACAGATCTATCAAATCCTATTAGCAAACAGAGCAGACCCTGATCGGATGGCTCCTGTAGGAGCCGTCTGATCTGGGTCTACTCTGTTTGCAAATGCGTGAAAACACGCTTATATGAAAGAAAGGGTTAAATTAAACCCATTATTGCTTAAACATTGTCTGCATATATTTTTCTTTGCATTATTTAATCAATAACGTTTTAATTTAACAAAAATAAGAAAAAATAGAAAAAAACACAATGGCCATTTTACATTTTGTGAAATAAATTTTAACAATTTTCACTATGTCTATGAAATACTCCTTTATCCCACAAATCAGGAAATGGTCCTTGTATTTTCCTAATTTTCTTAAATTTTATAACGAAAAATTAAAGTAAAACACATGCTCCACAACCTGACACAAATAAGAAAAATAGGAAAATACAGTTTTCTAATTTTACAAAATTTATAGTAAAACATTTCATCTTTATACTCCACGATCTGACAAAAATAAGATAACATTTGTGATGCACATTTAAACTTCCAACACCTTTTAGTCTATTGTTACCCTACAAAATAGGTTCCCCAATTTCCCATACCAAACACCCCGATTACTTTACTAATTAAAAAAGTGGGAAAAGTGGGAACACACCGAATAAAATATGAGGGAATGGGTTAAAGCCAGATCAGACGGCGCCTATAAACTGAGTCATCTGACCAGTGTCTGCTCTGTTTTTGTTTATGATATAATAAATATATATTTATACAGTTTCTATCATGGCCAACTATGCATGTGTTAATGTACTATTATAAAACTTAATCTACTCTGTACTTAATATTCATGATTTCTTAAAAGAATATTCAACCGGGAAATGGTTTACGATTAGTACTGATCTATCAAAATTTCCTAATGCTTCAGCCAACCCCTATCTTGTAGCTACTCTCTTGGAAAGGAGGCAATTCTACTCAGAAGCAGCAAGGTAGATATTAAAAATATGTTTACTTAGATTTTCTAAATACAGTAAGCCCCTCTACCATTCATTCAATTGAGTGTAAATATCGGCCTGGGTGTACAGGTGGTAGCTTAACCCCGGTTTCCTGTTCTATGTTTATTCCAAATTTCAATACCTACTGAATACCCATGGACAAAAAAGTTATAACGAAATATAAAAAAAGAAAATGTGTGGCCATTTTAGAAAGAAAGAAACAGATCTTTCAAATTCCATTAGCAAACAGAGCAGAGCCTGGTAACACGGCTCCTATAGGAACCGTCTGATCTGGATCTTCTCCGTTTGCAGATGCATGAAAACACGTTTATATAAAGTACCTAGTTATAGTCTACTTTCAGTCCGAATGACCGCTCAGCCGACTGTACATTTACTCCCCTGGTCATTGAGTCATTGATCGACACTATTGAGCACTGCTAACATATGGCGCAATCATGCAGCCGCAGTACCGGCGAGTGACCCTCACAGGTACCCATTTTAACCCCTGGGTTGAGAGGATGTGCTGGTGGGAGACACGGAAAAGCGTCTCTGAAAATTTCCGGGAGGGACCGGGATTTGAACCCCGGACCTCCGGACTGATAGTCAAGCGAGTTACCACTAGACCACCGCCACCTGCAATATGAAAAATATGCACCGTTTATATGAAGGAAAATGTTTATGCAGGATTGGCGTCATGCACAAAGCTCCTCTAGGAGCTTTCTGTGTGACTTTCACCATGCATTAAGCTGCCACCTGCCTACAATCTCTAAATTCTTCTCTACTAGAATTCCGGATTAGAGGGGTTTTAACTTTTTATTGTACTCACATAATCTACAGTTTTGGTACGTGTGTTTATATCCGGTCGACTGCAACTTTTTTAAATGTTGATGATTTCGTCCTGACTGACACCAGTTTTGACGTCTTCTCGACATCATACCAATTGGACATCCTGTGCCAGACACGACGCTAGTGTATTGATGAAATATTCAAAACGAAAACTAAAGACAGTTCCAAGGAACAATTGTAATGAGAGAACAAGTCAAAATGTTGTACACCAGCTATTGTGACACTTAACATGATTACACCGTACCCCGTAACGTTTAGCTTGCTATAGGCGGATAAGTGTATACTTATGCAAACAGTTTGGATTCAGATGAGACGCCGAGTAACTCGGCGTCTCATCAGGATCCAAACTACATACATACATAGACATACAGACATATAAACATAGACATACAGACAGACAGACATACATACAGACAAACAGATATACAGACAGATATACAGACAGACAGACAGACAGACAGGCAGGCAGACAGATATGCATACAGATAGACAGATATACATACATACAGACAGACAGACAAACAGATATACATACATACATACATACATACATACATACATACATACATACATACATACATACATACATACATACGTACGTACGTACGTGCGTGCGTGCGTGCGTACGTACGTACGTACGTACGTACATACGTACGTAAGTGCGTACGTACGTATGTACGTACGTACATACGTACATACATACATAATTCATACATACATACGTACGTACGTACGTACGTACATACGTACATACGTACATACATACATACGTACATACGTACATACGTACGACCACCAACATTAACATACGTACATACGTACGACCACCAACATTAAGCAACGACATGAAACACCAAAGGTTATTTATTAAATGGTTGCTTTAGAGAGGTCCTATTGTATTTTGAAAATGGGTAGGTCAATACTCAACTATTCAAACGTACATTACATTGTAGAAATTATCATGATTAGACATAAGCATCGCATTTCATGTAGGAAATTATGACATCTGGTCTGGGCCTACCCTGTTTGCAAAGATGTCAAAAGACGTTTCGTTTCTGGTGAGTAAATGAGTAAATGCTTCCACTCAATCTGCGTTGAGACCAACCCATATGTGTACAGTGTCATAAGGATTTGGGCCATTTGAAAACAGAGTAGACCAGACGGCTTTTGTGGGAACCACCTGCTCAGAATCGACTGTTTGTTTATGAAACTACATAGATATATAATGTATACAGTTTCTGACATAGAAGAAAGTCCATCCATTGTTCATAATGCCATTTATGAACAATATGAAATGTTCATATTTAACATAATGCATTCAGCTGGGTGAGGATTTGGTGTATGCGAGGGCGTGGGTGTGCTTGCGTCTGTCTGGTTTTTGTGTGCGTGAGATATAGTAGAGTACAACAACGCCTCAGCTTTTCTGATCAACTTGTATTCAGAGTCTTTAGCCATATGGAAGCTAGCAGCGTCTAACTCTGACTTCTAGAATCTCCCATAGCTCCTAATTCGAGCTGTTAAATACTAAACGCTCAACCAGGAAACACCAATTTAATCGTGTATTGACCTTAGTCAATACACTGGTAAACAGGTGACTTCCTGGGCTTAAGGTTCACCCTTTGCGGTTAACTTCCATATTATATTACACGCGCGTGCCTGTGTATATGTACCTGTAGGGGGTGTGGCTGTGTCTCTGTGCACGTGTCTCTGTGCCTGTGTTCATGTGACCGTCTTTCAGTCTGTCCGTCTGCACTTACATGTGTCCGACAGAAATCATAATTTAATAGGCACACGTCTTAATGGTGATGGTGATGACTAAGTGGTTGAGCATTGATCTCGAACTTTTAGAGACGTTGTTCAGTGTCTCCCAACTGTCCCAACGAGGTTGCATATTCTCTACCTAGGGGTTAAAATGGGTACTTGTGAGGGACACTAGTAGCCTGCCGGTACTGCAGTCACGTAATCATGCTGTATGTTAGCAGTGCTCAATATTGTAGGCGAATGGCTCAATGACCAGAGGGGTAAATGTACAGTCGGCTAAGCGATTAATCGGACTGAAAGTAGACTATAACTAGAGGTTTGTTTTTGTCACAAAAACAGATGTCTCCCCCTCCCATTCTCTTTCCAATACACACGTGTAATGTCTGTAACTCCAAACTTATCAGGGTCTAATTTTAAATCATCAGGCAATACCTCCGTTGTTATCAGGGGGAGATTATTAAAATCAAAGCGTTGTAGACGCTGCAGTATTCTTTGCATGGCATCAATCTGATATCGAATAAGTTCGCTTTGGCATGGAATTGCGTATCTATAAGGGAAGGCATTAACACTCTATCAAGTTGATGATACAGTTGCAGCTGACACTTCAGCCGTTTCCCACTATGCTTATTATCACACTGACCACGTGCAGTTATGGGCGTGATTACTTAATCGCTTGCATAATAGGGTCATACGACTCGCGCTTCTTTATTCATTCAGTATTTTCATTCATGTTATGATCACGCGATTTCTTCATGTGACTGATATTTGTATATCCGTGCGCCCTTCTTACATATTGCTATATATGCGATTATTGTTCAACAATAATCGTTTGTTATTGGAGTTTGAGCTCTTCGTATTTGTTTATTTTGTATGTGATAGAAGCGACATACTGCACACGGAATTGTCATTGATAGAAGCGACATAGAGTCAAAGACCGCCCAAGTTCCTTTGTTCCTTTGTCTTCTGATTCACAACTAATCATGGTGAGTGGGATGATGGTGTCATGAATTCACACTGTAGACGACTTAAATACTTTGGTCTACTCGATTGTACCATCGTCAAAGTTGTTAAAATTACAATCTATCGTTGCACGAACTTTGTTTGCATCATGTTTTTGTGAGTTTCGTGCTATTTACACATTTCGATGCACTTGCTTGTATACAGACGAGCTCGGTTACGGGCCATACTGTTTTTATGTAAATTCATGTTATTCCTGTTTTAAAATGCTATTGTCTAGGGCGATGACACGTTTAATATCGTCTTGGCTTCTAGATCGCTGATGCATATGCCGTATCATGTATGTAGCCCTGTTACGTCACTCTTGTTTTGGTTTGGTGTGCTGTACATAGTCTAAAATATGCGCGCTGAGAGAGTTTGGCAAGTTGCTCATTAGTTTCAAACAGGATCTTGAGCTATATATTTTCTAGATATTTTATTGACACTCATTGATGTATAGTAAGCTATTCAACAATATGATGGATAAATAAAGTTAACACAAATGTAAGCTAAAAGATATAATATACATGTATTTCGATCTCTTTCGATTGCTTTAACCATTGAATGTGGATCTATGTGGTTAAGCTATTGATCTTCAGTCTCTTGTCAGTGTTTTTATCGTTACCCCCACCCCTTAAAATACACACACACATTAGCACAAATGGCAGTATGATCCTGATACAATATATTCAATATTTGATTATCAAACAAAATAAAATCAAAGGCCTGAATGGCCATAATGGCTTTCGGGTTTGATATGGATGTTAAAGGCATTTCAAAGCTCATTATATAAGTAACCCCCCCCCCCCCTTATATACACAGTATCCAGCTGTGCTCCTGCAGTGTCCAGTCAATGTCCATAGCCATAAGAGATAAAGTTATGCAATTATACATTGATCCTCTGTGATGGATTAGTTCGTGTATCAGATACTTGACAGTCAGCTCTCAAAATACACAGCATGGGGTTAATGGGTCAACAATCCTTTCGAAATGCCTTTAAGTGTAAGGGGAGAATAACAATAACGTCTTGGAATTGATAAAAGTATTAATAACAACACATTTTTGTGAAACACTATGTCCCTGATTGTTTCACTTTGTCACTGATTGTGACCAATACAATATAAATATGACCCGTAATGTGACATTTAACTGTTATATGACTTGATTTGTATAAGTCCCCCCCCCCCCTCACGCCCAAAAATAAAAAAAATGTTCGCCTCCGTAAGTTGCACAGACATGCCAGGTTTGAAGTATGTATGTGCAATGGCTACAAAGTTATTGCCAACATTAAAGTTTGTGCCAAGCCAACACACCTACAAACAGCGCAAAATCAGCCCTCAAATTGATTGGGGGCATAAAAATATGACAGACTGAAACAAAAGGAGCCATCTCATGATCTGCTGTTTATATATACAGACATGCTTCTAGTTTCTACTATGGCCAAAAGAATATCTTAATTATATTCATGATGTCATTATTTCTTACATGAATATTCATGAAGTAAATGGTCAATTAATGATTTCATGTCCAAAGCTGATGCAAAACCTGAAGCATAACATCAAAGTTATACAAAGGCTACCTATAATCCTACATTTTTTGTTCAACTAATTCTTACACATAACATTTATTTTTCCATGTTCAGCACTCGTTTATTTTGAATAAATGTTGTCTGCTTACAAATTGAAGGTAGACTGTTTTTATTTTTAATTACTAAGTAGATCCATACATGTACATACAATTACGGTAGTTGTTTGGAACCTGGTGAAACTCAAATTCAGAACTACAGTCTATAGTAGAGTTGTTATCTGGGAAAGACATTCCAACAAATTGCTACCTACTTTCGCTTTTACACGACACAGATTGAGACGTCTTGAGCAAACTATGTGTTGAAAACCATCTATGGTTAATACTTACTTTGATAAGCCGATAGAACCCCGTGTTTTACGGTTTTACTTCTTGTAAGACTTAGACTTGTGTTGATGTTGGGTGCCATAGTCAAAACACGCTGTTCGATGCGTGATACATGTGTATATGGGAACTCCGAATTTCATTAGTTGGTTATTTTAGATTTCTTTGACCTTGTCCTTTATGAAACTTCCTATTTCTAATTTGAGTACGGGTCAAATGGAAATGACCGAATGCGACGCAAAAGGCAGTTTGATTGGCTGAAGATGTAGGTCTATATGCTAATCAGTTACGAATGTGTATAAAAATGCAATCGGAAACCTCGGCTATATTCCTTCTGCTTTCGAACGCCAAGGTGTTGCGAAAACTACGGTAAAAATATTCGTTCGCGTCTTCTTTGGAGTTTATTAAAATTCTGTATCTGTATCTGTATCTATACGTCGTAGAATCCTATATAGGCTTTTTTCAAGACTTTTAAAACGTTTATCTTTGTGCAGATTAGTAGTAATTATCTTACACAGCGAATTATTATTAAATACATGAAGAGTAAACAAATACATGAACATTTTACAACCAAACTAGTGCAGACTTGAAGAAAACTATTTTGTCTTGCGCATGTTCACTAGACAAGTGAACTCGTTGCCGTAAAGAGACCGATTGCTATATGGCTCCGAAAGCCATAAAAACATTATGGATATTTAAAGCAATTTTGTTTTATTTATCATCCACACACAATGAGCCAAGACGTTCAGCCCGTAGCAAGTGTCCATCTCGGGTGATTGTTGAACGGATGCAATGGTGCTCAAGAGGAGCCAGTAGAGTTGCGAGGGGCGATACCCAGCTCTAGGAGCCAGTCAGACGCAGCGCTCCACAAGAATGACCAATCAGGGCCAACCATCCACCCAGCCGGAGGTCTCTCCACTTTGTCAGTTGGGACATTTCATAGGTAATGCGTTGGTGTTGAATTGTTTGCAGACTCAGGTGAAGTGACAGCTTCGGTCCTAGATCCAAACCCTGCGCCAACATCTAGGGTCCACTCGGCGATCGGGTTCCATGTGTCGCAAACTCTTAACAACAAGATAATGTCAGGTCAATATGTCGAGTAGGCGCAGCTGATGTTGGTGCAGCCAGGGTCTTTGGAATCTGGGTTTGTGGAGTTGTCCCTCAGTGGTGGGTTGTGGTCAAGTCCGTTTAGGTGACCGAACATATGACAATGCATTGGTGAACTGATGCCTTTCCGGCACACACATCGATTTCCTTTTCAATAATTCTGAAAATTCTGTAGCCCTGGTTAATATATTTACCTAGTATGCAGTGAACTTTCAGTTCCTTTCGCCATTGAAGAATCTATTGATCGTTGCACTACTCTGATATTTAGGCTTAGCACTGGATTCGGTGTATATGCTTATTCGCATCCCTTTACATGAACTCAAGGAGCTACATGAAATGCTTGTAAATATGGTTGCTCACAAGAAAATTATAGCTTACATGGATTTCAATCTACGGTTGGTAAACTTTTTAAATTTAATTCACCAGAGCACAATTCGCTCAAGGTGAGTTTTTTGGGATCGCATGATGTGCGTCGTCAGTCGTCAACAATTTGAGCTTTTAAAAATTTCCTGTGAATGTACAGGGTTCTCGGGGTTCATGGGGCGCCTTGTTTCCCATTGAGACATATGTATACATTGTAGTCAGCTTTGATATTAGGCACATAGCATCATCAGTAAGTCCTCTATGAAAGTCATAAATCTTTTCCTGCTTGTCTGTTGAGCGTTTTCTGGGCCACCATGGCCCTCTTGTTTAGTAGAGTGGTCTGGTCAAGTAGAGCAACTCTGCGGCGTTTCTATGACTAATGATAGGTATACAAAAATCCCATCACAAACTCCTTCAGGCAGATTTTCACATCTGGGTATCATTTCTTAAATGATTTAATGGGGTGTCTCATATTCCAGATGAGTCATAGCTAGGTGGCCACAGCCTGCAGTTTTACACAGACAGTGCAGTGTCTTTTGGGCTACACGCGTTTGAACAGTTTAGAACTGCATTTGTCGGCATCATTGTGTTGTTCATCACTTGTCTTTCCCTGAATGGCCTCGCACACAAAACGGCACGCTTATATAAATTCTGAAGGGAGGTGATCCCCCGAGAGCAAAAATTGCAACACAAAAAGAGAAAATTGCAGACTCGGTTTTATTGAGTCTGTTCATGAACAGTAATTGAAAGTGCAACACTGCTCACGTCCCCTAGCACCGGCTTAAGCGGTATTCAATTTTCAAAACAATAAGTACTGAAATTCATGATCTCGAAGGACCAGAAGGTATAACAACACTGAGAATGAAGTACGGGGCGACGTTTTACGGCCGCCACACAAGCACTAAACACCTATATGTTAGTTTTATCAGTTCTCATGACTTTAGATTAAGGATAAGGGTATTATTGAAACAGTAAAATCTGTTATGTATCCACCGAACTCGTTAGTGTGTCTGCTCATTAGAATCATCTTGAACTGATGATTCTGATGAGTAGTCATCGTGGAGGTAAATAATATAGAATTTTTAGGAAAGTTTGTTTACTCCATCCTGGGAAATTATAGTTACAGTTTAGTGCTTATTATAAGGGAAGTAACTCATCCTCCATTATGTTGGGGACCTGTATGAGTTAGCTCCCTTCGACCGTTATATTTTTGGTTGACACCATTGAACGATATATTTAGCTTATTTGTGGTAAGATGGGCATATTGCCTTATTTTCCTGAATAAATCATCTATCTATAATCTATCTATATGAATCATGATTGTTTACTGCAGCGTATTGCCTAGCATTTTCTGCCTTCTTCCATGAAAGCAATATTTCAAAAGTTATCTTCACCTCTGATGTTAAAATCGACAAAAAATTGAGATTCTATCACTATTCACATCAGGTATTCTAGACAGAACAATATGGTTATGATTCAAGGTTTAAAATATGTAAAAAGAAAAAAAAGTCCAAAACAGGTAAAATTTGGACTTTTAAATTTTAACTATACCACATCAATGTTCAATACACCGGGAACCTCCATTTCAAGTATCAGCTTCCTAGGGCAAATATTTCATGTAGAATTCGTGCATTTCAACACTTACCCCAAAACTTTAACCAAAAGCCAAAGACAACGCCGACGCCGACGCCGACGCCGACGCCGACGCCGGGGTGATTCCATAAGCCCCCCTATTCTTCGAATATGCGAGCTAAAATGCTGCTATTAGATTATGCTAATTATACTTCTATTTTTTCGCATTTGTGATTCTACAGAGGCAGCTACGGCCGGATATTCATCAAAGGATATTCAGACTGTTGGATCATGCGGTCAAAAATATATCGCTCTCATTTTGACTAATACACTACCTAAATAAAATATTGCATGGCTGTTTAGGGGTCAATATCAAGCTTTCCCATTTAATAATTAAACCAAAGATAGTCTAGGTATTGTAAAGATCTGGTGTAAGTTTCCTCCATCATCAGATATGCCGTTATCATGGCAAGGAGAGGGACAGGAGGGCCCAACCTTAGACAGTAAGACTGGACTTTGCAGACCTCTGGTGACGGGGGTATGGCGGCATGTCCCTATTTAACGTGATAGGTAGTTTGCAGACCTTGAGGAGAGTTGGAGAGGAACCCAGCTGCATTATCTAGTGCTGTGGCGACATCGGACGAGGGCCAGGTAAGAGGTTCCGGTAGTGCGTCAACCGGATCATTACCTTCACCATAGACAACTTTGATGCCTGCCTTGTTTGGTTAGAAATGATTCCATGGAAGAGTTGGTGCTATTCTGATATAGCAAATATAGCATATGAGTCAGTTAGGAAACTTTGTATCATTATGCTGCCCATAAAATTTGCAAGTAGGTGGGTACTACATTAAGCACACTGGCCTTCACGAAATGTCTGTCTGCTTTCATAGAACGGTATGCACATGACCTTCGGCAACTGCGTGTTTTCTAATCCAGTTGTCATCAGCCCTGCTGGAATTTAACTCTTAAGAAAGCCTGATTATTTAGTAATTATAGGCTTTTATAGCCTGATTGGGATCTAAGATGGTTCCCTTTTCCAGCCAGCCACCCGTAGCTGGTCCCAAGCAGTGTCCGTATTATCGCTGTGCCAAAAGCTGGTTGCTCTTGTTCTTTTGCCGGTGGCGCCCCCCTGATTCCCAACACTTGGGATCAGGTTGGCGCCAGTTGGCCGACAGCGAAATCCGAACAAAACAGTTACGTGTACAATTTAAGTACATATTTAATAATATTTATACCAAACTATAATTTTAAAAGGACTGAAATTCTGATAGAGGCCCGGGGTGTCGCCATTGTAGATGATGGCTGGATTACTGATCTCCCAGGATCTGCCGTAGTTGAATTGGCGATACATCTGTTCTCGGGGTTGCAACTCTGTTACAACCACTTTTGCAATAATAACCAGAATTTCAATAAATTTATTGCGAAACTGGTTGGGATGTAAAATGGGTCCAAATTCGTATTGCAATTACTTGACAACCAGTTTCGCAATAAAAACCAGAATTGCAATAAAATTTTCTGGAATTAAGAATTAGGTTACCGTTGCATTTCGGGTAGTTGCTAGTAGTTGCAAACAACTTTACAGGACATACCCGGACGAAAACAAAGCCCAAATGGGCTTATCAGTAAATTAGGAAAACAACCAATGATGACGCATTGAATGTTTTGAATCATAGGTCTGTTCATTGTGTGCTTTCGATTCCCGTGTCTTGTGCTGATGAATATGGTAGTAATGAAAGAAGGCTTAAATGGGAAAAGGTATCTGATGAATCGTTTAAGATGTATGAAAGGGCGTTGGGCACGGATGTTGTTTTGATTGATTTGGCTTGCAAAAGCATTACTTCGTGTAGTGAAATAGAGAATATATATGGAGTACTTATAGATCGACTTTATGTTTATACCGAAAGCGTCTTTTCGGCGTTATCTTAAGCCCTACTGGTCGGAGGAACTCTCTGTGCTCCATAACCAGGTTAAGATGTACCGACAGAAATGGGTGGTAGCTGGTAGACCTAGGGGATCGTCTTTTGAGGCGTATGCATCATACAAGAAGTCTAAGTCTGAATTTAGGAGATTGCACAGGAGAGCTGTTAATGACTTTTTAGTTAAGATGAATAGAGAAATTGACGAGTGTGCGGAAATGGATTCGAAGTTGTTCTGGAAACTTCTGACTGGTCGACGCAAGTCTCCGTACACTTCCTCTAGTGAAATAAGTTTTAATGGAGAAAGAGTACGTAAAGGTGATGTGATAGCTGTGGGGCATCTATTTCAGATCGTTGTATAGTCAGGATAGTAGCTCTGACTTTGATAGTGAGTTTTATTCTCTTCTGACAGATCGTATGACCAGACTTCATGAATCGTTATTCAGTGAGCGTGGCAGTGAGGTTAGTGAGTATGACATTGCTTCAGAGATGATTGAATCTGTACTTAACCGTAGCAAGAAGGGGAACGCCCCGGGTGTAGATAGAGTTTGTCTTGAACACTTACTGTATGGTGGTCCCTTGGTTAGGGTGATTGTACAGATGCTCTTTAATTCAATGCTTAAATACTCGTATATACCGTCCGTGATTAAAAGAGGTACAGTGGTAACCCTGTTTAAGGGAGGGAACAAATCGAAATCTGACCCGGATAGCTATAGGGCTATAACAGTGTCCTCTGTTTTTATAAAGCTTTTCGAAAGACTATTGTTGGACTTCATTGACAAGGAAACACCTCTCGTTTTTAATCGATTGCAATGTGGGTTTCAGAAGAATCTGGGATCTATGATGACCTCATTTACTTTGAAAGAATGTATATTTATGGCGCAGGAATGTGGTTCAAAGCTGTACGTTTGTTTCCTTGATGCAAGACAGGCATTTGATAGGGTGTGGCATGATGGCCTGTTTAGTAAACTTTTTGACACTGGAATTGACTCGGTGATTTATAAGGCATTTGTGGGCATGTATACTGGTATGCAGAGTAGAGTGAGGTACAGAGGTTTTGAGTCAGACTGGTTCCCGGTTTTGAGGGGTACCCGGCAAGGCGGGGTAAGCAGTCCGAAGTTTTACCTGCTGTATATTGATGGATTGATATGTGAGCTTGAAGCTTCTGGTCTTGGCCTGTGTGCTTTTGATTGTAAAAGTACAAAAATGAGTCATGCAGGAAATACCACATACAGAACAAACACTCGCCCGAACAGCAACACAAGGAAACAGCAAATGTACATGGGTAGAAAAAACAACAAGAGACGCACAAAGACAAAACAAACATACAATAGGAGGAAGATGGAAGTACCGCCTTGGAACGGTCAGTGACAAAAGTCACCGGGGGTTTAAACCGGTTTATGGGCGCCCAACCTCACCCTTATTCCATCCCCATCCTAAAAGACAAACAGTGTAAATAAACGTATCCCCTCTCCGACTAATCTACAACAACCGCGACAGCAAATACAGTGGTAAAGTGCATGTATAACAAAAAAACATTTAATTGAACATACTGTATCCACCTATCGCTAGTGTACTCAATGATTGAGCTGCAAACAGAGTAACTGTAGAAAAGTAATAAAGGGTACGACAAAAATGAAATAGTACAGATATCCGACGTTCTCCTTCCATTTCTGGATTTAAGAGGTCGCCTTCATAGAGTACTAAACCTTTCTTGTCGGCGTACATGCAAAGAGGCCAGCGTGATTGCCAACTGTAAAAGGGTTCACAACCAAACATGCAGTATGTTGTAATAATACAGGATCATATCCCTTTTTAATGAATTGTTTTATATATTTGATGAACAAAGTGAGAACATGGGTATGTCCAATAATTCTACGAAGTTTGTAAATCACATCACCATAAAATTCAGGATGTGAAATACCGTGTCGCAAAAGTACCTTGAGATTACATTTGTACTTGCCAATAAGCGAGAGATTTCGATAGTAAAATTTAGAGAAAGTTTTTCTTAGTTTATGGTATCTATATCCTTGTTTAAGCAGTTTTTCAGTTAAAATGAGATTTCGACTGTTAAAATCGTCAATAGATGAACAAGCTCTAGCAAAACGAATAAGTTGAGATATATAAACCCCGTAAGATGGAGCACGGGGAACATCCCCGTCAAGATGAGGAAATTTACAATATTAAAATCAAAATCATCTCTTTTGTCATATATTTTAGAAGAAATCATTCCATTATTAATTTTAAGGTCTAGGTCAAGAAACGCTGCATAATTGTCGGACGGGTTAGCTTTATTCAATTTGAGTTCTTTAGGATAAATTGTAGGAATCAGAGCATTAAAGAAAGGGTTATCTAAGTTAAAAATATCATCCAAATATCGACAAGTATCATTGAAGGCTTTTATAACATCTTCTTGTGATTGAGGATTCAAACTCAACATGAAATCTCTCTCATAGCAGTACAAAAACAAATCTGCGACAAGTGGTGCACAATTCGTACCCATACTTTACCAGCCCGACTGTGGCCGATGACATGTGTCTTATTGCTCTGTCTAAGTCAGCTATGGCGCTACCAGTACAATGCTAGTAAATGTGCTGTTGTTGTTTTTAATGAAAACAGTTCGAGGTCCAAAGAAACTGACAGGCAATGGCGACTGGGACCTGATCCGATTGAGGAAAGGGGCTTCTATAAGCATTTAGGATTGGGTTTATCTCGTGAAATCCTTGGGAATCCAGACTGTGAGAATGCGGTCTCAAAGTTTCGTAAGACGTTTTATGGCCTAGTTGGGTGTGGTCTTCATCGTTACGGTCTGCATCCCATTACTTCGCTTAAGGTATATAGGTCAGTTGTTATTCCTAGGGCACTGTACGGATGTGAATTATGGAATGAAATGACATCGGTGCAAGTGAAAACATTGGAACGATGTCACAACACATGTTTGAGACAAATGCATGGTTTTGCACGCAACACAAGTTCAAGTGTGACATTGAGTATGCTCGGTTGTTCATCTGTTGAATCGATGATTGACTCGCGTAAACTTGTTTTCTTTGGGCAATTATGCAGGCTTGACACGGGGGGGGGGGCATTGCGAAGGAAGTATTCCTGCACAGGCTCATGCGGTACTTGGAAAATCCATATCGTCAAAGAGGTTATCTACCTGACGTGTATAGGGTGCTTGGTAAATACGGCCTGCTTCACATTTTAGATAACTTTCTGGGAAGTGGAAAGTTTCCAGCGAAACCACGGCGGAAAAAGATTGTCAGGTCAGCTGTTGATAGGTTCGAGTCGGTTTCGCGAAAGATATGATGAGGAAGGGTTGTCACGCCTCATACTTGCTGAATTGTTGCAATGTTTTGTCACCATCTCCTGTCTGGTTACTTGCTCTACAGAATCCTCGTATGCTGCCTGAGTGTCAGAGCACAGCTATATTGCTAAGTAAACTGCATTCAAAAGAATATTTACAAACTTGTGCGAAATGTGGTATGTGTTTCAATAATATGTCAGTTCACTTGATATTAGACTGTACAAGAAATGAAAATTTAAGACAAAGACTGTGGAAAAATATATGTGAGCTATTCGGTCAAAGGGTATTTAGGTCCTTAATAGCAGTCGGCGTAACTGCTCAGATAACCCATTTGGTGTATGGACTATGCCAGTTTATTCAATGTGATATTGATCGTGAAAAATGCCTGAAAAATGTCGTGAGGTCGTTTCATCGTATGCTAATGTTAAATGTGTAAATGTAATGTCAGTAACATTTGTTTTGGTCAATGTGATGTCATCTTGACAGACTACATTAAGACACAGAAGTTTGACTCTGATCATGTATATTGTGAAGATTGTGTGACGGTGCATTTGCGTGTGATTAGTATATTGTATGCAAGTTGCTCGCTGCTATGACTATTGCAGTTAGAAGAACTGTTTTAAATATAGCATCGAGTGGTTTTTTGTGTATATTTTGTTGGTGGATTCGCATCAACGTATACATTGTTCCTCAATAGCTAATCTTATTTCGTTTCGCAGAGGGCGGGAATAATGTATACCAAGTATAATGACATCGAGTTTGTATAATGCGTGACCTAAGTGGTAATGCGCATGTACATACTATATGCTACTTAGTATTTTCATATATTACTTTGTAATTTACTCTTTTATTTTCACTCCTAGTGCATGTTGAATTGTATGTCTACTCTCCGCTACTGGAGGCTAATAAATAAATAAATAAATAAATAAAGTGTTTTCTATTTTTAAACACTGGATGGGTTGATAGACTAGTCAATTATATGATTGTTTGTTTCGAAGGTTGTTGAACTTTACTTTTTAAAGCTAATTCGGATGGTATGGAAGCCTAATGGGCTTATCTGCCAACCATGAACTTGCCAAAAACTACCTGTTCTGAACTTGATATATAATTGAAATTTGACAGGAATGAATGAAGATCAATTTGCAATAGTCTACCAGAGCAGACACCTTTTCAAAAATTACAAAATGTTTATTGCGAAACTGGTTCGGATGTAAAAAGTGACAAAATTTGTATTGCAATTATTTGACAACCAGTTTCGCAATAAAACCCAGAATTGCAATAAACTATTCAACATTGGATAAAAGAGTTATTCGTGCTTTGGCGGCAGCTGAAAACAGATGCGAACATCTCAAATGGACACATCCAAGTACAGGCAAAGCCTAAATGGGCTCATCAGCACATTATGAAACCAACCTTATATCTGTTTCTGTTTGAACATTGGGGATTGACAGCGTAGTCCCAACCACTTTTGCAATAAATTTATTGCGAAACTGGTTGAGATGTAAAACGTGTCTCAATTCGTATTGCAATTACTTGACAACCACTTTTCCAATAAAAACCAAAATTGCAATAAACTTTTCTACATTGGAGAAATGAGTTATTCATGTATCGGCGACAGTTGTTAACAGACGCGTACATCTCAAATGGACACATCGTAATGCCAACAAAGCCTAAATGGGCTAATCAGCACATTATGAAACCAACCTTATATCGTCTCTTTCTGTTTGAACATTGGGGATTGACAGCGTAGTCCCAACCACTTTTGCAATAAATTTATTGCGAAACTGGTTGGGATGTAAAATGGGTCCAAATTCGTATTGCAATTACTTGACAACCAGTCTTGCAATAAAAACCAGAATTACAATAAACTTTTTCTGGATGAAGCAAAGAAGTGACTGTTGCATTTCGGGTAGTAGTTGCTAATAGTTGCAAACATCTTAATAGGACATACCCGGATGCAAACAAAGCCCAAATGGGCTTATCAGTAAATTAGAAAACTAATCATTTACCAGTGTTTTCTCTGTTTGAACATCGGCTGGATTGATAAATTAGTCGATTATAGGATTATTTGTTTCAAGGGTAGTTGCAAACATCTTTTTAAAGCTAATTCGGATAATGTGGAAGCCTAATAGGCTTGTCAGTCATCCATGACATTGGCCAAAAACTACCTGTTCTGAACTTACATGTGGTTGGGGTGTAAATGGGTCCACATTCGTATTGCAATTACTTGACAACCAGTTTTGCAATAAAAACTAGAATTGCAATAAACTTTTCTGGATGAAACAAAGAAGTTACTGTTGCATTTCGGATACTTGCTAATAGTTGCAAACCTGGTAGTAGGATAAATCCGGGTGAAAACAAAGCCCAAATGGGCTTATAAGTAAATTTTGGAAACCAACCATATACATGTACATGTAAAGGTAAAAGTGAGGTTTAATGTCTGGAACTATATACATGTACATATTCTCCCGACTTCACAATTTACACCTTAGCACTGGGTTATATGTCGGCCATTAACATTCAGCGCCCAATGCAGCCATGGTACATTGGCTTATTTCCCTCACAGGAACTCATTTATACACCTGGGTGGAGAGTATTAATCGTGGGATGCATTTATTGTTCAGAAAATATATGATAGCCCGATGGCAAGATTCGAACCGGGGACCCTCCGATCCCAAGTCTAACCTCATACCACTGGACCACCACTCCAATAAATGTATTTCAATGTTTTCTATATTTAAAAAAAGCTGGATCTAAGGTCTTTTTAAAGCTAATTCGGATAATATGAACACTTAATAGCCTTATCAGAAAAACACGAGTGTCGAAATAACATCCATTTTAGCTCACCAGAACGTGCTCAGGGTGAGCTTTTGTGACCGCTTGGTTTCCATTCTCCGTCAGCTTGCGTCGTGCGTTGTCCGTCGTGCGCCGTCAGTCGTCAACAATTTGAACCTATAAAAGCCTTCTCCTCTGAATCTACAGGGTTCTCAGCTTTCATCTTTAGCACATAGCATCACCTATAGGTCCTCTATAAAAGTTATATAAATTATGTCCCTGGAGTCAAAATTGGCCCCGCCACGGTCCCAGGGGTGGCTAGTTTTCTCTAGCTGACTGTTGTTCTGTACAAGTAGCAGAATGCTGGGTTCAGTTAGGTTTGGCATGGGGAAAAGTTTAAAAATCTTCTTGTCAAAAACTACATGTCACAGAGCTTAGATATTGGGTGTATAGATTTACTTAATATACTTTATAGAAATTTGTTAATATCATAGTTCTGAGGTTAAAATTGGCCCTGTCCTGTTTGTTATACTTTAAAATAGACTTTTACACTATAAAGGTTCCCTGAGCTATAAGGACTCCAGATACTCAGTCTGTGTTATGCAATCACTGGAGTGGTCAAGTTCCTGGTCAAATTCTATAAAGTTGTCTGCTTCAAAATTAGTGTCTGTTTGTTCACACTGTTTTAACCCATTCCCTCGTAGGCTATTTTCAGATCCTACCTCTTTGAATAAATCTACTGATAAGGAGCATGAATTAGGGAAAAGGAAAATTTCAGAATTGCGTAGATTTGAAACCATTGTGATAAATAGAGCATTTACTCCTATGCAGCAAATGCTCTATTTATCACAATGGTTTCATAAAGTGACTATTACAGAGGCGTAGAAAGGCTTTTTAATGGAGGAAAGGGTTAATGCATATCAATCTTACAATTAACTTATGTACAAACCACATATGAAGTAACATACAGGTATGCGTCAGATCAGAATCCAAACTGTGTTCTAATTTCAGTCAAGTCATGCTAAGAAATAAAGCCCCACCCCAGGGTGGCCAGTTTTCTATAGAACACAGTGAAAACTTTGAAAATCTTCTCCTCTTAATGTTTGGTGAGCGATATCAGGGCCATCATGGCCCTCTTGTTAACAACTACCGCCAATGCACGAATAACTAATTTCTCTAATGCAGAAAGTTTATTACAATTCTGAGTTTTATTGCGAAACTGGTTGGCACGTAATTGCAATAAAATTTGTTTTGTCATTTTTAACCTCCCAACCAGTTTCGCAATAAACATTTTTCAATTCTCGAAAAGGTGTCTGATCTAACAAACTACGGCAAAATATTACTTCTTTTGTGTTTCACAGCATGCAAGTCAGTAGTCAAACTCCGATAATCGAAACCATTTTTGTAATATTTTTTGTTAATTTTCAACTATGTCTCTGACTGCACAGTCTTCGTCAAATTCTATGTTATGTCTTCATTTTTATCATTCCTGTATTGTTTTCAATCCATAAGCTCAGAACAGGTTTAGGCAGTTTCATAGTTGGCTGATGAGCCTATTAGGCTTCCAGATTATCCGAATTAGCTTTAAAAAGATGTTTGCAACTACCTTCGAAACAAACAATCCTATAATCGACTAATTTATCAATCTTGCCGGAGTTCAAACAGAAAACACTGATAAATGATTGGTTTTCTAATTTACTGATAAGCCCATCTGGGATTTGATTTCATCCGGGTATATCCTATTAAGATGTTTGCAACTATTAGCAACTACCCGAAATGCAACGGTAAATGAATTCTTATACCTAGACAATTTTATTGCAATTCTGGTTTTTATTGGAAAGGTGGTTGTCAAGTAATTGCAATACGAATTTAGACACTTTTTACATCTCAACCAGTTTCGCAATAATTTTATTGCAAAAGTGGTTGGGACTACGCTGTCAATCCCCAATGTTCAAACAGAAAGAGACGATATAAGGTTGGTTTCATAATGTGCTGATAAGCCCATTTAGGCTTTGTTGGCATTTGGATGTGTCCATTCGAGATGTTCGCACATGTTTACAACTGTTGCCAAAGTACGAATAACTCATTTCTCCAATGAAGAAAAGTTTATTGCAATTCTGGGTTTTATTGCGAAACTGGTTGTCAAATAATTGCAATACAAATTATGTCACATTTTACATCCCAACCAGTTTCGCAATAAATATTTTACAATTCTTGAAAAGATGTCTGATCTAGCAGACTATGGCAAACTCGTCTTCATTGTTATCATTCCTGTCAATTTTCGAATATATAAATTCTGAAAATGGGTGATCCCTCGAAAGCAAAAGTAGAAATGCAAAAAGAGAAAATTGCAGATTTTATTGAGTGTTCATGAGTGGTAATTAAAAGTGCAACACTACTCACGCCCCCTTGCACTGGCTTAAGCAGTATTCAATTTTCAAAACTAATAACATGAAAACTAATGAAAACTAATGATCCTGAAGGACCAGAAAATATAACAACACTGAGAATGAAGTACGGGGCGACTTTTTACGGCCGCCACACAAGCACTTAACACCTGCTGTTGTGAAGTACATATATAAAAGTACAAAAATGAGTCATGCAGGAAATACCACATACAGAACAAACACTCGCCCGAACAGCAACACAAGGAAACAGCAAATGTACATGGGTAGAAAAAACAACAAGAGACGCACAAAGACAAAACAAACATTCAATAGGAGGAAGATGGAAGTACCGCCTTGGAACGGTCAGTGACAAAAGTCACCGGGGGTTTAAACCGGTTTATGGGCGCCCAACCTCACCCTTATTCCATCCCCATCCTAAAAGACAAACAGTGTAAATAAACGTATCCCCTCTCCGACTAATCTACAACAACCGCGACAGCAAATACAGTGGTAAAGTGCATGTATAACAAAAAAACATTTAATTGAACATACTGTATCCACCTATCGCTAGTGTACTCAATGATTGAGCTGCAAACAGAGTAACTGTAGAAAAGTAATAAAGGGTACGACAAAAATGAAATAGTACAGATATCCGACGTTCTCCTTCCATTTCTGGATTTAAGAGGTCGCCTTCATAGAGTACTAAACCTTTCTTGTCGGCGTACATGCAAAGAGGCCAGCGTGATTGCCAACTGTAAAAGGGTTCACAACCAAACATGCAGTATGTTGTAATAATACAGGATCATATCCCTTTTTAATGAATTGTTTTATATATTTGATGAACAAAGTGAGAAAATGGGTATGTCCAATAATTCTACGAAGTTTGTAAATCACATCACCATAAAATTCAGGATGTGAAATACCGTGTCGCAAAAGTACCTTGAGATTACATTTGTACTTGCCAATAAGCGAGAGATTTCGATAGTAAAATTTAGAGAAAGTTTTTCTTAGTTTATGGTATCTATATCCTTGTTTAAGCAGTTTTTCAGTTAAAATGAGATTTCGACTGTTAAAATCGTCAATAGATGAACAAGCTCTAGCAAAACGAATAAGTTGAGATATATAAACCCCGTAAGATGGAGCACGGGGAACATCCCCGTCAAGATGAGGAAAATTTACAATATTAAAATCAAAATAAGTTCAGAACAGGTAGTTTTTGGCCAATTTCATAGATGGCTGATAAGTCTATTAGCCATCCATATTGTCCGAAATAGCTTTAAAAAAGATGTTTGCAACTACATGTACCTTCGAAACAAACAATCCTATAATCGACTAATTTATCAATCCAGCCGGTGTTCAAACAGAGAAAACATTGATAAATGATTTTTTTTCTAATTTACTGATAAACCCATTTGGGCTTTGTGTTCATCCAGGTATGTCCTATTAAGATGTTTGCAACTGTCAGCAACTACCCGAACTGCAACAGTAACTTATTTCTTTCATCCAGAAAAAGTTATTGCAATTCTGGTTTTTATTGCAAAACTGGTTGTCAAGTAATTGCAATACGAATTTGGACCCATTTTGCATCCCAACCAGTTTCGCAATACATTTATTGCAAAAGTGATTGGGACTACGCTGTCAATTCCCGTTGTTCAAACAGAAAGAGACGATATAAGGTTGGTTTTATAATGCGCTGTCGTACCCTTTATTACTTTTCTACAGTTACTCTGTTTGCAGCTCAATCAATCATTGAGTACACTAGCGATAGGTGGATACAGTATGTTCAATTAAATGTTTTTTTGTTATACATGCACTTTACCACTGTATTTGCTGTCGCGGTTGTTGTAGATTAGTCGGAGAGGGGATACGTTTATTTACACTGTTTGTCTTTTAGGATGGGGATGGAATAAGGGTGAGGTTGGGCGCCCATAAACCGGTTTAAACCCCCGTTGACTTTTGTCACTGACCGTTCCAAGGCGGTACTTCCATCTTCCTCCTATTGTATGTTTGTTTTGTCTTTGTGCGTCTCTTGTTGTTTTTTCTATCTATGTACATTTGCTGTTTCCTTGTGTTGCTGTTCGGGCGAGTGTTTGTTCTGTATGTGGTGTTTCCTGTATGACTCATTTTTGTACTTTTGTTGGCATTTAGATGTGTCCATTTTAGATGTTCGCATTTGTTTTCGACTGCCACCAAAGCATGGATGACTCATTTCTCCAATGTAGAAAAGTTTATTGCAATTCTGGGTTTTATTGCGAAACTGGTTGTCAAATAATTGCAATACAAATTATGTCACTTTTTACATCCCAACCAGTTTCGCAATAAACATTTTGAAATTCTTGAAAAGGTATCTGATTTAGCAGACTATGGCAAATTCGTCTTCATTGTGATCATTTCTTTCAAGTTTCAATTACATGTATATAAATTCAGAACAGGGTGTTGTTTTGGTAAGTTCGAAGTTGGCTGATAAGCCTATTAGGCTTCCATATTATCCGAATTGGATTTAAAAAGTTGATTGCAACTACCTTCGAAACAAACAATCATATAATCGACTAGTCTGTCAACCCAGCCAGTGTTCAAACAGAGAAATCACTGTTAAATGACTGTATTCCTAATTTACTGATAAGCCCATTTGGGCTTTGTTTCTTCCGTGTATGTCCTGTAAAGTTGTTTGCAACTACTAGCAACTACCGAAATGCAACGGTAACCTAATTCTTAAATCTAGAAAACTTTATTGCAATTCTGGTTTTTATTGCGAAACTGGTTGTCAAGAAATTGCAATACAAATTTGGACCCATTTTACATCCCAACCAGTTTCGCAATAAATTTATTGCAATTCTGGTTATTATTGCAAAAGTGGTTGTAACACAGCTCTATACAACAAGCTTATGTCAAATTTGCATGTGATGTATTCAGTCTGGAGCCTTCTGGGGCATATTTTCAATTCAAGCCTTTTGGGCATATTTTGTAACCTATTGGGGAATACTTTGAAGCCTATTGGGGCGTATTTTGTAGCCTATTGGGGCATACTTTGAAGCCTATTGGGGCATATTTTGTAGCCTATTGGGGCATACTTTGAAGCCTATTGGGGCATATGTTGAAGCCTATTGGGGCATATTTTGTGGCTATTGGGCCTAATAATTATCAATTTGGTATACCACTGCGGATGGATGTCAAAGGTCGCCCTTTCACGACCAGTTGTCCGGTGTACCTGCTAGCCAATTGGGCAAGCACGGTGGGATCGGGAACCATGCCCAACAGAGCCAAACCTGAACCTTAGTTGTACATAATGCGTAAATAAACCAATGTTATGATAGAAGATTGTTGTCTGTTGTTGTTAGGTCGCTGGATGTTATGCTGCAATGTAGCATGGGTGAATGCAGAGTTATTGTCATATCGGGCAGGTATTGCAGACTGCCTTTAAGAATATGTTAGTACAAAGTCTGAAGAGCATCACATATTTGGAATAGCATTCACTCGTGGCCCCTTGCCGGGCAGCTGGGGTCCTCAAATCTCCCAATAATTTGTCGGTTTTGTTGATTTTTGCACATACTAAGCCGAAGCTTATGTTGCGAAGCATTTTCATGTCAGATATAGTATACCACGATTGGTTCCGGATACCACGTTATTAAACAGCCTTTGTATCTATCGATGCAGTCAGTAAATTGCACTATTTTGTCAGGCCGGCGAGGGTACCATGGGTTAGGCTGTGGAACGCCACCTTTGTATTCTATTGCTTCGCAAAGAATACAAAAACCCAGGTACATAACAACACATGCTGGTAAACATTCCTGTGAAGTTTTGTTACTCTATTACTATAGTCAAACAACTAGGTCTGGCGTGTCAAAGGTCAGCCGAGTCCATTTTTTAGGGAGAGCAGCATTCCGCATGTTCTCGGACCAGTTTTAAACAGCCGAGCTTAGTATATTAGATAAGAATTAAGGCAACATTGTTGTCAGCAGTTTAGCGCAGTAGGTAAAGTCTAGGTAAGCACAAGGCATTGCATCTTTTTATTAAGCGTGGGTTCGAATCCCGCGTTGACCTTAAACTTTTTTTTTAATCTTGAATGAATAGTAAAGCATTATTTTATTCCATACTGTATAATTATGCTGACCATTTATACATACACATGTTCGTCAACGTACTACTCACGTTGAGGACATTGAACGGACATTTTGGGCATCATACATTACTATTGATGAAATAATTCAAAACTTCATAATAGACCTGACATCGGACGCTGGTGATAATGAAGTTGACGAATCCGAGACGGACACTGCCAGTGAGGGAGAAATTAATTGCATTGAAATGAAATTAATTGCAGTAATACATCTATGAACCGATCACTCAGTAAGGACGAAATTGAGTCCTTTAGTCAGGTAGCTGCTTAATGCTCTTAAGGGAGCTTTCTGCATATTGTTTTTTTTTCTTAAATTAGGCTGTCCCCTGCCTTAAAGGCCAACAGTGACTTATTATTTGGATGTCTGGTTTAGAGATGTTTCATGGTAGATATATACCAATAAAATATATGCTGGTTGAAATGAAATTGGACATAAAAGAATAAAAAACCCTGGAAACAAAACAAAATGGTAAAAATCAATAAAAAGATAATACTAATTAATTATAGAATCTTTAATTTATTTAGCAAAAAATGTTTTAGGTTGATGCGAGACTCGAACCCGCGCTTAATAGAATGTTCCCCGATCATATACTTTCTAATTGCCGTACGACTTATCCACTACGCTATGTTTCCGATGCCTATTCCGCTTATTGTTTGTACCTAAAACTAAACATTTTCATTTAAAAATGACACGTGGATATCCGATATGCTGATCTCCCTTATAAATGGACTCGGGGAACCCGTGACCCGTCAGGCCTAGTTGTTTGAGTCCTAGTCAAACAACTAGGTCTGACGTGTCAAAGGTCAGCCGAGTCCATTTTTTAGGGAGATCAGCGTTCCGCATGTTCTCGGACCATTTTTTAAACAGACGAGTTCAGTATACAAGATAAAATTGAAGGCGGGATTGTTGTCAGCAGTTTAGCGCAGTGGGTAAAGTCTAGGTACGCAGAAGACATTCCGAGAGTAGTTTTTTTTATTGAGCGTGGGTTCGAATCCCGTGTCGACCTTAAAACCTTTTTTAATTTTGAATGAATAGTGGAGTATTATTTTATGTCATATTGTATAAGTGTAATGGTCATTTATGCACATGTTCGTCTATGTTAGGGAAGGGTGCCTTTGTTTGAGTTCGAGTCCTATATTAGCCATATTTTCAATAATAAATCGATGCTAAAATATGAATATCAATATAAGTTTTAGCAAAATTGTCTTGTGGCTTCTTAATGCACAACAAAACTAATGCTCTTAAGAGGACTTTCCTTAATATTTTTAGCAAAAAAATATTTTAGGTTGATGCGAGACTCGAACCCGCGCCTAATAAAATGTTTGCCGATCATATACTTCTTTATGGTCCTACGACTTATCCACTACACTATTTCCGATAACTAATGCGCTTATTCTTTATACCTATACACTGTCTGTCAACAACTCCGGAAATAGCTAGGTAAAACTACTAAGTGAAGCGAAAGTTCATTGACTGTGAATTAGTAATTCGATATATTTATATAGATTATGACACATTCTAGCATTGCAATGTCTGAAAATTACTGGTAGATATATCAACCAATGATTACATGGTTTCTGATCGATTCAAATTAACGGATGTAAATCATTTTTTGCGCATTGTTCTCGGATTAGTACAACCGAGATAGCAGCGAAGAGGTCAAAAACGTGTTCGCAATCGCTTTTCTGATCCTCCGACACACGATTTCACACATTCCTTGTCATTACACAGCCAATACACTCTTATGCCAGCGTTGATTGCAGAATACGATCGAAATTGGCTTTGAATTTGATAAAAGAAAAACAAGATGTGTGTACGGCGAATAGATAAATGTGGTATGAATATTGTACTGCGAATAGCTTCCGATGTGTACGGCGAATAGTAATATATTTTACTGTTATGAAGACTGCTCGGCAAAAAGCTTGCGTGGTGTGCGGCGTTTTGCGGCTAAAATTTACCTGTAATCGTTCGGTAAAGGTTAGTGCGAGGAAATTAAACTGGCACCTGAAAATGCCATTGATCTAGAATTATAATGTAGGTTGTGCAATAGCAAATGAGGAAACCTTTAGAAGGCACAAATGGCAGAGTATCCACATCTACTATTGCGCTACTTTCGGTTTTGACGGATCTGCACATAACAATGATTACAGAAATAATTGCTCATGAATACTCACCGTCATTATGGTACTCTTAAGTTTTGCTGATAAATAAAGATTTTAGATTGTATCGATTTGTTTTATGACCGATATTTTAGGAATTTGTATAGAATAATAAGTTATAATGCCATACGAAAGTAGTTCAGGGAGGTGATATGCTGCTTTTTATTGCAATAACAATCAAAAGAAAATTTATAAATGGTGCAACGGTAAGGCGAAAAAAATCTGCATAAAAACTGCCCGTTTTGGGAGCTATACAAACTGCACACCATTTCTCGCAGTGAAGAAGTGCGCTTGCAGTGGATCAAACATTTCAACGTCAGCCGCGACGACTACAAATATTCTGAAAATGGGCGATCCTTCGAAAGCAAATGTAGAAATACAAAAAGAGAAAATTGCAGACTCGGTTTTATTGAGTCTGTTCATGAGTAGTAATTAAAAGTGCAACACTACTCAAGCCAACTTCTAAAGACAGGGGCGTAGCTAGCGACACGCATTTACGCACGTGTGTAACATCAATGATATGTGAAAACACTCGAAGGCCAAGTAGGGATAGACTTTGATAAACGTTCTGTCTTGTCATGTAAGATTTAACCCACTCCTCCTATTGATGCCTCTGTAAAAGTCACTTTTTGAAACCACTCAATTCTAATTTTCCCGAGGGAGCAAGCCCCCGGGCCCCTATAGCCACGGTCTATATTTGGATTCAGCTACGCCCCTTAAAGATGTGTAAGTAAATTCCTAGGTCTGAACATATTAGTTTTAATTACTGTTGCATGCATCCGAGCATTCACGAAATTCGGATACCACAAGAAATATGTATGAATGAAAAATTAGTTTATTAATCACTTTGTATTTGAAAAGATCGGTGTTTGGTCTAAACAAGAAATTCTGCAATATTAATTGCAATGAGAGAATCCCCTCCGTAAACAATGATTTGAAAAAAAATCAATATTATAATAACCCACACACACACACACACACACACACACGCGCGCGCGCGCGCGCGCGCTCACACACACACACACACACACACACACACTCACGCACACACCAATCAATTCAACCTTGAGAGTGCTACCTCTTTGGCATAAACTGACCACATGACATCAGTCTTCGGGCACACAGCCTTTAATAGTTAGGAAATAGTATGGCAGAAAAAGGACATCCCTGCTTAAATCCTTCAATACAAAGCTCTCGACTTATCAATCAATCCTCGTATGCCACAGGCTGTAGCTGACCTGCATCAACACTTGTACAGCATTGCTATACAATCCGGCTTTTATCGTGCCGCAGTAGATTATTTGACTAGGAATCTCGAGGACTCGAGTTCGCTCCCCACACCCGATGAGTATATTTTCTCTAGAGAAACCCTGGTTACAGAAATCTTGATTAAATCATTAACGCTTTTCTTCATATAAACTCATTTTACGCATTTGCAAACTGAGTAGATCCAAACCAGATGGCACTTAGGAGCCGTCTGATCAGGATCTGCTGTTTGCTTATGAAATTACATGTGTAGATTTATAGACCAAATTATTTTATATTTTTGTCAAAAGAAATACCTCACTTGAAAATAATACATCACACGAAACTGGCTAATATTCATGATGGCATTATTCTTGCATAAATATTTATCAGGTAAAGGGTTAAATAATTCTTATTAAATTTCTTTAGTAGAAAGGGGTTAATACGATGAAAAGTAACTGTATATACATACGTATATTGAACATATGAGTCTTAAAAGCAGGTGGTTACTTAATACAAGGCAAAAGTAGTGCTGAAAGTTCATAGAAACTCTCTGTATTAATTGTAGCCTTAATTACGCTACCATCAATGATTGGACCTTTTTGATGGTCGGTTAAGACAGGTTCTACTATATTCTTTGACAGAAACAAATCTCAAACCTTTTCTGTATAGAAACACAAATCTAAGCCTTTGCAAATATTGTAGGACCAGGTTCATTTGTCTGCTCTATTGTGTCGTAAAGCAGGAAACGTACTCATGAAAATACATAAGTAATACACTTAAGAATAGAACTTCAGCTTGAATGAGCACATTGAACAACTCTAAAGCAATGTTCTTAAATCGTTAAGTAGCCTATTAATGTAATTTAACTCACGGGTCCTTGTTCGACACT
This sequence comes from Azorinus chamasolen, assembly GCA_963576725.1. NCBI lineage: Eukaryota > Metazoa > Mollusca > Bivalvia > Cardiida > Solecurtidae > Azorinus > Azorinus chamasolen. The sequence goes on along the minus strand of OY755238.1, from coordinate 97,718,366 downwards.
GTCGATTAAGATACCATCCTTATGTAAAGCATTTTCTTTCGAAAACTGATGAAGCTATTCGCCGTACACTAAACATCAACAGAAACGCTATTCGCCGCACACCGTAACAACTATTCGCAGTACACAATCCTACAAATGAATTTTGTAATATCTTCTCACATAATGTATGGAAAGATACAATTTTTGGTACATAAAACAAAACAATCATATGCTTCGATTTGGCAGTTAATTCATGAATATACAAATACAAGTTTCCTTAAATAAGACCCAAATATCAAGTTGTGTTGACTTTTCCTCGCTACTAGGGAAGCATTTTACAGGTTAAATATTCTGATATTGCCAACTTATGCAAGAGTTTAAACTCTGAGTGAAGTAATCAAAGATTCATGGACCCGGTAGTGCTTTATCTATGATGGTTAAGATAATGAAAGTTAAAATAACAAAGGATTGTCTTACATGGTGTTGGTCAGTTTTATCACTTTCTTCGCTTCGCCTAGTAGATTTACCTAGCTATTTCCGGAGTTGTTGACAGACAGTGCTATAACGTAACATTTTCTTTTATAAATGGCTCGTGGATATCTGAAATGCTGATCTCCCTTAAAGACATTACCCAGGTCCATTCAATGATCCCCCCATTGTTCTCAATAGGCGTGAAAGTAACAGTAAAAGCATGATACAAGTGTGCAAAATATGGCAAGCCGTCTCATTCTGTCTAGAGAGGCCCTGACATACAATTAGTCAAGGGGAACACACTCAAAAGACCATTGTTGGTCAGAACCCAATAGAAGTTCAACCCTTAAGAAGCCTACCACTAACAAACAAAGGGACATATGCAAACAGGTTGGATCCAGATGAGACGTCAAGTAACCCGGCATCTTATCTGGATCCAAGCTATTTGACAGACAACATTTTCACAAATCTTTACAAACTATGAAGCACTTTTACATTTGAAGCAGACAAGCAATTTAGCAGATGAATATTTTATAAGAATTAAATACATTAAAAAACCTGAGCGCTTATGTATATCAGAGATAAAACTCTGGACATTTGGCCTGCAGTAGAATCCATTTAACCTGCAGTGGAGGAGAGCTATAATATGTAATCATTTCCAAATCATCAAATGTAAGAGACGGGCCTCACATGGAACGCTCCAGTGGTTCTTGACAGGCAGACTGCTATAGCTCTTACCATGTGCCGCATGCTCTTTCACAGGTTAGCTGTAAAGACCCAAGCCGGCCAAGGGAATGTCTTTAAAAATGAACTCGGCGAACCCGTGACCCGTCCGACCTAGTTGTTTGACTATATCAGTGTCATCAGTATGGGCGGAAAACTTAGATTTATGGTGTGTTACTTTATCGACTTAATAATCAAATAATAACTAGAATATACACTGCTTTACAATGCCCGAGTGAAAGATTCAATAATTCATTTAATATACAACAAGTACAAAAATGAGTCATGCAGGAAACACCACATACAGAACAAACACTCGCCCGAACAGCAACACAAGGAAACAGCAAATGTACATAGGTAGAAAAAACAACAAGAGACGCACAAAGACAAAACAAACATACAATAGGAGGAAGATGGAAGTACCGCCTTGGAACGGTCAGTGACAAAAGTCACCGGGGGTTTAAACCGGTTTATGGGCGCCCAACCTCACCCTTATTCCATCCCCATCCTAAAAGACAAACAGTGTAAATAAACGTATCCCCTCTCCGACTAATATACAACGACCGCGACAGCAAATACAGTGGTAAAGTGCATGTATAACGAAAAAACATTTAATTGAACATACTGTATCCACCTATCGCTAGTGTACTCAATGATTGAGCTGCAAACAGAGTAACTGTAGAAAAGTAATAAAGGGTACGACAAAAATGAAATAGTACAGATATCCGACGTTCTCCTTCCATTTCTGGATTTAAGAGGTCGCCTTCATTGAGTACTAAACCTTTCTTGTCGGCGTACATGCAAAGAGGCCAGCGTGATTGCCAACTGTAAAAGGGTTAACAACCAAACATGCAGTATGTTGTAGTAATACAGGATCATATCCCTTTTTAATGAATTGTTTTATATATTTGATGAACAAAGTGAGAAAATGGGTATGTCCAATAATTTTACGAAGTTTGTAAATCACATCACCATAAAATTCAGGATGTGAAATACCGTGTCGCAAAAGTACCTTGAGATTACATTTGTACTTGCCAATAAGCGAGAGATTTCGATAGTAAAATTTAGAGAAAGTTTTTCTTAGTTTATGGTATCTATATCCTGGTTTAAGCAGTTTTTCAGTTAAAATGAGATTTCGACTGTTAAAATCGTCAATAGATGAACAAGCTCTAGCAAAACGAATAAGTTGAGATATATAAACCCCGTAAGATGGAGCACGGGGAACATCCCCGTCAAGATGAGGAAAATTTACAATATTAAAATCAAAATCATCTCTTTTGTCATATATTTTAGAAGAAATCATTCCATTATTAATTTTAAGGTCTAGGTCAAGAAATGCTGCATAATTGTCGGACGGGTTAGCTTTATTCAATTTGAGTTCTTTAGGATAAATTGTAGGAATCAGAGCATCAAAGAAAGGGTTATCTAAGTTAAAAATATCATCCAAATATCGACAAGTTTCATTGAAGGCTTTTATAACATCTTCTTGTGATTGAGGATTCAAACTCAACATGAAATCTCTCTCATAGCAGTACAAAAACAAATCTGCGACAAGTGGTGCACAATTCGTACCCATGGGAATACCAATTACCTGACGATATATAGCATTCCCATAACGTACAAATATGTTATCCAAAAGAAAGGTTAGTGCTTCGCAAACTTCTGAGCAAGTCCAATTGGTGTAATATTTCATTTGCTCGTCAGTAAAGAAAGCTTTTTCAGCATTACATGCCAAGAATGATGTTTTTTCTCGGGCAAATACTTTCTGGATCAAGTTAGTAAGCTTATCCTTAATTAAAATATGAGGAAGAGTTGTGTACAGAGTAGAAAAATCGTACGTGCTTACAGTGGATGCAAGATACCTTTTGTTCTTAAGTTTGTTTAAGACTTCTGAAGAGTTCTTAATAGACCAGAAGAGATTTATTCCAGAATTTTCATAAGTCTTATCACAGTAAAATTTTACATGTTCCTTTACCTTCGTTAAACAAGAAGTCAAAAGTATAGACAATTTAGTAGTTGTACATGAACTAGAATTTGCAATGAAACGCGCTTTATATGGTTTTTTATGTAGTTTTGGTAACCAATACATAGTAGGAAGTTTATGTTGTGTAATTTTAATATCGGTTCCAAATTGTTCACACTTTTTGACATGGTCTGAAATGATGGTCTTTTCGTCAGTGGTAACAGAAATGTATGACTTGGTATTAATAATTTCCTGCTTCAAGACATCGATATAATGTAATCGTCAAATAATAATCACATTATTTGATGCCTTATCAGCAGGAACAAAAACGTATTTTGAATGGAAATCCTGTAAACCCTTTTTAAGATGTCTAAATGAAGTTCTAGGTTTAGGTGGAAGAAGGTGTTTATTAGAGCTGTAAAAGGAAATGCGTTTATCAATTATATCAAAAATTAGTTTTTTCCAACAAGAAAGGGCATTAGACTCAACATGTTCTCTTCGACACCATTTAATACTAAAATTTTGTAAAGCCTCCGCAATCTGAACTCGACAAGAGTTAAAATCTATCAAGGATGGTATTCTATATTTGGGACCTTTATTCAAAAGAGATCGTAGACGTTTATCTTTAATTATCTCAAAATTACCAGTAATCACATGACCAGCCGGAGAATAGCAAAATTTTGAGGTGGCGCAATCTCAATTATCAGGAATATTATCATTAATATTAAGGTCGGCCACAATTTTATTATAGTTGAAAATTGTATTTCTGATGGGTTTGTTATATTTGTAGCAGATGATAGGTGGTTCTGTATTTTTAAAGTATTTAGGAATAGTGTCAATTACATTTTTGTCTCTAAAAATACTTTGGAGGTCAATAAAATCAATACCTTTATTAAAACTGGTTATATTGCATTAAAGGTCCTTAATTCATATTGTAATACAATAAGTAAATTGAGAGAGAGAGAGAGAGAGAGAGACAATGACACAGAGAGAGACGGAGAGAGATAAACAGACACTCACACAGACAGACACACAGACACACACACAGATACAGACACACAGAGACACACACACAGAGACAAACAGAGAGAGAGAGGGGGGAGAGACACAGAGAGACAGAGACATATACAGGCAAAGAGCCAAAGAGAAGGAGACAGACCGACAGACACAGAGAAAGAGACATACAGACAGACAAACGACAGACAGACATACATGTATATGTTCATCGAATAGACAAACGGTGTAGATCCAAACTATAAGGCTCCAGTGTGAACCTCATGATTTGGATCTACACTGTGTAAAATGTTAATAGACGAACTAATTTTATGGGTGATAAGTGCTGTTAGTGTATTGTACTATATTTAGGATTTGTTCGTCAAACAAACAGTGTAGATCCAAACCATAAGGTTTAATTGTAAACCTCATGATCTGGATATACATGTACACTGTGTACAATGTAAATAGACGACATCATTTTAGTGCCGTTAGTGTGTCTGTACTATATTTAGGATACGTGTGCTTGAAATGATTTACAATGAAAGTTTGTAAAACAGATTTGTCTTGTTTTAACTTCACGATTTATTTTTAAAAAAAGATAAAAAAAAAAAAAACTAACAAAAAACAAATTGGCATTTTTCCAGTGGCATTTATTCCAGTGGCATTTTTTCACTTAATGGTGGCATTTTCCCAAGTGGCATATTTTCCAGTGGCTTTTTTTCTAGTGACATTTTTTTCAGTGGCATTCTTTCCGTACACCGATATGTCGAATAATTTAGATCAACAGTATTTAAAATTTTAATTCTCATTATATTTTAATAAGATCTAGATATTAAGATATACAGTCTCATGGCGTTCATTTGTGTGTTGTGTCTTTCTGGATACTGTACAGTACCGTAGCAGATCTAGTAAAAAGTATTTTAGAATAGATCTAGATCATATCAGTCTTAACTATCTTTAGAACTAGAATTCAAAATAATCTAACTTTTTAAATAGACTTTAATCGTTGGGGTTTAATTATGCTTAGCCATATATCTAATTAGTCAAAACATAGTTATAGGCTTGGTGCAGGGTAGAGGTCATGCAGCTCTCATGACTTCTGCCCTGCACTAGACTGCCCCTGTCACAACCAACAGTCTGGAACCAGATGAGACGACGAGCAACACGATGTCTCACCTGGGACCAAACAGATTGTCACCAAATTTTGAGATGGCTTGGAATTCCCCGACGGTCTTTTTAACAGAGGTCATATTGTTTAGCATGCTATATGTAGTGTAATAAGAAGAAAAATAACTTACCTACGTTTTCCCCTGTCGTCTGCATCCACAAAGATATCCAATTTAACTGAACTGTAGTGAATAGGATTGCATTTTTCACCCATGGTTAGCTACACTGGTCATGCTGGTGAATGCTCCGATTGTTGGCGTGAAAAGCGTGCACTACTAAATTTACATCTAACCCAGGAGCGGATCTAGAGGGTGGTCCAAATAAGTACCCACTAGACCCGCTGGAGGGAAAAGTATCTGCACTAAATGTTCCCCCTTTAAAGCATATGCATTTTGCCGAACAAGTTTATTTATAAAAAGACCGGGTTCATTTTTCAATCTATTATATATACTGTATGTAACTATGTTTCCCTCATGTTGTACATGTTAGTACCTGAGGCGAAATAAAGATATGTTCTGTTCTGTTCTATTTTTCGGGAAGCTGTTTAACAAATCACAACTTTACATTGTTTGGTAGTACTTACTGTTTCAGAAGAATCATTCCTGTTACGTAATAATTCATAACTTTGTTGATAAGACAGTGTTTGATAGATGACAGTTGTGTGATCACTGACCCTTGTCCCCTGCTGAGAAATCAGGGGATTTACTGACCATCTGGCACCTTTGATTGTTACTATTTTCCTAGGTCTAGTTAGTTAGTAGCAGTATACTTAGGCTGAGTAAGTAATGTAATAATATAGCATCCAACTGTCTAACACAATTCATTTTCAGTATTCCAAAAAAACAGGGTCTTCACTGTTTATTATTCAAAATCATATAGCAAATTTAAATCTTATATAATGAATTGAATATACAGTTAAAAAATGACGGGCCATTCCACCTTAAAATATAGCCCTTTCTCTAATATAAACGTGTTTTCGTGCATTTGCAAACAGCGCAGACCCAGATCATACGACTCCTATAGGAGTCTGCTCTGTTAATAAAATTGTAATAGGCCCGACTCTACTATACATTTCATATCAACACCAAAACCATCTTGTCTACAAATGCCATTTAAAACATTAGCTTATAAATATTCATAATAATAGTAATTTGCACTATTTTGTCAGGCCGGCGAGGGTACCATGGTTTGACTGTGGAACTCCATCTTTGTATTATATTGCTTCGCAAAGAATACACATCTTTTTAACGACGAAATTAATATGTAATACATAACCGTACATTAGGAATAGTAAATGTGACCTATCTTAAATTTTGTCAAGGTCAAAATAACGCATAATTTTGAATAATCTCTTAATTCTAATCAAAACTTTTAAAAGATACCAACTTTCAGTTTATCGTTTGTCGCCATCTTGGAACTACAGCGACCAAGCCCTATGGCGTGGTTCGACTATAGTTCGGGTGAAACTTTAGTCGCGACTATCGCCGTTCATATCAAACTATTGTTCGAACTATAGATCCAAGTGAAGTCGCTCTTAGTTCTGCTGGGCCGAAGTCCCCCGGTCACGTGACCCCCGGTCTCGTCGGTCTTCCTATTCACCGGACCATTAACAGATCTCGGTTTCACTACATTAAGCACACACACACACATACACACACACGCACGCACACATGCACGTACACACATACGCACACATACCCCCACACAGGCACACACGCATATACACATACTCGCACGTACGCAGGCACACAAACAACCCCCCACACACAAAAAATAAATAAATATAAATAAAAAAAAATCAGGCACCAGCTTGAGTAAATGTCGTGTGCTTTAACCCTTTCCCTGTTTAACATTTATTCAATATTTTATTACCTCATGATGTATAGAATTCCATAAGCAAACAGATCGGTATCTGATCAGACGGTTTCTATATAGGAGCTGTTTGATCTGGATCTACTAGATCTATTTGCAAATGCGTGAAAAGGCCTTTACATAAGGAGAAAAGTTAAAACTACTTGGCGATATAGAAATGTATGCGGGTTTTCGGTAATTACCATCTGAATGTCAACCGTTTGGACCGGGATCGGAGCTACCTTACGATAAGATCAGGTAAGTTTTATTTAACGTCGGCAAGATATATAATAAGCAACATAAGCCCTAATTGGGCTTTTGAACCGCCAAAATGACAGTACATACATAGTGACAGCACATAGTCATAATCAACATACTGGGCGCCCATAAACCGGTTTAACCCCCAGTGACTTTTGTCACTGACCGTTCCAAGGCGGTACGTCCATCTTCCCCCTATTGTATGTTTGTTTTGTCTTTGTGCGTCTCTTGATGTTTTATAGTTATGTACATTTGCTGTGTCCTTGTGTTGCTGTTCGGGCGACTGTTTGTTCTGTATGTGGTGTTTCCTGCATGACTCATTTTTGTACATGTACTTATACTATTAAAACATAAATCTAATTTAAAGACAGGCTAAAATTATATGAGTTAACCATGATACTAAGAATGCTCTAACTATATCAGAGAGCAAGTGAAATCCTTCTAAATTGCAAACAGACTTATTATATCACAAACATTATTATTATATTATTATTATTATACCACATTTTTGCGCTCTTTTCACACAGGATATGTGCGTTCAAAAGCGCTTCACATAGATACATTTTATATACAAAACAAGGTATATTCAATGTGTAATTATAGAACATTTAAAATAAATATATTTAATACTTATATATAGATAATAATAATAATAATAAAAGAATTTATTTAGAACATAGGTAAAACAATTTCCGTATTTAACGGAGTTGTAATAGGGTATATCCGAAATTTAATTACAGAGTAAAATGTCCTATTATGGGAACCCGAAAAGCCCAGCCAAAGTAAAACTAAAGAGGGTATCCCGTATACTGTTCCTACAACATATCCCACCGGCTGCAATGGAACGGATTCATATTGGACAAATCGAGATTGACTGAGACACGCGATGCTGCATCGGACCGTACATGCTTCACCTGCCCACTGCCCATATATTACACGACACAGTTCACTGGTAAGCAAAAATAAGGAAACTGGGTTAGCTTAACAAATATAACAGTTATATAAGTTACAAATATATCAGTTATAAATATAACAAAGATGGCCTGATAAGTTTTGTATTTAAGTGACTATGTAATTGAAAATTTCCAAATCAATGAAAACCGAAGCTCAGCAAAGAAAAGGAATATTCAATAATCATAGGCAACACACTATTGAAACATAAATACATGTATACAGTTTAAAACAAGCTGAATATGAGTTCCGTCGTGCCCTTAACGACTTACCTGCAGGTGCTCTGACTTCAGCAAAGTCATTGAGTACATATTTGACGGATTGTCACAGTTATTATGCTATGTTTTACATGTTGTCCTGTGTTCGTGGTCGTCTATGTTGTGGGTAAGTCCAGCGGGGATACCTTTATTTACAATATTTGTAAAGCTAGGGTGACTTTGAGAGAAGTGTGAGGTTAGGACGTCCGTAAACCGGTTTAAACCCCCAGTGGTGTTTTTGCTACTGACCGTGCCAAGGCGGTACTCTCTTTGTCACCCTTCCTTTTGTTTGCCTTGCGTCTTTGTGCTTGTTATTTGTTCATGTGTGGAACGTTTGTTTCTGGTTCTCGTGTGTCTTTTTGGTGTTTTCTGTGTTCATTTCGTGTGTGTGTGTGTGTGTGTGTGTGTGTGTGTGTGTGTGTGTGTGTGTGTGTGTGTGTGTGTGTGTGTGTGTGTGTGTGTGTGTGTGTGTGTGTGTGTGTGCGTGTGCGTGTGCGTGTGCGTGCGCGTGCGCGTGCGCGTGCGCGTGTGTGTGTGCGTTTGGTTGTGTGTGTGTCATGCTGTTTATCGGTGTTTTGGTGGTGGTTGCGTCTTGTGGCTTTGCCTGCTTGACTTTACTACTTTTCCATTAACCATGATACTAAGAATGATCTAATACTATATAAGATCTGAATCAAGTAAGATCACTATAAATTGCACACAGTCTCAAATTATAAAAAGGTATCACAAGGATGGCAAGATAAGCTATGTATTTAGTGCTAAATCAATGATAACAAAGCTCAGCAAAGAAAAGGGAATATTCAATAGAGACCAGACCTCTGTGTAACATTGAATAAATACAAGGAGAGTAATATATTATGTCACATATAAGTAATAGTTCTTACGCATTGTGTGCCCCTATCTATTCTGTGCCCCTATCTATTCTTCTGACTTGAATATCAAAAACATGCAGGCATTCATGTACATATAAGCATCAGATAATGCAATTAACCCTTTTCCCGCCAAATACTTTTGCAAGAAAACTTGCCATCATTATTAACCATAACCTGAATTTGCATAAATTTCTTTGACATGAACTGAATAATCACAGCATACATAACAAACGCTGATCATATGGCTCCTAAAGGAGTCGTGTGATCTGGGTTTACTCTATATGCAGATGCAATAATAGGCATTTATATGAGGAAAAGGTTAATCATATAATCATATGGCAAGCATAGCATAGCAAGGCATACAAGCAGAGTATTAAAACTTTAACATGATAGTAATTTAAGCAGTCCGCAGTCTACTAAGAAGCTAGAAGTGCCACATCACATAGTAAGCAATGGTACATATATAGCGCATTATTCTAAAGCAAACAAAAGCTGAAGTAAACATGTGCAAGTCGCTTTCTAGGCCAAAAGAAAGCGACTTGCACAGTGCAGATGAGTTTAGAAAATCCCTGGAGTTGACAAGAAAACTTAAAGGCAATATCTGGATATTAGGAGATTTTAATTACCCTAAATTATCTTGGAAAAATGATTATACACCTTTTATCAAGCCATGTTGTAGTTTTACTACCTTGTATGAAGTTTTTATTGACCTTTTATCAGATTTCAATTTAACTCAAATGGTTACAGAAAACACCAGAGGAGAAAACATACTTGATTTATTTTTAACCTCCAATCATACCCTCATAAACTGTGTAAAATGTATTCCGGGCATAGCTGACCATGATATTGTTTCCTTTGTAGCCGACATCAGGCCAAAGGAAAACAGACAGCCCCCCAGAGACATACCCCTTTACAAAAAGGCAAACTGGGAGGGCTTCAAGCTTCTCATGGATCAGGTAAGAATTGACATTATGGACAATTATACTGGTAAATCTGTAGAAGAAATTTGGCAAAAACTTTCGGATTCTATTTCAATGGGTATTTCCAAATTTGTTCCAACAAAAAGATTTAATGGAAAGAAATCACTTCCATGGATTACACAGTCCATCAAGCGTTTGATCAGGAAAAGGGACCACCTATACAAAAAATTCAAAAAGAACGGTGACAGCAAAACTAGGTCTGCATTTTTAAAAATTAAAAACCTAGTTAAGAGTAATATTAAGACTGCCCATAATGACTACATTGAATATATTTTAGGTGTAAATAAATGTGAAGATTCTTCTGAAAGCTCTGTATCCCAGTTCAGACCGAAAAAGCTCTATAGCCTAATCAAAAGTGCAAAGCAAGATGCATCTGGAATTGGCCCTCTTAAAGACACATCGGGATTTATAAGAACAGAAAATCATGAAAAGGCCAATATACTAAATAATCAATTTCAGTCTGTATTTACCTCTATGTCACCGATCTCACTTTCACAAACTTGCCTTTCAGCTATCAGAAGCTTAAATCTTCCCTTTCCTTCTCCTTACAAACAATACCCAGAGATGCCAGAAATCCATGTAACCACCAGTGGAGTTGAAAAGCTACTTTTAAATTTAAAGCCAGATAAAGCTGCCGGACCTGATAGTATAAAGCCTCTGATCCTTAAAAATCTCAGTCAGCAAATTGCACCCATATTACAACTTCTCTTTCAGAAATCTCTTGATACAGGTGATGTTCCAAGGATATGGACGTCGGCAAATGTTATCCCACTGTACAAAAAGGGAAATAAGGAAGACCCAGCAAACTACCGCCCCATTTCATTAACTTGTATTATTTGTAAAGTCCTAGAACATATTGTTGCTTCAAAACTCACTGAACATCTAAATAAACATAACATATTGTATGATTTGCAGCACGGTTTCAGGCAACGCCGATCTTGTGAAACTCAACTGATCCAGCTAGTTGATGAAATCTCTCAAAACCTGGCAAATGGCAAGCAAACAGATCTGATCTTACTTGATTTCAGCAAAGCTTTCGATAAAGTCAGCCATTTGAAATTATTACATAAATTACAAGTTCACGGCATCAACAAATCTGTTACTCTCTGGATCCAAAACTTTCTCATCGGTAGATCTCAGAAAGTTATACTGGAAGGTAGTAGCTCGTCTGAAGTCCCAGTCACATCAGGGGTCCCACAGGGTTCAGTATTAGGCCCACTGCTCTTCCTATTGTACATAAATGATTTGCCAGATACCATTACTTCCCAAGTCCGTTTATTTGCAGACGACACTGCTGTATATTTAGCTATAAACTCTATGAAAGACTGTGACCTGTTACAATATGATCTTGATAAACTTGCCATATGGGAGAAAACCTGGGACATGGAATTTAACCCCAGTAAATGTGTTACTATGTCCATCTGCAAAAGCAAAAACAAATTTTCTTACAATTATAAGTTACACGGTCAGATTTTGGAAAACGTGAATAGTGCAAAGTATTTAGGGATTACAATATCTGAAGATCTTTCTTGGAATAAGCATGTTGAAAACATATCATCTTCTGCAAATAAAACTCTTAGCTTTCTTTCCAGGAACATCACAACAAAAAAAACCAAAATACGAGAGGTAGCATATAAGACCTTGGTAAGACCTCAACTAGAATACTCATCATCAGTTTGGTCACCTAGCTCAAAGGTAAATATTGATAAACTAGAAAAAGTTCAGCGAAGGGCAGCAAGATGGACCACCTCCAACTATTCTTACAATCAGAGCGTAACTGAACTACAGCAGTCCCTCAGCTGGCCGACACTTAGTGACAGACGTGACACAGGACGGGTCGTCATGTTTTATAAGATCGTGTATGGTTTAGTCGCCGTCCCATTACCATCGTATCTCAGTAGACCTGTGAGAATGACTCGCCATATGCACCCATTATCTTTCCGTCAAATACACACCTCTGTAAACTACTTTAAATATTCGTTTTTCCCTTGTACAGTGGTCATGTGGAACAGCTTGCCAGCATCTGCTGTTATGCAGCCAGATCTAGAGGGGTTTAAATCCGTATTATCACCCTCTCTTATTTCAAACCGCCCCTAAAGGTCTGGAAATGTGTGTTTTACCTGATTTTAATCCTCACCTTGTTTTAACATCTATCTCACTATACTCTTTCTCTCTATCCCACTTTTGAAGTCTCACTTTCACAACTTTTATAGCTTTTATTCTTGCACGGCCTGCACCTTTTCATGCCAGTAATACGCGAAAGCGGAGTCAGGCATTATGCAAAGATAGATAGATGATTGAACATGAACAATAGGACACTGGTTTTTTCCAGCCCTGTTGAAAGACAGTATATTTAAGCTATCCCACTTGATTACGACATGCAGAGCATTTACAATTGTTCCCATCCCAAAAAGTTATCTGATTTTTGAACTGGTTAAATTCTGAGATCTTTCTATAGTGATCTGGTAGCGAATTCCACTGGACTGGGGCTGCATATCTAAACGAATTCTTACCGTAAGTGGTTGTTTTAACACGTGGTACCTGTAATATATTTGAGTAACGAAAGTTATACTTGGTTTCTTTCTTTTTTAACAAGGTCTGATAGTACTGGAGGAGCTATTTCATTCAGAATTTTAAAGGTTTATCAACTTTATGTAATAAATAAATAAATCTCTATAAAAAAAACCCTTAACTTTATTATATAAATAACGTCTTTGCAAAGACTAGACCCAGAGTAGACGCCCCCTGTCAGTGTTTATATTTTATTATTAAAAATCAACTCAAAAGTGACAATTCATATTAAACATGTTAAAAGAATAAATAAGATATAGACGACACCGGATGATTACTAGCGCTCATTCAATTAATATGAAACACGGTGGCCGGCTAATGCAACCGCAAAGCGTGTACAAAAGTTAGACCCTTCCCCGGACAGAATAAGATGGCGTCACGCAGTAAGAAATTTCACAAGTGGACGATCGATTTCACCGGTGCAAATCGGTAATTCTTTAAATATTTAGGACATAAGTATACATTTTTATGGTTTATAGATATGTAATTTGTAAATCTATGATACTGGAATTTACCGTTGCTTATTTTACTCTCGTCATAAACAGATTATGTTGTTATTCTAAAACTTGTAGTGTATTCGGATGTCTTTGTTTCGGACAATCTATGAACACAATGAAGGGCCACTGGCCAGTATGGCAGTATATGAAGTACGATTCTTTAAAGTAGCTTTTTGCATTTTCCACACACATAGTTACTTAATAAATTAATTATGCAGTTTACTGAAAGCAATGCAGAAAGCTCCTTGCTCCTAATTGATTCTTTACCCATGAAAACATGCAATAGCCGGGCTGCAATACCTGTATAGCAGCATATGTTATACAGGCAAGCAATGTAAATCCGTCCGGTTTAGAAATTCTTTCTTTCCGAAAACTATAGTTGACTCAGTTTGAATCTGACAATGCAGTGTGTGCCAATGGTTGAGAGCTTCCGCAACAACTGCTACTAGGGCCAAAATTAAAAAATTGTTTGTTTGCCCTTTACCGACCCTAGATTTTAAAAATGGGTCAGTAGGTAGGAAAATTATCTTAATTTTATTTTCTGAAAAATTGTACCCTATATCAATATTTATAAAACTGTTTTGGCACCATAGCTATAGTACCTTATGTATGCATCTTAAATGTATAACCATAACATCTTATCTCATATGTTATGCTTTTGTTGCATCATCAATGTCTTAACCCACATGTACTTTTGCTTTTAAAAGTTGCACATCCTAATAAGCCTAGTATCACAGTGTGTGAAATTAACCTGAAACAAATTGTAAATAGCTTATGCAGTGTTGCAGCCAGGACGCGCGATCGCGCGATTCCCCCCTTTTTCTGAAAATTCCCCCCTCTTTTTTACTGGAGGGGGCGCCTAGTCGCGCACTAAAGTTTCAATATTACTTTGCTAAAAAATTCCCTCCCTCAGGCTGTCGAAACAGTTTGTAGCGAGTACCGGTAAAGCTTTCAATTCATGTCGAATCTGAACCGGATGTTTGTCAACTGTCATGTATAGGTAAGGCTAAAACGCGGTTCGGTACAGTAACTTAGCTATCATATTCTATGGGACCTCGGCAATTCCAGATACGTGAACAGTTGTCTGTCCAAGATCTACAGTTTTTTGTGACTACTTTGTTAATTAATTGTGCTTATGATAAAACAATAAAACATCACTCACAACTGATAATTTATAACTCGTTGAGTAAAGTAATTTTTGCCTGTCTCGGTCCGACTTTTAGTCTATGCCCGTAACCTATCAAATGAAAACAGTAAAAACGTGTTTGCTGTAAAAATCGTCAAAAAACATTATCTTAAAGAAAATTCAGCGACTACTAGTACTTTGTGGTAGGTACCCTTCCTATAACCAAATTCAGCCCAAATTCAAGTGTCAAAGATACGCATACATGTGATAACCTGCTGAGGCATGTCAGGTAGATTTAGGAAATTTGTCAGGTAGATTTGACTTTTGTCAGGTAGATTTTACTGACGCGACAAAATATATGGAGGAGAAAAAAGAAATTTGCTTGATACCTATGTTTGTTATACTTTTTCACATTATCATTCATACTTTACCATAAATGAATATCATACCATTATAAACCTTACATAACATTTACACACTTAACCCTCTCCCTCATACAAACACCTTTTTTCACGCATAAATTTGCAAAGTGAATAGACCCAGATCAGATGGCTCCTACAGGAGCTGTCTGGCCAGGGTCTGCTCTGTTTCCTTATGATATTATATCATATAGGAATGATTCTACACTTTATGGTCTGGCAAAAAAATCCAATGTGGTGTTAAAACCCCCATTAACCTTTTCCTTCATATAAATCAAGGTTTCACGCATTTGCAAACAGAAGACCCAGATCAGACAGCTCCTATAGGAGCCATCTGATCAGGGTCTGCTCTATTGCTTTAGGGCTTTAGGAATTTTAAAAATGTTTCTGTACTTTCTAAAATGGCTATAAAGTTCCAATCTCCATATTTCTTTAAAATTACTTAAGAATAAGAATATTCAGTAGGGACTGGAATTAGGAATAAAAATGGAACAGGGAAAGGGTTGAAAACAAATACTAGTAATTGACATGCAGTAACAATTCTAGATATTTTTCATGGGTCAAAAGGACTCTTTGAAATCAATAGGTCTCAAGCCCAAAACACTGGGTTCCTTATTAAATTGTCATGAAAAAAAAATCAAGATTTATTACTGTTTTATCATATAATGAAAAAGATATTCTATTTTATCTTATTTGATAATAACGTTTTTAGTGGGGGGGGGTGCTTATTTTATAACTCTTATTTAGCTATACTCCCCAGAGACAACCTTTACTTAGTTCAAGTTAGTTAAACCTTTACTCAGTTCAAGTTAGTTACTGCAAACATTGAGCTGTCACAGAAATGTTGAAATCCAACAGGTCCAGAGTCCGTGTTTTAGCCCGTATCTACAATCGTCGCGAAAACTGATGACATTTCAACTTGATACAGTTATTATTTTTTGAAGAGTTTGCAATGGTAGATAATAATTCATGGTGTTTTCAATTACTTCTTTAGTGTCCTTACCACTTATTATATTAATGAAAAAATAATTTAGTGTACAAATCAAATTCATGATTATCAGTCCAAGCACTGTTGAAGCAGT
The DNA here is from genome assembly GCA_963576725.1 of Azorinus chamasolen. Taxonomy (NCBI): domain Eukaryota; kingdom Metazoa; phylum Mollusca; class Bivalvia; order Cardiida; family Solecurtidae; genus Azorinus; species Azorinus chamasolen. The sequence continues at coordinate 97,702,203 of OY755238.1, read as the reverse complement.
CTTATTTTCGAAGTGTTTCGGCCCATTGCAACAACGAGACCAAGCACAGCTGTCTTTGACAAGGAAGCAGAGAAGCATTTCTATGTCTTATAATTAAATTATGAGAATATAATTCCTATTATAGGGTCATGACACTCCCATGTCGCCTCGCTTGAGTAATAAACCTGCTGCATGTGATATTTGTGGTAGACGTTTGCATTTTGACACAACTGGTTCCCGAACAATTTATTTGGTAAAGTAGTAGAGTGAAAACCGGAACCACCTCGTGATTATGTAATTCGGGTGTTCTCCAATGTCTCCACAGGGGATTCCCTTGATTGGTCCCCACCAAAACAGACCAAGCGTGGATCACAGCATGATAACAAGCTAAAGGTGGCCTGTTTGTGTAGAGAACTAACAGATAAACTCCATCAGGGATGAAAATATATGTCACTAAAAAAATTGCCTTGGTCAAATTTCAAAACGGTAGACCGGTAAAATAGAACGGTAAACCACCTCTGAAAACGGTAGCATTCACCTACCGTCGGTAGTTATCACATGTATGGATACGTAACCCGAGTTATTCATCTTCTACGAGTCACAGACAGATTAGTCCTGTAGAAAGCGACGAAATCGACCGTGTCGAACCCATTGCGCTAGATTTGCATTGATATTGTTGTGAAATAAAAATCCGCCCCCCTATTTTGAACAAATCGCCCCTAATTTTCAAAGGGAGGAGGGAAAATCGCCCCTCTTTTTAAAATCCTGGCTGCAACACTGCTTATGTAATTGCTTGCTAGCATGCATCAAAATAAAGATATGAGCATGTTAAACTGCATGTATTTTATTAACTTATTACTTACTGGTATGGATTAGGACATCAGGATTCTGACAATTCAAAGATCAATCCAAACAAGTATCTTCAATAGTTATTGTCATTTAAGTCTTTGCATGGGTAAGTTTAACATTCTCAAATAATGGTAGCTGGCTTTGATTTAAATATATACTACTAGTGTGTTGTATCATCACAGTGTTTCCATATCAAATTTCCGTATTTCAAAGTATCAAACTAATTATCCATAATTTAAACTGTTTATTATTCAATGCGTGGACTACCGATTTGACATTTGTAGAGAGCATTTCATACCCAGATCCTTCGATAATAAGCCATTGAAATGACGATTTCAAAGAATCTTAACAATTTGGCCGGTATACTTGAGAATCCCGGTGGGGTTTTTTCTCTGCCGATGAAACGACATTCAAAATTATATCACTCTGCAAACTGCTGACGATTTCCTTCGGCGTTGGTTCCTTTTAAATAAGAAGCTTGCACCGGTTGGAATGCCAGCAGTTTCTATCATTTTTCTAACTATCCACGCTTGTATTTTTATATTTTTTCACGAAATTTTCAACCATTACGCTATATGCGGAGATATTATCCTTCATAGATTATTTGGTCCGTAACAATGCGATAATGGTATGAGGTGCAGTTTGTGAGTGCGCAGTAACCTCCCTTTGCTACAGGTGTGCTAGTAAACATACAAAAAACAAACCTACCGAAAATGACAGCATCTTCGAGCACGATTTGTTTTCCTTTTTTGATTTTTGTTTTTGAATGATAAGAATTTGAAATCAATTCAATTTTCCTGAAAACTAATTAATTAATTAATTAATTAGTTAAAACGAAGCTTATCTGTTGCTCTGGAAATGAGCGAAAATCGTCGGACATATAGCGATTGGCGGCAGATGAAAATAAAATAAGCATTCTTACAGATTTGGCAATAAAAAGTTTTGAGTCGGCGGGAAAAAAATGGGTCGGCTGGTAAATGGCAAACAAACTTAATTTTAATTTAAGCCCAGTATAGTAGCAATTCTCTCTCCCAGTGCACCCTATGCTGTAACTGGCCCTGCACTGTATTACATTCACAGTCAGATTCAGAAACACCTGAGATTCAAATTCAATAATAGGATGGTTACATTTTGTTTCCAAGATTTCAATCCTGCTGTCAATGAAAAGGGTAAAAGCTTATTGACCCATGATCTGGTTGAAGAAAACTTCGTTCAAAAGAAATGTGGTGGTTGCAAGATTCCTCAGTTTATTTTAGCCTTGTTGACTCAATACGAAACAGCAAGGCACAAGTTTGTACCCTAAACATCCAAATCGGAATTGAATTCTTGGAAAATTCTTTGATGTCATGCAAATCTTAAAACCCTTTCCTCCATAAAATTTATACGCATTTCTGTGCCTCAGTAATAGTCACTTATTGAAATCATTGTGATAAATAGAGCATTTGCTCCTATAGGAGCAAATGCTCTTTTTATCACAATGATTTCAAAGTACAAAATTCTGAAATTTTCCTTTTCTCTAGTTAATGCTCCTTTTCGGTAGATTTATTCAAAGAGATTGGATCTTAAAATAGCCTATGAGGGAATGGGTTAACATTTTCCTTCGCATAAATGCCTTTTCACACATTTTCAAGCAGAGAAGACTCAGATCAGATGGCTCCTATAGGGGCCATCTGATCAGGGTCTGCTCTGTTTGCTTTAACATGATACAGATCATCTGATTCTATTTTTTTTTTCAAAGCAAAATCAATTGTTCTTATGTCACATAAACATGGGAGTTTTTGACCATGGTTATAGAGACTATAGAACCATATATCTAAAATTAAATTATTTTGTAAGCAAACAGCATACCAGACGTCTCCCTTATATAAACACTTTTTCACACCTTTGCAAACAAAGAAGACCCAGATCAGCAATCGGGCCAGGGTTTACTGTCTGTTTATTGAATTATAAATACACGTATAGATCAGATCGTCTAGCTTTAAGTTGTCAATTGACGCGAAATAAAATCCTTTGCAGTGATTTTTTGACAAATTTTCTTGCACAATTCCTGGGACTCGATAAACTGCATATCTGTGCATCCCCAAATTGAAAGAACGAGTCCATATATTCTATGAAAGTACATTAAAGCACCCAGTCAAAAGTATTTGTAAAACTGGCGTTTTCATACTAATAGCTGATGAAAAACTGGGTATTGAATATTGATAAAACTTCAAAATTAAATTTTGTTAGAAATTTCAATGCATTATTGGGACTCACATAATTTGAAACTTTGCATCCCCAGAGATTTTTGTGAGTACAGGACTCGGGACTCGCAGGTAAAAAAATCACTGCCTTTGAAATTGTTACATGATAAAAAAAATGAATTAGTGAATAACCATGAGGGAGATCATCAGATGGTTGACACTTTACTCCGTTATTACACCTTTATACACCTTTGCAAACAGAGTGCACCCAGATCAGATTGCTGCTATAGGAGCTGTCTGATCAGGGTCTGCTCTGTTTGCTTATGTAAATATACTAGATAATCATATGATCAAACAGTTTCTACCAATACCAAATTTCTACCAATACCAAAACATCCTTTGTACATAAGCCATTATGAAAATCAGCGATTAAATATTCATTTATTTCTCACAAGAATATTCAACAGAGAAATGGTTAAGTGAGTGTTGTGATTAGCAACATATTGCTATAATTATGCTGATGACACATTATTATGACATAACTTGACTTCAAAAGATGTAATAACAAACTGTTTTTCAGTTCTAAGGGTGACAAACAGATTGCCACTCCCTGTCAGACTCTGGCCAAGCCATGTGGATTCTCTGATACAGTCAGTGTGAAGGATGTAGAAAAGAAAGACCCGGACTCTGTTCTTGTTGTCAAGGTTAGTGACCTTACTTCATTAACCCTTTCCCTCATAGAGACGCCTTTTAATGCTTATTGCAAACAGAGTAGACCCAGATCAGACAGCGCATTCATGGTCTGTTCTGTTTGCGTATTGAAATGTATAGATCTGATTTGCAGTTTCCACTATGGTCCCTTTTCCATGTTCTATTTTATTGATTCTGCCAATGAATATTAATGAGGTGATAAAATCATAAAGAAATGTTAACCCATTCCCTCATAGGCTTTTTTAGATCCAATCTCTTTGAATGAATCTACCAAAAAGGAGCATTAACTAGAGAAAAGGAAAATTTTGGAATTTTGTAGTTCTGAAAACATTGTGATAAATAGAGCATTTGCTCCTTAGGAGCAAATGCTCTGTTTATCACAATGGTTTCAAAAAGTGACTTTTACAGAGGCGTAGAAAGGCGTACTTATGGAGGAAAGGATTAAACAAGGAAAGGGTTAACCCCTACCCTGCTATTTTCGGTGTTACTGGAATTTACAAACAGCTTTGATCTAGAGTAACTCATCTTTTCATCAGTATATTGGTCAATAGTTTCTCAAAAGTGAATTGAATTGAACCTAGGCCGAATTAAAAAAAACCTCCAAATTTGAACAGAGTGAGACATTATGTTTTCATGGTAAAATTTAATAGGACTCTAAATATCCCACTTCACTGGTTTGTAAAGCTGAAGAAATCAATTTTGATAACTCCATAAAGGGTCATACGACTGACCGGAATCGGCCTGCATAACCGAAATCGACTTGTAGGGAACAGGAATGGACTATAATTATAATAAGAACTATTTCAGCTTCCATTTGATGTTAAGTCATACTTTTTTACTTAAAACAGCTTGAATCTGACACAGAAATTACTGTTCATTGTGAAAAATTAACGGTTATATATGGCTCGAAATCAGCTCTTATATTTTCGCTAAATGCAAGTGAAAACAGCAGCTTGCCAGTGTTCATTACGACATAAATCGGAGAAACTTTAGTTCAACATGTATATTTTGTAATTATTGAAGATGAATTTGTAAAAAATGAACAAGGTTTTGTTGGTTTCCCTTGTTATTTCTATCAGTTGAAGTCGAAAGCTGCTTCAATTCCCTTACCGGGTCAGGTATAAATTCTTAACCGAATTCCTTTCCCAGAATGGCCAGATACAATTGATGTAGTGGTTTTTTTTTCAAAGTTCGGGAGGTATTCGGCAATTGCTCAGAACCAATACCAATTTAGGCTCTCAAGTAGGCTTTATCAGTTGAAAAGGCGTCCAAAAATAACATGTTGAATTCGATGGACATTGGTAGCTTAATACAGGTCAAGCGTAATACAGAAAGTTCCTATAGGAGCTTCCTGCATTACTTTCTTCTTGCATTAAGCAACCACCTGTTCAATAATATTAGGGTTAATGCTGCAATGCAAATTTGCCTTTTGTTACGATTCTCGTTGTAGTCATTGTTCAAATTTTCTTCCTATTGTAAAAACATGTAATTTAGATTGAGATGAGGTAAGCGAGTATTTCATCAGTATTTGAACTGATATTCTGATACTGTTTTTGAAAAGAAATTACAGAATGTGGGTTGAAAGGGTTAACCCATTCCAGCAAAAACACTGTTTCATGCATTTGTAAACAGAGTAGATCCAGAACATATTGCTCCTGTAGGAGCCATCTGATCAGGGTTTGCTCTGTTTGCTAATCGAATTTGCTAGATCTTTTTCTTCAGTTTCTAAAATGGCTACAATGTTCATCCTTCCATATTTCATTATAACTATTTTGTCCATGAATATTCAGTTGGTAGTGAAATTTTATTAAACGTATAATATCATATCATATAAACGTGTTTTTACGCATTTGCAAACAGAGGAGACCAAGATCAGACGGCTCCTAGAGGAGCCATCTGATCAGGGTCTGCTCTGTTTGCTAAAAGAATTTGATAGATCTGTTTCTTTACTTTCTAAAATGTCTACAATGTTCCACCTTCCATATTTCATTATCACTATTTTGTCCATGAATATTCAGTAGGTAGTGAAAATTTTGTTAACCCTTTCCTCCATAAATACGCCTTTCTACGACTCTGTAAAAATCACCTATTGAAACCATTGTAATAAATAGAGCATTTGCTCCCATAGGAGCAAATGCCCTATTTATCACAATGGTTTCAAACTACAAAATGCTAAAAAATCCTTTTCTCTAGTTAATGCTCCTTTTCGGTAGATTTATTTAAAGTGGTTGGATCCAAAAATAGCCTATGAAGGAATGGGTTAAATATAGAACAACCTGTTACATGGAAAGAGTTAAGCAAACTTGTGCAAACAGAGAAGACCAAGATCAAACTACTCTTTCTCAATGTTTACTTTCTTTCCTGGTTTAATTTCACGTTATCAAAACAGAGCAGAACTGACTTATTCAGTTTAAAAAAAAACATGGAAAGGGAAGATTAGATGTCTTGATATGTGACCAGTATTAAAGTGACAGTCCGTACAAAATAATAAAGTAACAATAAAGATATACATGTGTATATTGAACCAATAAAGAAACACAGGGTGAAATTTCTAGGTCTATAATTTATACATATCTGAATGCTCTATAGAATAGTTTTTACCAGTTAATTTTAGTCAACAAATTACCCAAATTTCATTCGATTTTAAGTCGTAATTCATGAGTAATTGAAGCATAGTTGACTGTATTCCCAAAATCAGGGTCTGCTCTGTTTGCTAGTGGAAGGTTTGTTTCTTTACTTTCTCAATCTGAAATGTCTACAGGGTTACAGATAAGGGGAGTATTGGAGTATTTACCCAATTAAAATTGTGGAAAAACAATGTTTTTCAAAACAATCAGTAACACAAAGCAAATAAATATAGCAAAAAGCAAAAAAAATTATAATACCTAATGAGAATATGAATAATACCCAATTACTAAAATTGCCAATACCCAATAAAAATTGCAAGTACCCAATTCTGTAAATAATCAAGGAGTAAGTACCCAATTGCATCAAAACCTTATCTGTAACCCTGGGCTACAATGTTCCACCTATCATATTTCATTATAACTATTATGTCCATGAATATTCAGTAGGTATTAATTTTTGAAATAAGCATAGAACAGGGAAAGGGTTTAAATTTTAAAGTAGGATAGTCTCTCATTTATTAGCCCTTTACCTGGGTCCATGCTTATAAAGCTTTTAGTTGAGTCTGAGTTTCGTTCTCAGGCTTTTGATTGGTCAGATTTGAGTTCTCAAGCTTTTGATTGGTCAGATTTGAGCCAAAGGCTCAAATCTGACCAATCAAAAGCTTGAGAACGATCTCAGACTCAACTAAAAGCTTTATAAGCATGGACCCTGTTCAATGTTCTTGTAAGGAATAATGACATCATGAATATTTATTAGCAGGAGTTTTATAATGTAACTTTTCAAGGGTCGTTGGAAAACTTTAATGTTGGCTATTACATCTTTGTATTAGTCATGCAAATCTTATGAAACTTCACACACTTATTCATCATAACAAAGGCTACAATAACAGTGGAGTGCTAGCACCCACATACGGTGCTCCGGTTATAATACAGTAGAACCCCTCTATTGCGACAACTTAATGAATAAACATGGCTGTCTTTATAAGAAGGTCGTTGCTTAATGCAGGACAAAAGTAATGCAGAAAGCTCCTCTAGGAGCTTTCTGCATTACTTTTGTTCTGCATTAAGCTACCACCTGCATATGGTACCCAGACTTATACCTCTTTTAGGTGGTCGCATTAGCGGGGTTTTACTGTGGCTGAGGACAACTTTTGAAGACAACAATAGCCTAACATGCCAAGGATTATTATCCCTTTCCCTTTTCAGTATGCATGACGTAAGAAATAATGACATCATGAATATTTATTAGTTGAATTTTTATGAAATAAACTTTTCAAGAGTTTGGAGTTTTTTTGCTCTTGATAACAAATACTGCATAATCAGATTTATAACATGTCATAAGCAAAGAAAGCAGATCCAGTAAGTGCCGTCTGATCTGGGTCTACTCTGTTTTCAAATGCGTGAAAAAGTGTTTATACAGTAAAACCTCTCTTAACTGGAATTCTAGTAGAGAAGAATTTAGATAGTTTAGGCAGGTGACTGCTTAATGCAGGGTGAAAGTCATGAAGAAAGCTCCTCTTCCAACCTGCATTAAGCTGTCACCTGTCTCCAAGACCGATATCTATACTAAAGTTAACGTCCGGTTAACCCTTTCCCTCATACAAACGTGTTTTCACGCATTTGCAAACAGAGTAGACCCAGATCAGGGTCTACTCTGTTTGCTACTAGAATTTGAAAGATCTGTTTCTTTACTTTCTAAAATGTCTACAATGCTCCACCTATTGATAACTATTTTGTTATTGATAACTATTTTGTTAATGAATATTCAGTAGGTATTGGAATTTGGGCTAAATATAGAACAGGGATACACGTTTATATGAGGGAAAGGGTTAAGAGAGGTTTTACTGTATAAAGGTAAGGTTTAACCCTTTCCTCTATAAATATTCATGACAGAAATAATGACAGTGGGGGTAGGAATTAGATTAATTTGTTGTAATAGCACATGGACACAGGAATTTTGGCCATGGCAGATACTGAAGATTTTTATCTATATTATATCATAAGCAAACAGAGCAGATCCCAATCAGGTGGCTCCTATAGGAGCCATCTGATCTGGGTCTACTCTGTAGAGGCATAGAAAGGCAAATTAATGGAGAAAAAGGTTAAATGAAGGAAAGGGTTAAACATGCAAAGGGTTAAATGCAGCGCCTTCAGGTGACAGTTAATAATGGCTGACACAGTTTTACAAGAGGCAGTTTTACAAGAGGCAGTTTCTCTATTACAGATTTATCAATTTTATCATTTCACTATCTTGAACAATCATCTTGCATGTCTGTTGCAGAAATCCTGGGACATTGCTCTGGGCCCCCTGAAGCAAATCCCGATGAATTTCTTCATCATGTGGATGGCTGGTAACACAATCTCCATTTTCCCTATTATGATGGTGGGAATGATGTTCTTCAGACCAATACAGGCGCTTATGTCAGCATCCCAGAGTAAGTTTACAGATCAGACTGAACCCAGTGTCAGGACTAAAGCTGAACTGTTTAACTGATAGAGACATATTTTTATGCATATAATATTCATTAATCATTATGCATAAACGCTTTTACAGGCATTTGCAAACAGGTAGACCCAGATCTGATGGCTCCTATAGGAGCCATCTGATCAGGGTCTACTCTGTTTGCTTTTGGTATAATATAGATCTCATCCAAACAGGTTCTGTAAGAAATGTCTGATCAGTGTCTGTTCTGTTTGCCTGTTAAATAATAAAGATCTGGGTCTATGCTTATAAAGCTTTTAGTTGAGTCTGAGTTTCGTTCTCAAGCTTTTGATTGGTCAGATTTGAGTTCTCAAGCTTTTGATTGGTCAGATTTGAGCCAGAGGCTCAAATCTGACCAATCAAAAACTTGAGAACGAACTCAGACTCAACTAAAAGTTTTATAAGCATGGACCCAGATTACATTAGAAATGTCCTTGTTCTTGATGACTTTATAAGAATGCATGGACCCTGATTCTACAGTTTCTGCCAAGGTCAAACTCAAAATTTAATATTTGCCTGTTCATTATGCCATTATTACACTTGGACTAATTACATGTATATTAACATTCATAGTCATTATTTCTTAACCCATTTTTAGACCCAACCTCTTTGAATAAACCTACCCAAAAGGAGCATTTACTAGAGAAAAGAAAATTTTTAGAATTGTGTAGTTTTGAAGCCTTTGTGATAAATAGAGCATTTGCTCCAAAGGAGCAAATGCTCTATTTATCACAATGGTTTCATAAAGTAACTTTTACAGAGGCATAGAAAGGCGTATTTATGGAGGAAAGGGTTTAGTGAATATTCATGATGTAAAGGTTTATATAAAAATGGTAAGTTTTGCAATGTTCCTGAATAGTGAATACATCTCTTCTCTAGAGGTCTGATAAAAGCTGCTGAATTGACTTATGGATTAACCATTTACTGCATGAATGATATGCAAGAGTCGTCTTTTCTCGCTTCTCAGACGTGCTAGATAAGCTAAGTTACTAAAAATAGCTGTACTAGTAGAAATTCTTATCTGGAACACCCCTTGTCTAGTGTATTCATACACCCGATTAGGCGAAATTTATACACAGGAAGTAACTCTTACAGAATTATACCAACATTTCTATAGGCAACAACGTTATAAATTAAAAATTAATATAAGTAATTAGCACAAATATGAAATTCTATTTATCATATAAACATTTTAAAAGCTTGTTTAATTAACAGAAGACGTTGTATTGTAGTCACCCAGTCATTCATTTTTATGCCAAAACATAGCGTTTGTGGTTGTCATAACAAATGACGTCATTTGGTGTCAGGTTTTTATGCTGCAGCTTGTTGCTATTAGATATGGAAGTCATATTACGCAATGTAAATTGGTACCTTACAAAATTCGTTAATTTTCTTGGTTTAAGGACGTATTTCAGCGAGAAAAATTAATCAAGCATGGATTTTGATATTATAATACCCTCGCTAAAGCTCGTTTCCGACTGGAACAGACCAACCTCGGATATAGAAACCCCGTCTTTAACAAAAACCATGCCTGATTCTATTAATCTGGATAGATCTACTCTATTTGCAAATGCATTACATATGTCCAAAGTGGTATCCAAGAGTAAAGAGTTCAGTACAATATACTGTTTGTCAGAGCTACAGATAAGGATACATACCTAAATACTAAACTCACCATTTCTCCACCAAACCCTATATCGTGACCACTCTAAAGAGTGGTCACGATATAGGGTTTGGTGGAGAAATAAAGCAACTATTCTTGAAAATGTTTAGATTTACACACCTTATCTAGACCTTTGTGTTTTTTTTAGCTGCGTTCAAGATGATAGAAGGCCCCCAGGCTGTGATACAGAAGTTTGTGTATATGATAGGTAATATTGTGTGTTTGGGCTTAGCTGTGTACAAGTGCCAAGTGATGGGATTATTGCCAACCACAACCTCAGACTGGCTGGCTTTTGTGGAAGCCCAGAAGGTGAGCAATGTTTTGTATAGGGAGATAAATAGGGTTTGAAATGGAACAAGAAAATGGAGATTTCAAGGTAGATAACTTAATTATTGCTAGATACATAACCCAGCTAGAGTTGTCTTTCTTAACCTGTGTTTAAATCTTTCGCTGCCAGTGTCACATTTGTGATTACAGTGCTCCCTACCTACAATGACCCTCTCAATAACGATTCCCTCCTTACAACAACGCATGTCACTGTTTCCGAAACAGCAAGGATCCAGACACAACTTTTTTCCATCATATTTTCTTTATGCCTCCATCAAACCCTATGTTGTGACCACAACATAGGGTTTGATTGAGGCATAACGGTTTTAGTTCTCGAAATACACCTTATCTGGGGATCTGCAAACAAGCTAATTATGTTTGAATTTCCCTCCCTATAACAACTCCCTCTGAACAACACACACAATCTCCGTATCCCAAAGGGTGTCGTTGTAGAGAGGGAGCACTGCACCTATGCAAACAGTTTGGATCCAGATGAAAAGCTGAGTAACTTGACGTCTCAAATCCAAACTGTGTGTTATTTTGACATGGTTTCTTCAACAAAAATGAGGTAAAATAATATTTAAAAAGGAAAATTGTAACAGACGACAAAGTTTGCAGAAGACAAAAGTTGGCAGCAAAAGAGTTAACCCATGTGAGGCTCATTTTCTAAGTGACCTCATCCAGATATATATTACAGTATAACCTTTCTATAATGGCCACTTAATTACATTAAGTATTTTATGTTAAATGCAGGTGGCTGGTTAAAGCAATTTGAAAGTAAAACAGAAGGCTCCTATAGGAGCGTTCTGTTTTACTTTCATCTTGCTTTAAGCAGCCACCTGCCCTAAATACCAAATAATTAACACAATTTAGTGGCCATTTTAGATAGGTTTTACTGTATTACCAAATCATATTTTCATTTGAAGGAGAGTTTCTGCAAGTATTCTTGTGCCAATGTGACATTGCAAACAAACATCAAGCAAACATTGCATCATTGATCTGGGTCTACACTGTTTGCTGATGTCTTTTGCTAGGGACACTTTGTATAACCCTTTCCCTCATATTTTATAAATGTGTTTTCACGCATTTGCAAACAGAGTAGATCCAGGTCAAACGGTCAGTCGTCTGATCATGGTCTGCTCTGTTATGGAATTTGATAGACGTGTGTCTTTACTTACTAAAATGGCTACAATGTTCATCCTTCCATATTTCATTATAACTATTCTGTCCATTAATATTCAGTTGGTATTGAAATTTAGAATAAGCATAGAACAGGGAAAGGGATAATTGGATCAACCCTTTGTCTCATGAACAGTCTCTAAGAATGAATGACATTATGACTGTTAATTAGCTGAAATTTTATAGTCGCAGTAAGAACAAGGGAAATTTTGACCATGGCAGAAACTGTAAAATTAGATTATAATTTCATAAGCAAGCAGAGCAGATCCTGATCAGACGGCTCCTATAGGAGCCATCTGATCAGGGTCTTCTCTGTTTGCAAAGGTGTTAATCAATTAGGTTAAGTACTATATTTGTCTGCCGCTTTATGACAAAATTTGGAACTGCAATAGTTTAAACCTTTACTCCATTAATATTCATGCAAGAAATAAGGACATCATGAATATTAATTAGATTATTTTTTATAATTACACATTAACACACAGGAATTTTTGGTCATGGCAGAAACTTCAGAATCATATTTATATACAGTCAAGACTGTCATATATATGTACCTACCAAGAGTCTCTGAACCCATTCCGACTTAGGCTATTTTTGTGTCACCTGCCGAGAGGCAGTGTGTCACTTAGGGATCACTTTTCCGTCGTCTGTCTGTCTTTTTGTGTCAGTTGCGAGCAGGTGACACATGTGTTCCTCCGAACACTCTTGTTAGATCCTACTTCTTTGATTAAATCTACCGAAAAGGCGCATTTACTAGAGAAAGGGAACATTTTAAAAAGTTGTAGATTTGAAACTATTGTGTTAAATAGAGCATTTGCTCCTGTGGAGCAAATGCTCTATTTATCACAATGGTTTCAGAAAGTGACTTTTACAGAGGCATCAAAAGGCGTCAATATGCAGGAATGGGTTAATACAGACCTAGGATTTAATACATGAGGTATTCTAAAGCTGTACAAGTAAAGAAACTACATAAGGGAAAAATAAAACTTGTGTACTAATCCAGTCTGATACATATGTATCTGTTATTTTATAATGCATTTATACAACATTATTATCTAATCTAAAAGTTTAATAAATTAATAAACATTCATTTACCTAAAAGCTGTATTTAATAGACAAATAAGATTTAACGGATCCCAGCACATCAGTGCATGTAAAATACAATGTACAAATGTAATATACATGTAAATATAAGCACTAAATTAGACATTTAATAATATGAATTTAAACGAGGTGCAGGTTACCAAGCATACTTTAGAGTAATGATGATAGGGACATGTATTATGTGTACATGTATACTGATCGATATTTATAAAAATCGTTCTGGCCTAAAGTGCCCGTAATAATCGCAAGCCAGATCAAATTAATTGCCTTGTTTGTTGTTCTTTAACCTTTTTGTCACTCAAAACCTCCTTCAGCGAAACAACGTAGCCATGTTTCAGCAGGGGAGTAAAATTCCACTCGCCCACTCGCCAATGCGAGTAGGTTTTGGAGTCGGTCGAGTGCTTTAAAACATATGCTCGACCTTAAGGGCGAGTGGATTTTTTTATCTGACATTTCTCAATTGATAACCTTGAGTAAAATACCTTAAGTTGTAAATTAAAACGTCCGAAAAGTCTTTGCAAATGTCAGATTGAAGACTGAATTTCCATTCTGTCTCACACCTAATAATATCTACAAAGAATATAGAGGCATTCCGATTTAAGCGCACCTGTTGCCTAGCGAGACATATTCGGCCCAAGTAGAATTGTTTTGCCCAAAGGAATATTATTTGTGTTAAATATTTCAAGTGGCCGTTCAAATACTCAATCGTGTTATGAAATTTAAACATACATAACAGTTTTATAACGTTTTCAGTACAATAATCCGTTAAAATGTGAAACATTCATGATTTAAACCTTTGACGCTTTCGTACCTAATTAAAACGAGTAAAACTTTTAGAGGCCGAAAAAAACGGAAGCACCGTAAGATTTACCCGCAATATGTCAAAATGTCTAAACAAACGAGCTTTCATTTGTTCTCCGACGGAGAAGCATGGGTTGGAGATGATGACAAGAAGGAAAAAGAAAGAGAAAAGAAAGAAAGAACCACAGAAATAGTATGATAAAGTATGAGATCAAGAAATGTGGTTCAATGAGTTTGAATGGGCTTAAGGGAGTATGGTGGTTTCGTCAAACTACCAGTTCGTCAAACTGGACTTTATGAAAAAAATTGGTTTCCTCAAACTGGCAATTGTATAGTATAATAGGCTAGCGGAGGGTGTGTTAATTACAGTAATTGGGTTCATACCTGAAAGCAATTGATGTGTTTATGCCACGTTTTGATGACTGTTTGATCGAAAATAGTTTGGAATCCAACTATTTGCTGAACATTTCACTGATTTAATAGATCATACAAAGTTGCACTGATCCTGCATGACTTAGTGATTTGAAGTGATTTGAAGTTTAAACAGGCTTGTTTTTTTGCAATAAAAATATATACTTTCAATTTTTATCTCCATTCATAATTTAAAGAGTACATGTACATATATATGAAAAATCAAGGGCAAGTGAAAGTTGCATAAGGGCGAGTGGATTTCAGTGGTCACTAGTCCTGCAGGGCGAGTAGCTTTTGAATTTTTTTACACCCCTGCAGTTTGGCACGACTGGTTTCCTGAACATTTTTTTGTGTACATATACCTGTAGAGCGGAAGTCGGGAAATAGTTACTTCACACATGATTTAGAATCCCGGGTATTCCCCAATTAATATGGTGTGAAAAACCAACGCGCTGTGTAAACAAAAAAAAGAAACTATGATAACTGAAATGACAATTAAAATGTTGTTTAATACAGACTGAAGCCCACTTTTGGATCGCAAAATCAGAATCGCTTGTCACGTTAGACAGGGAGTCACTTAATTCAGACCATAATTATAGAAAATACGTTGGGCGGGATGAAATAAAGTCGCATATGACAGAGTGTCGCCTAATTCAGGGGGTCGGTAAGGCAGTCTGGATTGTAATTTCATTAAGCAAACAGAACAGACAAACAGAGCAGACCCTGATATTACAGACAGAGCAATTGACAGAGGGACTTTTTCAAATATTATAGAATAATCAGAGCTACTGATAAGTATGCATACTAAAATCGTCATGTCTCCACCAAGCCCTATACTGTGACCACTCTTAAGAATCATCTCTTCAAGATGATTCTAAAGAGTGGTCATAGTATAGGGTTTGGTGGAGAAATAAAGGAGTTATTCTTGAAAATGTTTTAATTTACGCATCTTATCTGGAGCCCTGATTCTAATGATCAGTCCTCCAGCAAACTCTCTGTTGTAACCGCTCTGTAGCACTGTCTTGAAAAAGCAATTCTAAAGAATGTTGAAATATAGACTTGGATGGAGAAATGAAAGATATTCTTAAACCTATCATGCCGAACACGACTTATCCATCATTTGCACTTTGATCTGGATGACACTCACTTAGTAGTTGCTCAAAAGCTTGAATCACAAGTAAATAATATTCAGTTGCTATCATTACACATTACTCGTACATTTCAGAGAATGGAATGGTCAGGTGGTGGCGGTTTGATGTGAGGACCAGACTATATCATTGCATGTCACATGGTTTGCAGATTGGAGAGACTATCTAAGTGAACATCATCTAAGTTTCATTGAATCGTGTCCACTCTCACAGACTGAAGATGTTAGAATGTGCAATTTTCATTTCTCATTAATGATGATAAGTTGCATGTCAGACACAAATTCTAGAATTGATCATATTATTCAATAATTGAATGGTGGTGTTGTAAATTTCAGGAAGACTGAACAACAAAAATTACTTTTTGTGTGAAAATTCATATGAACAACCTGAAGATTTATAAAAAAAACTACAGTAAAATCTCTCTATAACGACCACTAATTTTGTGTTAATTAGTTGGTATTTTGGGCAGGTGGTTGCTTAAAGCAAGGTGAAAGTAAAACAGAACGCTCCTATAGGAGTGTTCTGTTTTACTTTCACCTTGTTCTAAGCATCCACCTGCCTTTTACACAAATACTTGATGTAATTTAGTGGTCGTTATAGAGAGGTTTTACTGTATCAGTAAAACCTGGTTAGTCCTAACACTCAAGTATCATTGTCTTCAACCCTTTATTCAATGAATATTTATTGGTATAAGACAGAAACGCAGGAATCTTTTACCGTGGTAGAAACTGTAGTTTCATATCTATATCATTTCATATAAGCAAACAGAGCAGACCCAGGTCAGATGGCTCCTATGGGAGCCATCTAATCTGGGTATACTTTGTTTGCAAAGTTGTAGAGACGCAATTATGGTGTAAAGGGTAAAGACCGGCAGTGGCTTAATTAATTCAGGGTGAAAGAAACTCAGAAAGCTTCCCCATTATGCAGCCACCTGCCTATAAAAATTATTATCTTCAAAAAACTCTATCAAGGGTTTTCTGTACATTTGTATATGTTTAATAGTTTCACAAAATCTCTCAACTTAAACCTGTACCTGTTGAATAATTTTATGAGAAATAATAACATCATGAATATTTATTAGCTCAATTTTTATTTTGGTATAATCATGAACACTGAATTTTTTGGCCATTGAATACAATAAGTAAACAGAGTAGACCCTGATCAGACAGCTCCTGCACGAACCATCTGATCTGAGTCTACTCTGTTTGCAAAGGCAACAAAAGATATCTGTATGAGGTTAGGGGTTAACCATATTTAAAACTGTGTGGTCTGTGTCTGTTTTGAACTTTTGTGAAAATGTATGTACAATTTCAAGATTTATAAATGCATGTGTATACAACATGTCCTCTCTGTTTCTTTATATTACTCCTATTACCCATAATACATCTACAATGTATTGGACAACGCATCTTCTCTCTCCATTAGTTAAAACAGCTGATAAGGCAACTTGGGTCCATTTTTAGCCTGTCTGTTTCGAAGAAACGTCGAGCTAATTTGATCACTGGGTCATAGGCGTTGTAGTTGTAGGTGTTGTCGTCGACGTGCAAACGCCTTAATGTACTCAAAATGTATAAGAGGTATCAACATGAAACATCATAGATTGGTAGATATCATTAAGGGGAAGGACCTAACATAAGAACCATAACTTTTGATTTCAAAATTTTGGAGTTATGGCCCTTTATTTTTTTCAGTGGACAATCACCAAATCAGACGAGCGTTGGCGCCGCACGCAACTCTTGTTGTAATTCTAAATTAGCCTGACATACTAGAAAATAGTACAGACCCAGATCAAACAGTTCCTTCAGGAGCTGTTTGATCTGGGTCTGCACTATTTGCCTAACTTTGTCCAACTGTCATTTATTTTATATTGGCGTGGCCCTGTCCGTCCATTCGTCCGTCAACATTTTGTTTGTCCGCAGTTTTCTCGGAAAAATATTTGACCGATATTAATGAAACATCACACAAATCTTTAATGCATCAAGATCTGAAACTGAGTCAATTCTGAAGTTTATTTGAGTTGACATTATGGAGTTATGGTCCTTGCACTTAAAATAATAATGCAAATATGAGAATGGTCGTAACTTTTTCATTTTAAATGATATTTACTTCAAACTTTTTTATGGTTAGCCTTAATATGGATTCTCACATATTTTGCGAGTTTTTTTTATATGTCATTTGATTTTTATACCCACCACAACGAACTATACTGGGTATACTGGAATCAGGTCGTCTGTCAGTCCATCCGTCTGTGGACACAATTTTGTCCGGCCTTCTACAGTTTTGCTTCAATTTTGTTGAAAGCTCCTGTAGAGCCATATGACCAATTCTAAATTATGCACCGCATATTTCCATTTTATCATGCAACGTCACGAAATACAGTCACTTCCTACTAGCATAATATTTTCCACGTCGACGCTGTATTTTGTGAGGTATGGTGCATGTGTACTGACCCGACTGGAATGCAAGTTTGGTTCAGTCAAAACGAAGAAAACAGAAGGACGAAAAAGGCATAATTAAACATAAACATCAAATTAACACATTTTCTCACCTTTGTCTCAACTATCTGTCCATATAAAAGGCTTAAATCAAATTTGTATATGTTATAAAAGTCGATGACGTCACTGCATGCCAATATGACGTCACGTATTTCGTACTTGCATGTATTTTCATTCAGGGGACGAAATCGCTTTAGCAACCTTTCTTTTTCTTCATTTCTCCTTTTTATACGCCCGTCTTCAGACGGGACGTATTATGTCGTGGCGTTGTCCGTCCGTCCGTCCGTCCGTCTGTCTGTCTGTCTGTCTGTCCGTCCGTCCGTCCGTCCGTGAACTTTTGTTTGTCCGCTCTCTAACTCGAACAAATTGAATCGGATCCTTTTCAAACTTGGTCAGCATGTATATGGCCAAAATGACTCGGCTAAGTTCGATAATCAGCAACATCGCCCTGCACACTTCTGAATTATCTCCCCTTTTTTAATAAATTTTTAACAAAATTCTCTTGTCCGCTCTCTAACTCGAACAAATTGAATCGGATCCTTTTCAAACTTGGTCAGCATGTATATGGCCAAAATGACTCGGCTAAGTTCGATAATCAGCATCATCGCCCTGCACACTTCTGAATTATCTCCCCTTTTTTATTAACTTTTTAACAAATTTTAAACAAAATTCGTTTTTTGTCCGCTCTCTAACTCAAACAAATAAAATCCAATCCTCATCAAACTTAGTCAGCATGTATATAGTCAAAATGACTTGGTCAAGTTCGATAATCACCAACATTGCCCCACCCACTACTAAATTATCTCCCCTTTTTTTAATATATTTAAGTGGAATTGTTATGTTTTTTTTTGTCTGTTATGGGGTGAACAAATGTAATCAAATTTAATCCAATCCTTTTGAAATTTTGTCAGCATGTTTATGGTCTATGTATGAAAAGGGGGGTTACTGCAGGAAAAGTCATTGGACTTGTCACAAAATCAATAGCTGTCTTCCCTGTATGGTGATGAAGCTAAGTATTTAATTTGGTTACAACAGGTCTATATTATATATATAGCTCTACTAGGCAGTTGCCAATGATAGTTTCACATTGTAACAGATTCAATTTCCTATTAAATTGGCTTATCACTGACTTTGCCGACGGGCGTATTTTGCTGCACAGCGGTGCTCTTGTTTCTTGAAGTTGCATGATAAAAGAATTACTATGCTAGTAGTTTGGAAGTTCAGCTGTATTTTGGCTCGTCAGAAAAGTAGTTAAATGCTCGCCAAGGCTCGCATTTAACAACGTTTCTAACTCGCCAAAATACAGCTGAACTTCCAAACTACTAGCATAGTAATTCTTATATGATCGGACCACTACTTCAGGAGTTATCTCCCCTTTTTATCCCCCTACCAAGGTTTTCTGGGTTTCTGGACTTTTTATGGAAGTGACTCGAGATATCAACTCTATATTTAGTACAAAGCTAAATCTAGATAAGTTACAGCTTATGTTACAATCTCAGTCCAGTTGAATAATTATTTCCAGAGTTATTACCCTTGAACTTTAATTTTTTTCTTCAATTTTGGGATTTTCCAGACTTTTTTTGGAAGTGGTTGCAGATATTAACTTCATATTTGACATAAAGCTAAATCTAGATGATTTACAGCTGAATTCCAAATCTCGGTCTGGTTGAATAATTTTTGCCAGAGTTATGGCCCTTGAACTTTAATTTTTTGTCAAATTTTCAATTTTCCGGTCTTTCTTTGGAAGTGGTTGGAGATATTAACTTCATATTTGACATAAAGCTAAATCTAGATGAGGAACAGCTTAAGTTGAAATATCGGTCTGGTTGAATAATTTTTGTCAGAGTTATGGTCCTTGAACTTAATGTTTTTCTGAAAAGGTACCTAGCTTTAGAACTTTGGATTTGACAAAAAAACTCATGAAAGGGTCTTACTTCTCTGAATTATTCTTCATTTTTGTTTCATAAATTGGGTTGGGGCATGTATTGTTTTTAAATCTCTTCATGTTTCAGTATGTACATATGTTCAGATTGATGATAGGTGTTCTGACAAGCAGACATGTGTGGGTATTCGTTAGCCTTTGGCTTACAGTTCTAGTTAAAGTTATGACCCTTGAACTTTGTGCATTCTTTGTTTTGTTTGTCGGTCACCTTTTGGTTTGTCTGTTGTTTTCTTGGAAAACGATTTAAAGGATATCAATGAAACTTCACACAAATGTTTTATGCAACAAAATATATGAAGCTGGGTTGATTTTGAGTTTCATTCAATTTGTCATTACATAATAATTATGGCCCTTGCACTTTACGAAAATCTGCAAATATGAGGATGGTCGCAACTTCTTTTTATATAATAAGATATTCACTTCATTTTTTATACATGTAATATCGCCTTAATATGGAGATCAAGATCAGAAGTACAAATTAGAAAATGTCGACACTTATAAGGCATATTGAATCGGAGAAGGTTTGCAAGTGGGCGTATCATGTACCGTACGCGGTATTCTTGTTTAGTACATGTATCTAAATCAGATTTCAAAATCTCGTCAATCCAGTGCATCAACATTTAGCACAAATAAGTATTAATATGTCTTCAAACATTAACACGTTACTCAATAGATATGCCTTTTTATGTCCTTGCAAACAGAACAGATCCAGGTCAGATGGCTCATGTAGGAATTATCTGATAAGGGTCTGCTTTGTTTGCTTATGAAATGAAATGATATACAGTAAAAACTCGATACTACACACACTCAAATACGTACCATCCTCTAGAAGCTTTCTGCATGACTTTCACCCTACATTAAGCAGCCACCTGCCTATCTTCATTACTAAAATTTTGTAGTATCGAGTTTTTACTGCATATCTAGTTCGACAGTGTCTGTCATGGCCAGACTGTCCCATGTTTGTATGCCAGTATAAAAATTCAGCTAATGAATATTCATGATGTGAAGTGTTATGTGCCAATGGACAGTAATAGGATGGCACTAACTCAAACCCAGGCCTGGTTAGTGTAATTTATTGGAAACGTTTTGCCCATTGGCAAACTAAGGATCTGAGTGCAAGTTGTTTGGAAGTACAGTGCTCCCTCCCAACAACGGCCCTCTCAATAACGATTCCCTCCTTACAACAACGCATGTCACTGTTTCCCAAACAACAAGGCCTCAGAAACAACTTTTTCCATCGTATTTTCTTCATGCCTCCATCAAATCCTATGTTGTGACCACTCTTTAGAATCGTCACTTTGTGACGATTCTAAAGAGTGGTCATAACATAGGGTTTGATAGAGGCATAACGGTTTTAGTTCTCGAAATACACCTTGTCTGGGGATCTGCAAACAAGCTAATTATGTTTGATTTTCCCTCCCTATAACAACTCCCTCTGAACAACACATATAATCTTCGTATCCAAAAGGGTGTCGTTGTAGAGAGGGAGCAGCCGTGCAATAGCTTTCGAGCAGCTTTACCATTGGATGATTTCCCTAATGAACCTTTATGTATGAATTGGTCACTTCGTGAATATTCACTAACTTATGGTTTTATTTTGTAAACTTTTCAAGGGAAGTTTTGTATTGGACTGAACATAACAATTAGGCTCGGACCTTTATCAGACGGCTCCTACAGAAGCCATTTGATCTAGGTTTACTCAATTTGAAAAGTGTGAAAGGGAAAGTATTTACTAGTTTGTTTAATACCCCAGGCAACGAAGGTGGACGGGATATATAGTTTTTTATACGCCCACCTAATAAAAACTATTAAAGGTGGTCATATATTTGCGTGGTCCTGTCCGTTCGTTCGTTCGTCCGTGTCATTTTATATCAAAGTTATGGCCCTTGAAATTTGTGTGTTCGTTGCTTTGTACTTTGGTCAACTTTTGGTTTGTCTGTTGTTTCCTGGGGAAACTATTAAAAGGATATTAATGAAACTTGACACAAATGTTTTATGCAACAAAATCTGAAGTTGAGTTGATTTCGAGGTTCATTCAATTTAGTTAAGTTTCGACCCTTGGCTCTTTTCTTAGCTATCATAATCGTCAAAGGTTCTGTTTCTAATGTTAAGAACTGACTCCTGTGTCATTTTTAACAGCATCAAAATTTCATGTTACGCCTGCATTACATTGTATTGTTTTTCCGCCAAAATGCATTTCGGTGTCAAACACTTTGGGGGCATTTGTCACCCGTGACGACTCTCTTGTTTTATATATAATATCACCTTAATATGATGATCAAGATCTAAAACTACATGTAATTAGAACATGTCAACGCATATTAAATCAGAGAAGTTTTGCAAGTAGGCGTATCGTGTACCGTATGCGGTACTCTTGTTACCCTTTCCACCTGTCACTCCGTCACCCAGTCCGTCATTTAGAACGTTAATTTCTTGACATTTTTTTCTCAAATTTGCTTTGAGTATTGTCATGAATAAAAGCTTGGATTAGGTCGATTTTCAGAGGAATCTGTCATTGGGAACCGCTTGTTTTCTCTGACAAAGTGGCGGCATGTGGAGTGCGAGCTTGCTAACTAAAGTTCTTTAATTAAACATTATTTTGACTATGGTGAATGCGTGTTAATAACTGTATGCGCGAATATAAGGAAAGGGTAAAGCAACCAGTGTTTATTTATTTTATTGTCGCTTTAGAGAAGCTATACTGTACCAAACCGGAAAGAGAATTTGGCTTAACCCTTTCCATGTTCTATATTTATTACAAATGTCAATACCTACTACATATTCATGGCCAAAATAGTTCTAATGCAATATGGAAGGTGGAACATTGTAGCCATTTTAGAAGAAAAAATCCACAGATCGATCAAATTCCATTAGCAAACCCGCATCAGACGGCTCCTACAGGAACAGTCTGATCTGAGTCTTCTCTGTTTGCAAATGTGTGAAAAGGGCATTTATATGAGGGAAAGTGTTCACATTCAGAAAGTACAGTAAAACTTCGATTTCGCAACTAAAAAGTACGTGTTTAAGTATTATTTTCAATCCGCCTTAAGACGGGACTGCTTAATGCAGGTTGAATGACAGTCATGCAGACTGTGCTTCAGAAGCTTTATGCATGACTTTCACCCTGCATGAAGCAATAACCTGCATAAAACATATGCATCCTTCTTAACTAACAGTTCGGATAGTTGAGTACTTACTGTAACCAGTAAAACCTCTGTAAACCGGATATTTAGTACTGAAGAATTCTACGTCTTTTTAGGCAGGTGGCTGCTTAATGCAGAGTGAAATTCATGCAGAAAGCTCCTAGACTGTATGACTTTCACACTGCATTAAGCTGTCACCTGCCTTACAGACCGATATGTATACGATTTTAAACGTCCGGTTTACAGACGTTTTACTGTATCTAGATTGGAAGTGTTCATTCGTAACTGGTTTTTTATACGCCCGTTTGAAAAAACGGGACGTATTATGGAATGGCGCTGTCTGTGCGTCTGGCTGTCTGTCCGTCTGTAACATCTCTAACTCAAGTTCCGCTTGGTGGATCCTTCTCAAATTTAATCACAATGTTTATCTAGACATGCTACAGTATCCTGCCAAGTCCCGGTTTGTTTATCCAAGGTCAAGGTCACACAATTGGACTTAGAATTTGCGTTTAGCAAAAATGTTAACCTCTCTGTCTGTCTGTAACATCTCTAACTCAAGTTCCGCTTGGTGGATCCTTCCCAAATGTAACCCCAATGTTCATCTAGATATGCTACAGTTGCCTGCCAAGTCCCTGTTCGTTTATCCAAGGTCAAGGTCGCACAATTGGACTTAGAATTTGCGTTTTCGAAGAAAAGTCGTGCTATTGTGATCAATGGGTCGTAGATGTTGTCGTTGGCGTTGTCGTCGTCCTCGGCGTGCAAAAACATTAATGTCGCTCATTACTCCTAAAGTATATGAGATATCAACCCGAAACCTCATAGGTTAGTAGATATCATTGAGGGAAAGGCACCTACATAAGAACCATAACTTTTGATTTCAAAATTTTGGAGTTATGGCCCTTTATTGTTTTCATTTTTTTTTTAAATTAGCTGGACAAGCACCAAATCAGACGAACGCTGGTGCCACACACGGCTCTTGTTTAACAGTAACGGCTGGTTAACTCATTATATTATACAGAACAAATGTTAGTAGTTTTCTTTTTATCTTCGTTCTACAAGTTGTTACCTGTTGTTAATTGCATTATTGTTTATGATGAGGCATGTATGAATTGTATGAAAATTGCTAAGCTTGATTTTTTCATAATGGTTACATGAACAAGTGAGTTTGTGACCATTGCACAAATTGGAAAATCGTAATCGTAAAGGGTAGGCCTAATGAATGTGACTCACACATGCACAGTTAGTTGCAAAAAGTGTAGACCTAGATCAGATGTTTCCTAAAGGAGGCCTCTCATCAGGGTCGCCACTGTTTATTATTCAAAATACTATAGCAAATTTAACCCATTTGCTCCCACGATCCCACATATGGGACGTAGGCAAACAGTGTAGACTCTGACCATAATGCGGCGTCTGATCAGTGTCTACACTGTTTGCTGATAGGAAATTCAATATGAAACAAAATGTGCTCCTGCAGTGTCCAGTCAGGGTCCATAGCCATAAGAGATAAAGTTATGCAATTATACATTGATCCTCTGTGATGGTAGCCCGCCTTATCAGTTTGTGTATCAGATGTTTGACAGCCAGCTCCCAAAATACACAGCATGGGGTTAATGGGTCAACATTCCTTTCGAAATGCCTTTAACCCTTCCTTTCATATAAACGCCCTTTTCACGTAATTGCAAACAGAGTAGACCCATACCAGACGGATTCTATAAGGGTCTGCTCTGTTTGCTTATGGAATTTTATAGATCTGTTTCTTTAGGTTCTTAAATGGTTACAATGTTCCATCTTTAATGTTTCATTATAACCATTTTGTTCACGAATATTCAATAGGTATTGAAAACTGGAATACATATAGAACAGGGAAAGGGTTAGATAGATAGATTTATTTGTGTATATATATATATGTCATCAATACAATTACAGTCATACAATTTGACATAACAGTTATCGACTTCTTGTCATTTATATAAAAACGACATGTTATACATACACAGGATAACCCGTAAAGTTTTTCAACTTATTTCCAACGGGGTCCTATAAACACGTATGGGGTTTTCTATTCAGGGAATTCTGTGCTGAACGGATTTGAGTCTGTAACGATGGAAAGCTGATTTGAACCCAATCAACGGCTGATTAATTACTCGAGAGCGCATTTCTTGTTGTAACCCTTTACTCAATAAATATATGTACGTCTTTCTACTCTTTTGCAAACAGGGTCCATGCTTATAAAGCTTTTAGTTGAGTCTGAGATCGTTCTCAAGCTTTTGATTGGTCAGATTTGAGCCTTTGGCTCAAATCTGACCAATCAAAAGCTTGAGAACTCAAATCTGACCAATCAAAAGCCTGAGAACGAAACTCAGACTCAACTAAAAGCTTTATAAGCATGGACTCAGATCCTGCTCTGTTTGCTTTTGATACAATATAGATCAGATTCTACATTTTCTGACAAGATAAAAAATATTATTTTCTTAATTGTACCATTATAAAAATCATTGAATTAATATTCATGGTGTCATTGTTTTTTGCCTTTCTTTGCCCATGGAGTAAAGGGTTAACCCTTACAATGCTGAATGTTCAAATCGACTATTCAAAAATTCAAACAGCTCAAGCTTATGGTGAATATTTAGGAATTTTTCTAAAGAAAAGTGTAACATGATAAACAGTGCAGACCCTGGTGAGTGTTGCTCCTTTAGGAACTCTCTCATCTTGGTCTACACTGTTTGCAAAGGACTTAGTGACTCGTGACCCGCACTGTAATGCTTTAACCATCCTGCTTTCAGTGAAACTGAGAGATACATATAACCTTTATCATCATAAGAAATATGATGATAGGGACCTAATACACTACATACATATGTTGAGCATTTTTGAACGGTGACAAACTTGTTTATTAAATTATTTAGTATTTACTGAGTTTAAGCCTAAGTTTGTTAGTTAAACTAGGGTCTGATAGTTGAGATTTGAAATAAGGGAGTTGGGTTTAGCGGCACCGCAACACAAAGGGGCCTAGGCCATATAGCGACGATTTGAATTGGACGACATTTGAAGCAGCAGACTGTTGGTTGAACCTTTAACCCATTCCCTCCTAGACTATTTTAGACAAGTTAACAAGTTTATTAAGATACGTCAAGGCCCACAACCTCTTTGAGTAAATCTACCGAAAAGGATCATTAACTATAGAAAAGGAAACTTTTAGAATCGTGTAGTTTTTAAACCAGAGACATATACATACATGTTTAACCCATAGTGATAAAAAGAGAATGGTTTCAAAATGTGCCTTTTCACAGAGGCGCCAAACTGCGTCACTATGGATGGAGTGTGTTATATATTCATAAAACATAAGGAATAATAGCATCATGAATATTTATTAGCTGATTTTCGCATTGATATATTTGACCGTAGCAGAGACTGTATAATAAAATGTATATTGATTCATAAGCAAACAGAACAGACCCTTGTAGACAGCTCCTACAGGAGCCGTCTGATCAGGGTCTACCCTGTTTGACAATGTGTCAAACTGTGTCTCTATGAGGTACAGGGGCTTAGGAAATATGGTACTTGCTTGATTGACATGTCTGTGTTCGTGACAGCTAGACGGACAAATTGTTTGTTTCTTTGTCTTGAGGGGACGTGCTTTATTGCGTAATACTCGTTGGTCGCACAGGTGTGTATTCTTCTAATGATGACATGTACCTGATTAGATGACCCAATTTGTCTACCTCTCAAGTCTATTTGCTGAATGTGTGCACGCCAGACCGGGTCACCCGAAACCACCCACCTTTATCATGCTGAACAAACATTCGTTTGTAGAAAATGTCGTGGTCCTCACTAGCCTAGTGGTATACAGTAGAACCGGCCCCAAAAATGAGATCTAAGTATGGGCTATAAGGCAGGTGGTAGCTTAATGCAGGTCAAAAGTAATACACAAAACTCATATAGGAGCTTTCTGCATCACTTTTGTCCTGCATTAAGCAACCACCTCCTTTTTAATACTCATACGATAATTAATTGAATGGCCGCTTAAGACATGTTCAACTATAGAATAATTCCCCCAATGAGGTTGTATTTAATGTAATGCACAGGTTAATACCGGCAAGTGTTCCCGTTAACTCTTTACCACATTAATATTCATGTAGGAAATAATTACATCATGAATATTAATTATATTTATTATTATGCCACATGAAGATAGAATGATTGGTCATGACAGAAACTGTAGAATCAGGGTCCATGCTTATAAAACGTTTAGTTGAGTCTGAGTTCGTTCTCAAGTTTTTGATTGGTCAGATTTGAGCCAAGGGCTCAAATCTGACCAATCAAAAGCTTGATAACTCAAATCTGACCAATCAAAAGCTTGAGAACGAAACTCAGACTCTACGAAAAGCTCTATATTACTTCCTAAGCAAACAGAGCAGACCCTGATCAGATGGGTTCTAAATGAATCGTCTGATCTGGGTATACTCTGTTTGCAAAGGCGTAGAAAGACATGGGAATATGGTTAAACCCTGAATGTACAGAAAAGAATAACCCGTCAGTAGAAAAGGTTTAAACTTACTAGAGGATTTTGAATGACAAGCAGTGCGGACCTTGATCAGAGGGCTCCTCTACGAACCCTCTGCTCTGGGTATTCGCTGTTTGCAAATAACAGCACACACGTGCCGCGGGTTGAAAGGGTTAATTTAGAACGCTTCTAAGTTCCGTGCCGTCGGATCGTTGACCTTAAAGCTCAACTCAACTCAACTCAACTCAACTCATATTTTATTAAAGTCTCATCTCTGTACAATGATAAAATACGCATGATATAAGCATACTTTTAAAATAACAGAGCCATTCCTTCACAGGAATTACAAGAGACTGTTTCAATTATCATAAAATTCTCTATACAATGGTACACTTAAAACACTGTATTTACAGACCATACCTAAGAAAAATAATAATAAAAAAAATATCTAGTAGCCCCAGTTTCATGATGTAAACTTTTCAAAGGAAGTACATGCTTTAAACCCTTTCCCTCATATAAACGTGTTTTCACGCATTTGCAAACAGAGTAGACCCAGAACAGACGGCTCCTAGAGGAGCCGTCTGATCAGAGTCTGCTCTGTTTGCTAATGGAATTTGAAAGATCTGTTTCTTTACTTTCTAAAATGGCTACGATGCACCACCTTCCATATTTCATTATAACTATTTGTCCATGAATACTATTTGTACTGAAATTTGGAATAAATATAGAAGAGGGAAAGGGTTAACAAAATCTGTAGAATCAGAAATACATCATGTCAAAAGCAAACACAGCAGACCCTGATCAGAGCCGTCTGATCTGGGTCTACTCTGTTTGCAAATGTGTGGAAACACGTTTATATGAAGGAAAGGGTTAACTGCTGTTGTCGTACAAACGTTCTATCACGCGTTTGCAAATAGGATAGGCCCATGTCGAACGGTGCCAGTAGGAGCCGTCTGTCTAGGATCTGCTGTGTTTGCCCAGGAAATAATACCCGATCTGATTCTACACTTTTTACGAATAACAAAAAAATCATGTGTGTATTAAATTATGCCATTTTAAATATTCACCGTATAAATATTCATGATGTCATTATTTCTAGCGTGAATATTCAACTCATAAGGATATATACACATGTAGTAATTTGTCTCTATCTTTCCATACAGCATGCAGGTTATTTAGATACCTTGTCATAGCCTTGTCTTATTATAACATGTATTTGTTGGATCTGTCAATAACCAACCATCACCCTACCATAAACACCTGCAATCTACACCCCCCCCCCCCCCCTACACTCCCCATCTGCTGTAATACAGTTGAACTTCGATATCTCGAACCGGATAATTCGAACTTCGGGCTAACTCGAGCTAAAAGTTCGGTCCATCCAAAATTTACAATACAGAATAGTTCTAGAAACACGTGACAGATTAACGCAGGTCGAAAGTAATACTGAAAGCTCCTGTTGGTTTATTTTAGATCTGCATTAAGCTGTGAACCTGGGGTATTTGTCAGATTATAAAACTGATTACTCGAACCTCTTTTATCTCAATCTAATTTGTACAGTCTCTTGAAGTTCGAAATATCGAAGTTAAACTGTATTTATTTAATTCCCAGTTGTTCAATCATTGATGAAACTATTGTCCTCTGAATGACAAACAGCTAGGATCCAGGGTCCACGCTTATAAAGCTTTTTAGTTGAGTCTGAGTTTATTCTCAAGCTTTTGATTGGTCAGATTTGAGCCAAAGGCTCAAATCTGACCAATCAAAAACTTGAGAACGAGTAACTGAGTAACCCGGCGTTCCATCTGGATTGCAAGTTGTTTGCAAATGACCTTCAAGTCTCGATCAGCAAGAAAAGGCCTGTTATCATCTGTTTTAACCGTTTTCCCCATGCATATTCATGTAAGAAATAATGACGTCATGAATAGTATTTAGATTAATTTCTTATAATAGTACACGGGCACATGGAATTTCGGCCCTGGCAGAAGCTGTAGAATTATATCTACTCCATAAATAGGCCATTCCATGCTTTGCAAACAGAGTAGACCCAGATCAGACAGCTGCTATAGACGTCGATCCTAGGTAGTCTGAATAGTCTCTTAATATTTTTATTTTTTTTGCAGTGAAAGTGAATGTGTTTGAATTGAAAAAACAAAACGATGTACGCTACAAAAGCAAGTTTCGCGGGATTAACCAGTCGCTAATCCTCCGCTTGACTCGCCTGGAGATATTCCTTTTCATGTTCAATATTCATGTAAGGAATAATGACATCATGAATATTCATTAGATGAGGTTTTATCAAATAAGAATTTCAAGGAAAACCCATAGACCCATATCTGTATCACGTCAAAAACAAACAGAGCACACCCTGATCACACGATTCCTTTAGAAGCCGTCTGATCTGGAACTACTCTGTTTGCAAATGCACGAAAAGGCGTATTTATGAGGGAAAGGAATAGAGCCAGATCGTCGTTGCACGTTTGGTGTGCAGTATACCACTATATCGAATAAGTCCGTTGAACGTATTATGTACTTCTAGAATTTGACCCATAAACTATTTTCGCACGATTTAGACAGAACTATAAAGATGAATATTTTTATATATTACGAGCATTTTGTTACACAGTTAGTGTATGTTTACGATGTCCGCGCCACCTTTATTGTCATAGATATCGTTTGCAACGGCAACTTGTCCAGTGAACAACGTCCCAGCACATTGGCACGCATCGCGCTTTGGTATAAAAACGATATAAATTTACAGTAGAAAATGTCATTTTTGTTGACAGTGTGCCATATTCCTTTGCCCTCAGTACCATACTACAGGAGTCGTCTCTAGTCCGGGTCTACTCTGTTTGAAAATATTAATTACATTTTTTTGCAGAGCAGACCCTGACCAGACACCTCCTACAGGAATATGAGAAACTTTTGATCGAGCGTTAATCCATCCCCTCATATTGACGCCTTTTGACGCCTCTGTAAAAATCACGTTTTTGGAAATATGTTGATAAATAGCAAATGCGCTGCTTAACACAATGGTTTAAAAACTACACAATTCTAAACTTTTCCTTTTCTCTAACAAATGCTCTTTTTCAGTATATTTATTTCAAGAGGTTTGTTCTAAAATAACTTATAAGGAATGGGTTAAACAGAGTGAACAAACAATAATGAGACGTTACGTTAATTGACGTCTTATCTGGACCCAAGTTGTTTGCAAGTACAGGTCAAGGGCGAATATTACCATTTGTGAGCAAGTTGGAACCAAATGAGAGATTCCCACATTGTACTGCACCGGACGTTACATTTTATTTTTAACACGCTACCCATGAACATGCATTTCTTGAGAATGACAAACATGCCTTTCTGGTTAACACACACATAGGAAAACAGTGTAGACCCAGACCAGATCTCGAAAGAGGCTTATGATCAGGATCTGCGGTGTTTGTAAAACCCAACTCTGTCAATGGTCTATGCCAGCAAATATTTTGTTTGATTTGAACCCTCAACATAAAAAATGGACGGGTTCCAAAGTCAGATCTTACTGGGTTCGTGAATAGATATGCTACCCCTACCCCCACCCCCACCCCCACCCCCACCCCCACCCCCACCACACACACACACACACACACCATGGATATTCATGTAAGAAATAATGACCTGATGAATATTAATTAGGATAATTGTACATGGATACATATATTTTTGGTCATGACAGAAACTTTAAGATCACATCTAAGTCATATTATAAGCAAACAGAGCAGATTCTGATCAGACGGCTCCTATAAGAGCCGTCTGATCTGGGTGTACTCTGTTTGCAAATGCGTAGAAATGCGTATTTATGGGGTGACGAAGACAATTTAGAACATAACTCGCACGACGACCATGTATACAGATACGACTGAAATGAACAATAGAATCAGTATCATCTTATGACAACAGTCATATAACAGATGTAGAAAATCTATGTTAACTAACTTCCATATCTCTCAACCAACCTATATCTCTCGTTACTCATTAGAATCCCCTCTCCTGGGCGATATGGTTTAAAAATGAGAAATAAGAGATGCTGATAGTTTAGTTACAGAGCCACAGATAAAGGTGTGTACATTGTACCAAAATACGAAAATCGTCCTTTCTCCACTAACACCTATACAGTGACCACTCTTTAGAATCGTCTCGAAGAGACGACTCTAAAGAGTGTTCACTGTATAGGGTTTGGTGGATGAATAAAAGCGATATTGTTGAAAATGTTTACGCATCTTATCTGGAGCTCTATTAGCACTCCTCTTATCTACAGCTGTTGTTAAACAACTTAGCCCCATAGCAACGAACACTCAATCTAATCCATTTAGTGCGCCAAACGAGTCTATAATGTCCTTTGCCAACAGTATAGACTCAGATGAGAGGGCCCACAGACGAGCCCTTTTACTAGAGACTTTACTGTCTGTCACGATTCGGGTTTTTTCCTTTTAAAATAATAGTCCTTACAGTAAACGCATAATAAAACATGGTATCTGTTATGTTCAAACATTCACGCATAATAAAACATGGTATCTGTTATGTTCAAACATTCACGCATAATAAAACATGGTATCTGTTATGTTCAAAACATTCACGCATAATAAAACATGGTATCTGTTATGTTTAAACATTCACGCATATTAAAGCATGATATCTGTTATGTTCAAACATTCACGCATAATAAAACATGATATCTGTTATGTTCAAACATTCACGCATAATAAAACATGATATCTGTTATGTTCAAACATTCACGCATAATAAAACATGGTATCTGTTATGTTCAAACATTCTTATGAAGATTGTCAGTTTGAACTTATATCGAAAAAAATATTCCCGTGTTATAAAATAAACTGCTTCGGTCGATACTTTTTGCTGTACAACAAAATATTATCGACCAATGTCGAACAGTTACGGAACTAGAACGCGGCTCGAATAAACACTAATATATCTGCGAATCTTCGAAGTTCTGTCTTCTCCAGCGCTTTTCAATCGGTTTCTTGCGATATACTTCTTTTCAGCACATATATACAGTAAAACCTCTCTAAACCGGAATTCTAGTAGAGAAGAATTCGGATAGTTTTAGGCAGGTGGCTGCTTACTGCAGGGTGAAAGCCATACAGAAAGCTCATCGAGGAGCTTTCTGCACGACTTTCACCGTGCATTAAGCTGTCACCTGTCTCCAAGACCGATATTCATACTAAATATATATATCCGGTTTAGAGAGGGTTGTAAATGATTTAACCCTTTCCCTGTTCTGTGTTTATTGCAAATTTCAATACCTACTGAATATTCATGGACAAAAAGGTTATAATGAAATATGGAAGGTGGAGCATTGTAGCCATTTTAGAAAGTAAAGACACAGATTTTTGAAATTATATTAGCAAACAGAGTAGACCCTGATCTGGCGGCTCCTATAGGAGCCGTCTGATCTGGGTCTACACTGTTTGCAGATGCGTGAAAACACATTTATATGAGGGAAAGGGTTAAGTAATATTAAGGCATTTTAAAACGCACTGCAAATATTCGAAGTATGATTGAACTATTCGACTTTTAGAATCGTTCATTTGAACATTTCGTGGTGAAAGGGTTGGTTCGATTGACCATAAGACCATATAGATGTAGTCATAATCATAAAGAATGGCAACGATATTTGAAAATATATAAACATAAAATGAGTTCACATGTAAGTGCATGTTGGCCTCTTCAAATATACATAATCCATCGCATGTGTTGTATATTCAATACACTAGATCGGGTCTTCACCTGTTATGGTCGTTAACTTGTCATCTTTGACAAAACCGTTTGGACATTCTGTCCAAATGCGGCCGAAAGGCATAACACATCTAATAAACAACTTTCATGGTAGACCTTTGCAAATGCTATGAATCAGGAAGAGGTTCAAAGTAATTAGGCGACCGATCAGGGTCAAAACTGTTTGACAAATTGCGAGTGTATCTTATTAAAGGAAATGCATTAAACATTTACGTAGAAAATGGAGTAGAGGAACATATCTGCAAATGACAATTTGCTTAGCGTGCTAAAGGTTAAACTGACCCAAGACCACGAAAAAGACCTAAGCGTATTGATTGACAGGTGAAACAGACAATGACCTCTGACCCTTACCCTCTCAGACGATTTAGACAATGGGTTGCTGTACGATTAATGAGCAAAGAATGACATCAGACAGTTGATTGAGGAGTTCGTCTGATTGGTCAATCAACGCGGTCCGGTCGTACTGGACTTTGACACCGTCCGGTATGGTATAAAAAGAGGGAGAAACCTTATCAAGCACCGCAAACTTTCGCAACTACCTCGGGAGAACTCTTCGAAACACGAAAATGGAAAAGATGTTTTTGAAAGGATTACTTATCCTCGGCTTTATCGGTAAGTTACTTTTCCTACCTAGCTAACAAATATTTCTCATTCGGCATATTGTACATGTATATCATTGCAATAGTAATGTGCTGTTACAAATCGTTACTATATCAAAGTTTAAACACGGTACAGTAACAACTTGATGGTTAGAAATTTTAGTCAAGACGAAATGAGAAATGTTTTGGCAGATGGCTGCTTAATGCAGCCTGCACGTCATGCGGAAAGCTCCTAGAAGAGCTAGCTTGCTGCAAGACTTTCACCCTATTTTAAGTTGCCACATGTCTTAATATATCTGTATTATTTTGACAATTTAATTTAGTACCCATCATGTACTGGGCACTTTTTTGCAGTTGTAGAATGTTGCTATACGTAAATAATTTCTTAGTTATCACATTTGCGTCTGTGGTCAAAATCTAGAAATCTTCTGGACCTTGATACGAGCGAAGTATTTACTTGCTTCGCACATAGTTTTGATCCAGATAATAGGCTTATTTATTCGGCCTTTCAGCATGATCCAAACTGCCACTCGTATCTTATGTTTGAATAAAAAGACAATATAGCTCATGTTTATAAATATGAAGCAGACCAAACAAAACTAAATGTCTGTTTCGCATTCACAAATATGAACTAACGTGCCTAGCAATTTCAAGGTCAGTGCAGTATAGAGAAACAAATAACCCGTCCCTTGTTCTGTGTCTACTTCAACTGTACCTACTGAATATTCATGGACAAAATAGTTATAATGAAATATGGAACAGTCTGATCTGGGTTTACTTTATT
The DNA here is from genome assembly GCA_963576725.1 of Azorinus chamasolen. Lineage (NCBI taxonomy): Eukaryota > Metazoa > Mollusca > Bivalvia > Cardiida > Solecurtidae > Azorinus > Azorinus chamasolen. The sequence goes on along the minus strand of OY755238.1, from coordinate 97,667,482 downwards.
AGCAGATGCATGAAAAAGCGTTTATGTGAAGGAAAGGTATAAATGGGCATATAGAGCAAAACCATTTAAACCAGAACTTTTGAAGAAGAATATAGATACAGTAAAACCTCTCCATAACGGCCACTAAATTACATCAAGTATTTTGTGTTAAAAGCAGGTGACTGCTTAAAGCAAGTTGAAAGTAAAACAGAACGCTCCTATAGGAGCGTTCTGTTTTACTTTCACCTTGCTTTAAGCAGCCACCTGCCCTAAATACCAACTAATTAACATAATTTAGTGTCCGTTATAGAGAGGTTTTACTGTATTTATATGCAGGTTGCTGCTTTCTGCATGACGTCCTTTAGGAGCTTTCTGTATGAAACGCTCCCACCTGGCTTAACCCTTTTCGTCATACAAACAGAGTAGATCAAGACAAGACGGCTTCTATAGGAGTCGTTTGGTCAGGGTCTGTACGGTTTGCTTGTGAAAGAATAATAGATTTGAATGTATAATTTCGGACATGAGCAACTCTTCCCGTGTTCGCATGTCATTATAAACATTCATTTAATTAATATTCATCCTGTCATTATTTTCTTGCATGAATATACACGTAGTAAAGGTTTAACCCATTACCTCATAGGCTATTTTTAGATACAAGCTCTTTGAATAAATCTACCGAAAAGGAACATTAACTAGAGAAAAGGAAAATTTAAGAATTTTGTTGTTTGAAACCATTGTGATAAATAGAGCATTTGCTCATATAGGAGCAAATGCTCTATTTATCACAATAGTTTCATAAAGTGACTTCTACAGAGTCGTCAAAAGACGTCAATATGAGGGAATGGGTTAAACTGATAGATACATGTTTTGCTGTCGATTACTACTTTTCGTTGTGCTTATGGTTAATGAAAATGTATCCTAAATCCACAACATTTTTGAGCTGATATGTAGCTTCCATAGCGAATCCCCTCTAAAGCGACCACTTCATAAACTAACACGTATGTCTTTAAAAGCAGATGGTTGCTTAACGCAGGACGAAAGTAATAGAGAAAGCTCCAGCAGGAGCTTTCTGTATAATTTTCGTCCTGCATAATCCGTCTGTACGACCTTGATCTGTTGCAATATTTATTTATTTCCTTTGAGAATATAATGGTCAAGTTTGATACAGCTTAGATCCTGATGAGACGCCAAGTTATTTGCCGTCTTCTCCGAATCCAATCTGTTGGCAAATTCGAATAATGTCGCGCTCAGCAGAATAAAGGTTAATATTCAGATCAATTATCTGAAATGTTTGTATAGTTTTAAAACAAAAAAAAACACAAACAAAATACTACGCGTCCGCTATATACATGTACTCTTTTATTTTGCTGTTTCACTACCTCTAATGTATCTTTTTATGTTCATTTCAGCCGCTTCCCAGGGTATGTATGGTTTTCATACTTTGTATATTGCATCATTTTACTTATATATGAGTATATACATCTCATTTTTATTAATGTAGCTAAAATTTCTCCTTTTCTTTGTTATGTTTGAAAATAAGTTTTTAAGTATGGTTCATCTGTCATATTCGGCGGTGTCTATTTATTCAAATTGTTCGCTTTGATAATTAACCGTTTTTACTGCTTTTAACCCATTACCTCATAGGCTATTTTTAGATCCATCCACTGTGAACAAATCTACCGAAACGGGGAATTTACTAGAGAAAAGGAAAAGTTTAGAATTGTATACTATTCAAACCATTGTGATAAATAGAACATTTGCTCCATAGCAGCAAATGCTCTTTTTATCACAATTGTTTCAAAAAGTGACTTTTACAGAGGCGTCAAAAGGCGTCAATATGACGGGATGGGTTTATTGAAAAAATGCAATACATTACATCTATGTATATAAATAGAAGTAAATATAATTCAGATACGTAGTAGCAAATCAAATGGTCTCTCGTTGCAAACAGTTCCTAATAATATGAAATGCATTGCGCCTATGCAATTTGTAACATAATGTTTACATTATTTACTTTATTACAGCTTTCCTGAAGCCATACCCACGACCACCAAAATGTAAGTATCAAGCGGTTTTATGTATACTCTGTTTATATTTGTAAGTTTGGAATACAATAACACCAACATTGCCATAAACAGCCCACCATTTAATGCGTTTGTCAACATATAATATATAATATATATATATATGCATATAGCTGCTACAATGCCTGCACTCTTGGTTACATATCGGATTGTTTTTTATGCCAATGAAGTTCCTTATTTTATATACTAATACAAGAAATGAAATTAATTTAACCCTTCGCTTGCTATTCACGTCAATATACATACCTGTAAATAGTGAAGACCCAGATGAGAAAGCTCCTGCAGGAGCTATCTCATCAGGGTCTGCACTATTTACAAGTTGATTGTGCAACCAGTGCACTCCACAGCAGTGATTGCACAGCGAAATACTTGTACACAGTGAAGATATATGTAATTATACAACAGGACATGGGTAAAGAAGGAGAAATGTATTCTAAAATTCAGCAAGCGAAGGGTTAAAGTCATAATGGGCGGAGTGTTGCATTATCAAATAAGGGATCGACGCACTACACATATGTTTAGCTCTTTCTCTGTCAATTATTGTCGTCTACAAAACTTCTAACGTTAGCAGCGAAAGAAACCAATTAATAACATCCATTATTATAATTGCATAGACATGTACATAATAGTCTCAATGGTATGACCACTGCTTGCATACGCCGTATCGACTGTTACTCATGGTTTATTCTTTTTTCTTTTCAGTCTTCCCCATGCGTCGTAAGTACACATTTTTATATAAGGTTACATTTAACATTGGCCATTTATTTATGTTTTATTGTGCCGTTATAAAATAATGCGATTCCACTTTGGAATACAGTTGAGATTCGATTTCTCGCAATCGGATAACTTGAACTTCGGGATAACTCGAGTTGAAAGATCAAACTGTGAGGGAATAGGTGACATCAGTCTAAAGTGGATTAGATGTGCGTAAATACAAAGTCTCAGTGACGTTTAGACGATTGGTTTAGACGATAACTATTTATGTTTTATTTGTGAATCGTATCGTAGTAGTATATTTCCTGCTGTAACCTTATTATTATTAAGTATTCGGACAGACAAACCTGGGCAAATAGAGCTGTGTGATCAGGGTCTACACTATTTGATACGATGTCAGTCCAGTTAAAGTTCTCACAAAATGGTGCAGACTTGACCTACTCAGCCTTACACAGCAGTGGAGATTGGAGACCGAGTCTCCGAATACCTTTAAAACAGCCCCTGTTCTACATTTAGTCCAAATTTCAATACCTAAAATAGTTATAATGAAAATAAGGAAAATGTAACATTGTACTCACTTTAGAAACCAAAGAAATAGATACAGTAAAACCTCGATTATTCGAATTTTCGGTATAAAAGAATTTAGACCCTTTTAGGCAGGTGGCTGCTTAATGCATGGTGAAAGTCATGCAGAAAGCTCCTAGAGGAGCTTTCTGCATGACTTTCACCATGCATTAAGCTGCCACCTGTCTTAAAGATCGATAATAATACGTATTTTAGTGTTCGAATAATCGAAGTTTTACTGTATATCAAATTCCATTAGCAAACAGAGAAGACCCTATAGGAGCCGTTTGCTCTGTTTGTAAAGACGTGAACACGCGTTTATATGAAGGAAGGGGTTAATTAGTGTGCGTCATTTCCATTATTCATTCCTCTTTCTCTTCCACACCTGATGAAGCTGTTATTCCTTTTATGTTTTAGATCATTGACTTTACTTTTATTTATAACGTTTCTTCTTCTTCAGCAATTATTCACAAGGTGCCAGTCATCCACAAAATTCCAGTCGTGCAGAAGAAGTTCATCCCAATTCTGAAGCCAGTGGAGGTCAAGGTCCCTCATAGAGGTACGACGAATTCTGGGCCTTGCCCGTTTGTCTATTTAACCCTTTACCTCATAGGCTATTTTTAGATACAACATGTTTGAATAAATCTACCGAAAAGGAGCAAGAACTAGAGAAAAGGAAAACTTTAGAATTCTGTAGTTTGAAACCATTGTGATAAATAGAGCATTTGCTCCTATAGGAGCAAATGCTCTATTTATCACAATGGTTTCACAAAGTGACTTTTACAGAGTCGTCAAAAGTCGTCAATATGAGGGAAAGGGTTAAATGCCCCAAACCCATTTAGACAGGTGTCAGCGTAATGCACGATATTTCTGCTTGACATTCGCCATGCATTAAGCAGTCACTTGCCTTACAAGACCTGAAATGTTGTTTATTAAAAGTTCAGGTTAGAGGCGGCGTCACTGTGATGCAATACGAAATCAAGCCCTTGGGCTTTGTCAACAGTTTAGAACAAGAATATCCACTGTGTTTAAAACGCGACATCTGATCAGGTTCTATACTGTTTGTCACCCATGAGAACCTCACCTGATTTTGCCGTAATAGGCAATGTCTGATTCAGTTACCGAGTTTCAAATGCAGTGGATAAAACGATTATGCACTGTTTGCAAATCACGTAGGTTTGTATTCCTATAGCATGGCTATAGTACCGGATGTGTCATATAGAATGACGCATGTAGGAGAGTTAAAATCCGAGCCTTTTTAAGTATTGTTTGGTTCGTTATTTACGTCACAAGACGGGTAGGATTTTTATGTAAATATGGTAAGAAGATGAGCTAATGTTACAAGGCATATAGATTTCAGATAGTTGATATTTTACTCCTCTTTCAATACAATAATCAAGGCACAACTCAACAAAATTATATATTGTCAGACAGGGTCTACTTTATTGGCTTGTGAAATAATATATAGAATTTGATTCTAGCAATTCTTTATTTCTGTTTCTTCAGTGCCAGTCTACATCGAAAGAAAAGTCAAAGTTCCAGTCTACATCGAGAGACAAGGTAATAGTTTGAACAGTTAATCCATGTTATGCTGGAACATGTCCCAACATTTCTGATCTCTGGACTTTGTACTGACTTCCTACTCGTTCAAGCCTTTCAATATAATGCTGAATAAGTGCCAGTGAGAAGCCGCAATACCCGACGCCTCACTTTGATCCAGATTAACCCTTCGCTTGCTATTCGCGTCAATAAACGTACCTGTAAATAGTGAAGACCCAGATGAGACAGCTCCTGCAGGAGCTGTCTCATCAGGGTCTGCACTATTTACAAATTGATTGTGCAACCAGTGCACTCCACAGCAGTGATTGCACAGCGAAATACTTGTGCACGGTGAAAATATATGTAATTATACAACAGGGCATGGGTAAAGAAGGAGAAATGTATTTTAAAATTCAGCAAGCGAAGGGTTAACCCTTTCGGCACTAACTTTCTAATTGTTGTCTGCAAATAAATTTTGTTAAATTATTCATTAAAATAAGGAAATGAGATAAATAAATGCAAATTGCAATTCCTATAGAAATAGAAATGAGACAAAAATTGAAGCCCTGATCAGACCCCGCCTTGAAAAGGCTGCGTCTGATCTGGGACTGCACTATTTGTCGTGGTGTACATATGCGACATTGGCGTGAAAGGGTTAAATCCAACGGCGAATATTTATACACTTGTACGGACAAAATTTTTAATAAAACTTGTCTGCATATTAGTCAAGTGCCTTATAGATAATGCTTTCAATCTGGTGAAAATAGAATCAAACATCAGATTAGAAGCAAACCCGCTATGTTTTCACGTTACGTAGAGACCCATGCTAATTTAGTTTAAGTCGTTTTCATTAAACAGCATACTTGATTTATCGAAATTCAAACCAATTGTTTTGTTTTCCTCGCCAGTCCCAGTCCATGTTCCAGTTGACAGCGGAAAGGGAGGTGCCGGAGGTAGCATTGGTGAGTAGACGTGAATTGATATCAAGAGTACCGCGCGAACTAAATTATTTACTAGTGCACATCCTAGGGTAATTTTGTGGTTTTCAAGCAGGTGGTAGCTTCCCTGTTGAATATGCATGTAAGAAATAATGACATCTTGAATATTTATTAGCTTTTTTTAAAAAATCATACGTACAAAAGAATGTTTGGTATTGGTAGAAACTGTAATGTCAGATCTATAACAATGTCATAAGCAATTAGAGTAGACCCTGATCAGGGTCTACTGTGTTTCGAAAGGGTGAAAAACACTTATATGAGGGAAAGGGTTACCACAAAATGAAAATAATGTAGAAGCCTTCCATAGCAACTCCTTCCAGTAATTCCTTTCTATATTAATGTGCCACAAGGGATGGTTACTTTGTCTGGTTTACCTGTATAGTAGAACCCCTCTGAACCGGAATTATAGTAGAGAAGAATTCAGATACATCTAGACAGGTCACTGCTTAAAGCAGCGTGAAAGTCGTGAAGAAAGTTTCTATAGGACTTTCTGCACGGCTTTCACCCAACATTAAGCTGCCGCCTGTATCCAAGTCCTATATCTATATTTAATGTTACGTTCGGTTTAGATGGAGTTTACTGTAATTGCTTTGTGAATATGTAATACCATTTAAACCATTTACCTCGTGAGTGTTCAGTGAGAAATAATGAATATATGAATATTAATTAGCATAGATTTCTTTTATAATGGCATATGGAACACATGCATACTTTGTCATGTCAAACAACTGTTGAATCATACCTGTATCATTCAATAAACAAACAGAGAATGCCTTGATTGAATGGCTTTCAAAAAACGATAGTTGTTTTAAGAGTTAAAAAGGACCAAGAACAAGGACATGCTCTATGACGAGTGCCATATTAAATTCTGAATGTTGGTCTTTCTTTTTTTCAGGCGTCGGAATCAACCACAGAATCGGTAAGTTTATGTAATTTGTAATCTCACAGCCCATAAAAAGGTGATACAATGTCATCATCATCATCATCATCATCATCATCATCATCATCATCATCATCATCATCATCATCATCATCATCATTAACCTCCTGATCATTTTAATAACTAAATGCTTTGGTATATATACTGAATACTTACAACTTAGCTACTGTTGATTAGATTTTAGCAGAAGCATAGATATGGCGCATAAATTAAACATTTAAACCATTTACTTCATAAATATTCATATAAAAATAATGACGTCAAGAATATTAATTTAAATAAATATTATAATAGAACATTTGCACAGGACATTTTGGCAATCACATAAATTGTAGAATCATCTACATTACACCATAAGCAAACAGAGCAGACCCTAATCAGACATCTGATCTGGATCTACTCTGTTTGCAAAGGCATAGAAAGGCTTATTTATGGAGTAAAGAATAAAAGTAAAGAATGTCTGGTTTATTTTCCCCCACCAAGTCCGATGTTGTGACCACATTCTGAAACAGAGGTCGCAACTTAAGGTTTGACGGGGTAATTCCAAATCAAGTATTTGAACTCCGTCCCTTATCTTTGACTCTGTGTTTTAGAATTAAAGTTTACTAACACACTGCTTGTAGATATTATTAACAGTAGTATCACATATTTAACCCTTTCCTTCAATGAGCATTGTTAATCTAAGAATTTACTACTATGTAAATATTCATTGACTGATTTCCGTAAATTACACGTTGACAATGCCATGTTTTGGCTGTGGCAGAAACTTCAGAATCGGAAACATGTTATCCCTTAAGCAAACATAGCAGACCCTGATCAGAAGGCTCCCACATGATCCAGCTGATCAGGGTCGACTCTGTTTGCAAATGTACCAAATGCAGTCTGTATGAGGGAAGGGGTTAATGACGCAATACAGAAATAAGCAAAGCGAGAACGATTCATATATACAAACTAATTTAGATCGCATTGCTATTAACTGCTCCGTTCTTGGCGCCCTCTAGCGGCAATACCTAACGATGATGTATGGTTGCTCTGCGACAAAGACATTGAATCTATCTAGAAAACGTCTCGCAGTAAAACAAGCTGAGCGCGACTTGACTTTCATTCACACACAATTTGGATCCAGATGAGACCCCGAGTTACTCGGCATCTCATCGTGACCCAGTCTATTTGGTACGTTGTTAGTTATTTTCAAAAGTTTAAACAATTGCCTCATAGAGACAGCTTTTGACGCCTCTGTACAAGTCATTTGTTGAAACCATTGTGATAAATAGAGCATTTGTTCCAGAGGAGCAAATGATCTATTTATCACAATTGTTTCAAAGATACACATTCTAAATGTTTTATCTTTTTCTTGCAAATGCTCCTTCCAGTAGATTTATTTAAAGAAGTTGGATCTAAAAATAGCCTATGAGGTAATATAGGTTAACAGAATCAGAAGTAAGCAAACCTTTAAACAGATCGGTTTTAAGCAGACTCCATTCATTAGATTATTGATTCACCTACACAGAGTAGGTAGGTAGGATAGGGTGCTTTTGCTGGCTGCGTTTTATGGCATGTTTTTGACTATTCCGCTTTCAGAGGACGCCGATACCGTTCAAATCATCACAAATACCGGAATATCTGGTGTTGATCAGTCTACCGGTGGCTTCGACAGCACCCACAACGGCTTCGACAACGGTCTCAACATTGACAACGGATTTAATGGAATTGACAACGGATTTAACGGAATTGACAACGGATTTAACGGAATTGACAACGGATTTGACAACGGATTTGACAACGGATTTGACAACGGATTGAACGGAATCGACAATAACGCTTTCTTTAGCGGCCCAGTCGACAGCGGCATCATCGATAGCGGCATTGGCGGTGGTCAACAGCAGATTGGTGGTGGAGTCGTTGACATGAAGTCAGCTGGACATCCCTCTGGTCACATCGATACCCAGCCCAGCGGACACATTGATGCCGGCCATGGCGGACATTTCTAAGATGGAAGTGCTTGAAGCATTGAACCCAAACGGCGACCGCGTGTTAGGTTTAGAGATATTCTAGCTAGCTTTGCCTGCTTATACTGTAAACTGTGTAATCCTTTACTTCAAAGAAACGCATAGATACGCACATGAACGCATTTGCAAACAGAGAAGACCCAGATCAGACTGTTCCTGTAGGAGCCGTCTGATCAGGGTCTACTCTGTTTGCTTATAAAATTATGTAGATCTGATTCTAAAGTTTCTGCCATTGTGAAAATGTCCATTATTTATTTACCATTACAATTCACTAATACATATTCATGATGTAATTATTTCTTACATGAATATTCATGAGGTAAAGGGTTTAACACGCGAGTAGTTGACTAACACTTCTCAACTTGTTCTTTACCGATTTCATTTATATCTTTATTGCATTCATCTACATTCTGCATTATAATGCAATTTTCTTGAATACAGTAAATCTCCTCTAAACTGGACTTTCAAAGTAGTATCGGAATCAGGTTTTAAGACAGGATGCAGCTTAATGCAGCATGAGAGTCATTTGTGTGGCTCTCACACTGCATTAAGCAGCAACCTGCCTAAAAGTATCTGAATCCTTCTCTACTAAAAACCAGTTTAGAGGGGGGTTGCTGTTCATCTATTCAAAACCTTAAGCTAAAGAACAAGTTTTTATTACCGGTGTCTGCATAAGTATAGAAACTCATATGCAATAGAAATTCATCAGACTTCATCTTTATTATTTATTTTCATCCATCCTTGTGATGACATTTTGCATACTATTTTTCATGTGAAGAAAACTGAAAAAGAAGAAAAATAAACGTTTTGTTCTTAAATATTGCCTTCATTATTCCATCGTCATGCATGCAACATCCATCACATTAATACTCCAAACATTGGAACTAAACATTCCGGAAAGGGATTTAGATAAATAGATAAATTGTCATGCTCAATCTCTAATATTTCGACATTTCTGGGCAATTTGTATAGAATTAGATAGATAGGACATACCCCTTTTCCACATTTGTTGTGCAAGGAAAACATTCAAATGTAAAATATCTTTGAAAACAAATGCACGGAAAGGCCGAACTATTAGATTTTGAGCAAGGCGTTTTATCCAATAGTGTATATAAATTATGTTGATCAAATTTGTATCATTTATGCGTGTGACGCACATTTAATGACATTTGCAAACAATGTAGACCAAGTTCAGTGGGTTCCTAGAGACTCCCTCTGATCAGGGTCTTCGTTATTTGTCATTCAAAACCATGTAGCAAGCGTACAATTTCCATGCTAAATGGACAGTGGACTCTATAGTTAAACACTGATGGGCTATCCCACACTGACAATTCAGCTTGGAAATGATTAAATATGTGCTATCCATTTTGCAACACATGCTCTCTTGCTCTACGAACACGTGTTCAGTGAAGGGCGAGTTTGCATCTCAGTGACGTCTCATTTGGATCGAAACTGTTTTTAACGCTTTAATCCGAAAATACACCTTCCAACGCATTTGCAAACAGGGTAGACCCATATCATGACTCCTGTAGATGTCATCCGATCTGGATCCGCTCTGTTTGCTTATATAGTATATAAATCTTATTCTACAGTTTCTGCCGTGGTCCGAATGTCTAATGTTTATGTGTCATTATAAAAATTGATTATCTAATTAATGTTTTCATGAATATTCATGGTGTAAAGTGGTAAATCTTATCTCTGCTGCTTTCCTAGCTCTATGTTAGATATGAAAACAACGATGAAACAAAACGAAAACACTCTTGGAAACAATTTTCAAGCGATTGCAATTTTATTTAACCCTTTCGCTGCCAATGCCGGATCTGTGATTACCTGTGCAAACAGTTTGGATCCAGTAACTCGGTGTCTCATCAGGATCCAAACTGGTTGTTACTATTACTATGATTTTGAAACAAAAATGAAGAAAATCAAAAAAATGAAAATTTGTAGCAGACGACAAAGTTAGCAGACGACAGAGTTTGGCAGCGAAAGGGTTAACATCGCTGACTAGTGCCGAATCCTTGATTACCCATGTATACAGTTTGAAACCAGACGAGGTGCCGAGTACCTCGGCATCTCATCAGAATCCAAAATGTTTGACATGGTATGAAAAACAATACAGAAAATTCACTTTATCCTACCAGATACTGACGACTTTCTGCACTTTTTCAAACCGAGTAGACCTAGATCACACGACACGTGTAGGAGCCGTTTAATCAGGGTCTGCATTGGTTACTTATGGACCTATATACATGTTCTGCTATGGCAAAAACTCCAATGTTTATACACGACTTTAAAAGCCCAGAAAATAAATTTCCAAAATCTCATCGTTTCTTACATCGAATATTCACCAGGTATCTGATTGGCCAGATTCTGAGCAAGCTCTGACCAATCAGATACCTGGAAATGATCTCAGACTGAAGCAAAGTCTTATAACCTCGGGACAGGGCTTGTCTCCAGTGTTCACATATCGTTTTAACCCTTTCTATGCATTTTCACCCATCCGCAAACAGAGTAGACCGAGATCAGGGTCTGCTCTGTTTGCTAATGGATATTGAAAGAGCTGTTTCTTTACTTTCTAAAATGGCTACAATGTTCCAACTTTCATATTTCATTATAACTATTTTGTCCATGAATATTCAATAGGTATTGAACTATGGACTAAAATATAGAACATGGAAATGTTTAATATTCGTCTAATGGCTATTCATGATGTGGTTACGTCATACGCGAGTTGATTTATGAGCTAAAGGGGAATACGTATCGTGATTTGTCACATAATGGTCAAGTACTGTCACGGCGTTTGGTTGCTATCTACACTGATTTTTATTCATTAGCATATTATTTTTATTCCTTTATCTGATGAATATCCACATAAAAAGTGATGGCATCATGAATAAGAATGATTTTCCATAATGGCGTGTGACCATAGTAACTGTGAGCAGGTCAGATACTGTAGAATCCGTTCTATGTTATTCCGTAAGCAAACAGAGCAGTGCCTTACCAGCTATCCCTACCAGGAGCTGTCTGATCTGGATCTACACTGGTCACAGCTATCCCTACCAAGAGCTGTCTGATCTGGGTGTACACTGGTCACAACTATCCCTACCAAGAGCTGTCTGATCTGGATATACACTGGTCACAGCTATCCCTACCAAGAGATGTCTGATCTGGGGGTACACTGGTCACAACTATCCGTACCAAGAGCTGTCTGATCTGGATATACACTGGTCACAACTATCCCTACCAAGAGCTGTCTGATCTGGGTGTGCACTGGTCACAGCAATCCCTACCAGGAGCTGTCTGATCTGGGTCTACACTGGTCACAGCTATCCCTACCAAGAGCTGTCTGATCTGGGTGTACACTGGTCACCAGCTATCCCTATCAGGAGCTGTCTAATCTGGGTCTACACTGGTCACAGTCACAGCTATCACTGCCAAGAGCTGTCTGATCTGGGTGTACACTGGTCACAACTATCCCTACCAGGAGCTGTCTGATCTGGGTCTACACTGGTCACAGCTATCCTCATCAGGAGCTGTCTGATCTGGGTCTACACTGGTCAGAGCTATCCCTACTAGGAGCTGTCTGATCTGGATCTATACTGGTCACAGCTATCCCTATCAGGAGCTGTCTGATCTAGGTCTACACTGGTCACCAGCTATCCTTACCAGGAGCTGTCTGATCTGGGTATACACTGGTCAAAGCTATCCCTACTAGGAGCTGTCTGATCTGGATCTATACTGGCCACAGCTATCCCTATCAGGAGCTGTCTGATCTGGGTATACACTGGTCACAGCTATCCTTACCAGGAGCTGTCTGATCTGGGTCTACACTGGTCACAGCTATCCCTACTAGGAGCTGTCTGATCTGGGTCTACACTGGTAACAGCTATCCTTACCAAGAGCTGTCTGATCTGGGGGTACACTGGTCATCAGCTATCCCTACCAGGAGCTGTCTGATCTGGGTCTACACTGGTCACAGCTATCCCTACCAGGAACTGTCTGATCTGGGTCTACACTGGTCACAGCTATCCCTACCAGGAGCTGTCTGATCTGGGTGTACACTGGTCACAACTATCCCTACCAGGAGCTGTCTGATCTGGGTATACACTGGTCACAGCTATCCCTATCAGGGGCTGTCTGATCTGGGTCTACACTGGTCACAGCTATCCCTACTAGGAGCTGTCTGATCTGGATCTATACTGATCACAGCTATCCCTACTAGGAGCTGTCTGATCTGGTTCTACACTGTCACCAGCTATCCCTACCAGGAGCTGTCTGATCTGGGTCTACACTGGTCACCAGCTATCCTTACCAGGAGCTGTCTGATCTGGGGGTACACCGATCACCAGCTATCCCTACCAGGAGCTGTCTGATCTGGGTCTACACTGGTCACAGCTATCCCTACCAGGAACTGTCTGAACTGGGTCTACACTGGTCACAGCTATCCCTACCAGGAGCTGTCTGATCTGGGTCTACACTGGTCACAGCTATCCCTACTAGGAGCTGTCTGATCTGGATCTATAATGGTCACAGCTATCCCTATCAGGAGCTGTCTGATATGGGTATACACTGGTCACAGCTATCCTTACCAGGAGCTGTCTGATCTGGGTCTACACTGGTCACCAGCTATCCCTACTAGGAGCTGTCTGATCTGGGTCTACACTGGTCACAGCTATCCCTACTAGGAGCTGTCTAATCTGGTTCTACACTGTCACCAGCTATCCCTACCAGGAGCTGTCTGATCTTGGTCTACACTGGTCACCAGCTATCCTTACCAGGAGCTGTCTGATCTGGGTCTACACTGGTCACAGCTATCCCTACCAGGAGCTGTCTGATCTGGGTGTACACTGGTCACAGCTATCCCTACCAGGAGCTGTCTGATCTGGGTCTACGCTGGTCACCAGCTACCCCTTCAAGGAACTGTCTTATCTGGGTGTACACTGGTCTCAGCTATCCCTACCAGGAGCTGTCTGATCTGGGTCTACACTGGTCACCAGCTATCCCTACCAGGAGCTGTCTGATCTGGGTATACACTGGTCTCAGCTATCTCTACCAGGATCTGTCTGATCTGGATCTACACTGGTCACAGCTATCCCTACCAGGAGTTGTCTGATCTGGGTCTACATTGGTCACAGCTATCCCTACCAGGAACTGTCTGATCTTGGTCTACACTGGTCACCAGCTATCCCTACCAGGAGCTGTCTGATCTGGGTCTACACTGGTCTCAGCTATCCCTACCAGGAGCTGTCTGATCTGGATCTACACTGGTCACAGCTATCCATATCAGGATCTGTCTGATCTGGGTCTACATTGGTCACAGCTATCCCTATCAGGAGCTTCTTATCTGGGTCTACATTGATCACAGCTATCCCTACTAGGAGCAGTCTGATCTGGGTCTACATTTGTCACAGCTATCCTTACTAGGAGCTGTCTGATCTGGGTCTACACTGGTCACAGCTATCCCTATCAGGAGCTGTCTGATCTTGGTACACACTTGTCACAGCTATCCCTACTAGGAGCTGTCTGATCTGGGTATACACTGGTCACAGCTATCCCTACTAGGAGCTGTCTGATCTGGGTCTACCCTAGTTGCAAATACGTAGACATTAGCCTCTATCAAAACGGCTGTTCATTTGAGACATTCATTTAGTATACTCAGCTGAGGCTTAGGTAAGGTGAATAAATTCAACATTTTTAGGATAGGTTGCTTAATTCTCAACAAATCCCTGTGTTGTAACCATTCTCGAAGAGACGATTCTAAAGAGTGGTCACAATACAGGGATTGGTGGACAAATAACGACTTTAGAGTTATTTTATCTAAGACTCTGATACTGGGTGTATTCTTACTTTTTTCAACCATTTGCCTGTTTCATGTTTAACCCTTTCAACGCAGAAATGTTCAGAGTGGAATAGCCCATCAGTGTTTAACTATAGTGCCTACTGAGGTATAAGGTGCTTCAACTAACTAGAGAATTTTGAATGACAAACAGCGCAGAGTCGGATCAGAGGGAAACCTTTAATCTGGGTCTACCATGTTTGCAAATGCACGTGTACGCGTGTTCCATGTTCAAAAGGTTACGAATATTTGGAAAGATACATATCCATATCCACACATTTAAACATGAATTTTCTTATGAACTTTTCCAATTATTTTAAATGAACATATCTTTTGATTTGATGGATATGTATTTCAATAAGAAATATTTTCCAGATGCGACAGTTGAAAATAAATATACCCTATACTGTGACAACCTCAACCCAGCTTGTAGGTCTCCATTCTACGCTTAACCCATCGCTTGCTATTCTTGTCAATATTCCTACCTGTAAATAGTGAAGACCCAGATGAGACAGCTCCTACAGGAGCTGTCTCATCAGGGTCTGCACTACAGTGTTCCCTCCCTACAACGGCCCTCTCAATAATGATCCCCTCCTTACAACAACGCATGTCACTGTTTCCGAAACAACATGGCTCCAGAAACAACTTTTTCCATCGTATTTTCTTTATGCCTCCATCAAATCCTATGTTGTGACCACTCTTTAGAATCGTCACTTTGTGACAACATAGGGTTTGATAGAGACATAACGGTTTTAGTTCTCGAAATACACCTTATCTGGGGATCTGCAAACAAGCTAATTATGTTTGATTTTCCCTCCCTATAACAACTCCCTCTGAACAACACATACACTCTTCGAATCCCAAAGGGTGTCGTTGTAGAGAGGGAGCACTGTCTTTACAAACTGATTGTGCAACCAGTGCACTCCACAGCAGTGATTGCACAGCGAAATACTTGTACACATTGAAGATATAGGTACTTATACAACAGGGTATGGGTAAAAAGGAGAAATGTATTTTAAAATTCAGCAAGCGAAGGGTTAATCAAAGACCCGGTTAAATTTTCGATGCCAGGAGACATCTATTTGCAAAAAGGCACCACCAGACTTCTCTATGAAGTAAAAAGTAAATTTATTAGAGTAATGCATAAAACGTTTTAATTTCAGGAAAGGGCGGTGCCATAGGTGGAGGAGCTATAGGCGGCTCTATTGGTGGGGACTTTGGTGGGGCCGTTGGCGGACCAATAGGCGGTTCAGCTGGTGGAGTGTTTGGTGAGCCTGGATTTTCTGGGTTTGATAACAACAACTTCAACAACAACAACAACTTCAATGGTTTCAACAACAATAACAACTTCCCTGGAGATGGTTTGAACTTCAATAACAACAACAACCCGTTCGATAACAACAACAACTTTGGAAACTTCGACAACAGAAATAACTTCAACAACAACAACCAAGGATTTTTCAACGGAAACAACGGATTAGATCCAAATATCTTATAAGGTACGAGTGAGAAGGCATACTATCGTCACAATTGTTCCATATTATTCTTAACCCTTTCGGCGCCAAATTTCTTACTGTCGTCTGCAAATCAATTTTGTTTCATCTTTCGGTAGGAAATACATATACATGTACATAGATAAACACATGCAAATTTCATAGGAATAAAGCACATACTTAATATGTAGAAATAGAGGGTTAATACACGTTTTTTCGGGCAATAACATCTGCAGTGTCTCGAGGGACTGTTGTTGGCCCGAGCCCGAAGGGCGAGGGCAACAACATTCCCGAGGGACACTGCAGATGTTATTGCCCGAAAACAAACGTGTATTAACGCTATTCTTGCATAAAACCAATTTTCTGCTCTCCTGCATCAATTTAATTCTTCAAAATACAAGCAAAACAACGGCAGCAAGACTATACACTTCTTTGACACTTCGGCGATTTATGCTGTTTCCGGGCCACTGTTTTCTTTTCGACGTCAATTCATGATTGTATCAAATATCGTTTACACGGAATTTCATTCAATATGTCTATCACTAAAAACAGTTCATTGTCGGTGCTCCTGGAAATACTCACACCCCGGCGTTCACCTAGCTTAGGTCAAAACGCTGTAGCATTCGCGTCCATTGTTTACCTTAGGCCCGTAATAGGTATAATTAAAACCGGTCAACAACAGCGCGTGAGCACGAGAATCGCCTTGTTAATACATGGTCTAGCGGGACTACAACAGCACGTTTTATGCAAGAATAGGTATTGAAACAAAAAGTGATGTCCCTGATCAGACGCCGCGGCGTCGGATCTGGGACTGCACTATTTGTCGTGGTGCATTTTTGCGACATTGGCGGTGAAAGGGTTAACCCATTAATCCCCATATTACTGAAAGTAAACTCAACCGGATCTTACTTTGGAAACCATGGGTTCACACTTTTAATTTGAACGTGTTTATGTAATATATTTCTGTATCTGTATCTATCTGTATCTATACGTCGTAGAATCCTATACAGGCTTTTACACGACGGGTGAGAAGAGACGCCACTATCATTGGCGATGCTCTCGTAGGAAAGCCTCTACGGAATCAGCATGCACTATGCTGTCAGGCAGTTTGTTCCATTGCATCATAGTGTCTACAAAGAATGAATTTCTGTATTGAGGGGTCTTGCCATTTGGGACTGCCAACCCTCTTGAGTTGTTGCATACTTGGTTTTCTATTATGTTTTTTGTATCGTAGTCTTTAAATCTGGTAGCTTTGATGTTTCTTCTTGGTTTTGGGGCTTAGAGAGAGTTGATGTATACATGTAGTACGCAACTGGTACCTAGATCAGAGAAGACATTTTTGAACAGTTTAGATCCAGATTAGGTGTAGCGAAAATGGGTAAAGATATGCGTACATTGATCTGCAGTGTCTAGATTGGTAATATAGCAAGCTAGCATATCAGTGTGCATTTAGCAATTGTCATTTTACAAGAGGTATAACTATTAATGCATTATCATGCATAAAACATATGTCTGCGAAAATTCTGACCTGTTGCAGTTTTACTTCTGACCGAGTTTCAGACAGCTTGTGTCCAGATGAGACGTCGAGTTACTCATCTGGATCCAAACTGTTTGCAAATGCGCGTCAGGTCGCGCTTAATATGATATGAGTTAATGCATTCAACTTTAGCATGCTGGTCCAATTCATGTTTACACAAAGTTTCATCTATATTATTTTCAAGAGCCAATGTATGATCATCCAATCAATATACCTACAATACATGCGATCTAATGTTCAAATACAGTAAAATCTCCATTATTTGAATGTTCTGTATAGAAGAATTTAGACCCTTTTGGGCACGTGGCTGCTTAATGCATGGTGAAAGTCATGCACAAAGCTCATGTAGGATCATGACTTTTGCCATGCATTAAGCTGCAACATGTCTAAAGATCGATAATAATACGGATTTTAGAGTTCGAATAATCGAGATTTTACTTTAGTTTGGATTCTGGCGAAACGCTTAACAACGCGGCGTTTTATCTATATCCAGTCTATTTGCATACGTAATTACTACTTCATCAGCAAAAAGCCACCACAACTTAAAATAATGTTAGTTCTGTGAATATGCAAGTTGACTTTGTGCTTTTGGGTGACTGCGTGTCAGGTTTTGTCCATATATAGAAATTGTAGACATTTGTGAGAGAAGTTATTACTAGCATCGCAAAACCTGTCATTAATGTCAGCTACGTGTCAATGATATGCGTATTCCGTGCGTGTTTTACCTATGAAATAGCCATTGTCTGACAATGAGGTCAGTAAGATGGCCAACATAAAACAGATGATGCACGGCCGTCGATTGATCTTTCACCTAATTAATATCAATGTACGAATTAATGACATCGTGAATAGTTATTTGCGGAAGGTTTCCTATGGAAGGAATTGTAGAATCAGATCTATATTATTTCATGAGCAAACAAAGCAGATCTCGATCAGATGGCTCATAAACGAGTTGTGTGATCTGGACCTATTCTGTTTGTAAAGGCATGACAAGGCCTTTCTTTTCAGATAAAGGGTTAGTAATAAAACTGAAATTCGTATTATTAGTCCGCTGGTGATAATGTTTTTGCCTCTGAGTTCATTCAGTCGTTCTTTATCATGTACCTGATTGGTCAGCCTTGAAATGAACACAACGCGTCTGACCAATCAGATGCTTGTAAATCAACTCAAACAAATAGTTTTTAGAACCACGAAATAGGGATATGATTAAGAACGATACCATTCCTGAGCAAGATAAGTAATCTACACTGTTTAATGTTGTAAAAGTCATCTTTTAAAACCATTGTGATAAACAGAGCATTTCCTCCATAGGAGCAAATGCTCTATTTGTCACATAAGTTTCAAAAGTATACAAGTCTAAATATTTCTCCCATAGGAGCTTTCTGATCTGGGTCTACACTGTTTGCTAATGACTATGCATGTGTGTCCGGGGTTGAAAGGGTTTAACCCTTTCCTCCATGAATATTCATGTAGTAAATAATTATGTCATGAATATTTATTAGGTTAATGTGTTATAATAGCACATGGCCACTGAAATGTTTAGCCATGGCAGATACTGTAGAATCATTATCTATGTTATATCATAAGCAAACAGAACAAACCCTGATCAGACGGCTCCTACAGGAGCCGTCTGATCTGGGTCTACTCTGTTTGCATAGACGTAGAAATGCATATTAATGGATTAAAGGGTTACGACCGTTTGTTCATTCTCTAAGAGGTTACATGAAGTAGTTTCTATTGGAGTGTCATTCTTTTATTTCAGGTTTCACATGAGAGTTCAGTATTTTCTATGTTCGCCTTTCCTGCATACATATGGCCTGACTGTTATTGACGGTTTATAGTATATAGATGAGGGTCTGGAGCGGTGAAACATTCTTATCGTTAATTTGTGGTTCAATGTATGCAGTTACAGCAGACTCCCTATAAAACGGCCACTAAATAAAAAGACACTGGTGTCTTTAAAAGCAGGTGCTTGCTCAATGTAGGACGCTGGTAATGCATAAAGCATCTGCATTTACATGTAGCTACCATCTGGCTTAAAACCTAGATTTATGCCTCTTTTATAAACATATAAACAACATTAAATAGTGCAGACCCTACTAGTCATCTCATCTGGATCCAAACTGTCTGGGTAGGTAATCACATATTCGTCAATGGTAATTTGACTTGAGATGCGCACTGGTATTAAGGGCATAGGAGTGTGCTCTACCTTTTGAAGAACAGAAGAAACAAATACAATGAAATGCAGCTGTTTTGTTTACATGAAGACTATTTCCATGCTGTTTTATATACAATAAATTCTCGCTAATACAACCACTCAAACGAAATATAAGTCTGGAGTTTTAAAACCGGGTGTAGCTTAATGCAGGACAAACAGTTATGCAGAAAGCTCCCATAGGAACTCTCTGCATTACTTTTGCTCTCTCTCCATTTAACAATCACGTCATATGTTAAACAGATATGTGGCCACATGAGCTGTACATTATTGTTCAACCCTTTCCTTCATAGTAACGCATTTTCACACATTTGCACACATTTTAGACCCAGATTAGACAGCTCCTGATCAGGGTCTTCTCTGTTTGCTACTGGAATTTGAAAGATTTGTTTCTTTACTTTTTAAAATGACAAATAAGTTTCACCTTCCATATTTCATTATAATTATTCAATATACTATTCATGAATATTCAGTAGGTATTGAACTTTCGAAAAAATTCAGAACAGGGAAAGGGTTAAGCATGTTTATTGTTTAAACTATATAATACAGAACAGGGAAAGGGTTAAGCATGTTTATTGTTTCAACTATTCCATATATGTATCGTGCACTTGTTTAACGATTACGTCATGAATAGTCATGACTGACACTTAACTATTAGGAGTATATACTTAACTAATGCTTTATACTGTTATAAAAGATAAGTAAACACACAGCTATGCTAAGTAGTACATATTCGGATCTAAGGTATTCAGCAAATAGAGCAGACCCTGATCAAACGGATCCTGCAGGAGCAGTGTGATCTGGGTCTATTCTGTTTGCAAATACGTCAAAGTGGTCTCTATGAGATAAGGGATTGACTCTGTACCTGATACAAACGCCTTCTCATTCCTTTGCAAACCGGGTAGATCCAGATCAGACGGCTCCAGTAAGAGAATTCTGGTAAGGATCTGCTCGGTTTGCTTAGGACGTGATACAGATCTGAGTCTACAGGTTTTGCCAAAGCAAACACATACTCCCTTGGAAAAACAACTGATATATATTTATGAGTCATTATTTCTTACATGAATATTGAAAAATAAAGAATTATGTGTTCGATTCCTTTCGATGGGTAGCACTAGTTTTAGTATAAAATATTTCTGTAAATAAATGGAAGCTATCCAACAACCAAAGTTGTCAGTTTGTGTCATCCTTTATAAGTATCCAATGTCCAGCAATGTTACCCATTGTTTATTTAAATAAATGTACATGAGCCCTGCTATTATCCTCCCAATTTGGCCTGAGACTCGATTAAATTTCGGCGTGTTTATCGGGATTGTTCGTAATACTCTGTAACAAAAAATAGCAAACCAAAAGCCGGTAATAATCATGTTCCTCGAGGATTGTACAGTAAAACCCTCTAATGCGACCACTTAATGAATAAACACGGTTGTCTTTATAAGCATCTGGTTGCTTAATGCAGGACAAAAGTTATGCAGAAAGCTCCTACATGAGCTTTCTGCATAATTTTCGTCCCGTATTAAGCTACCACCTGCCTTTGCCACTGTGAATTATGCCCCTTTTTGCTGGTCGCATTAGAGGGGGTTTACTGTATTCTTATAGCGCATTCTTATATTTTTCGAAGATTACCGACGATAATACATGGAATATGCATGAGTCTCATGTCAAATTGGTAGGATAATATTTGCAGGCAAAATCAGCGACCAAAAAAACAACAACATGAATATCAACATGAAGCCACATGGATAATAGTAATCAATGCCTGAAATATTTATTTTTTTGGAAAATGGCATAATTTATTAGAAAAGGCAATTGGTGCATTTTCAGACATGAATTCGTTTTTATTAAATTTGAATGAATGAAAATATAGGTATTGTCCTGTTTTATTGACCTGTCAAATGCGAATATTCCTACGTCACTGAAAGGATTCTATTAGGTTGGATAAACCTGTGTTTCAAACGTGTTTCACGAGATTCACAATAAATGTACAAGTACACTCGAATGAGCCAAGTAGGAAAGCGTTTATTAGCGGAAACAATCGATATCAACCGACGCTATATATGGCGTGTTCAGCAAGCGTATAATTATTTAAATTTGACAGGTTAATAAAACAGGACCATATATGCCGTGCATTCTAGAAATCCTATTCTGGCTTCTGATTTTGGAAGGTATATAGAGAATAATAGGTTAGTGTCGTAGATGGGACGACTTTATCCGACGAGGGGAGAAAACGTTGAGGCGAGGCTTGCCGAGCCCCAACTGTTTTCTCTCCGAGTCGGATAAAGGCGTCCCATCTGTGGCACTAACCTATTATTCGATTTATCCAGTCAATTTAGTTTTTATAGACTCATAAAACATAACAAACTTGAAATAATTTGCATTAAAATGCGGCTTGTCGATCAACGGACCTGCCTTTTCATTTCCATTTAGACGTACAAAATGAGCTACCAGGAGGAAAATAGTTTCCATACTTACATTACAACAGGGGAAACTTTAAAGGGGGGGGGGGAAATAAGATCATTTGAATCGAAATTCGATATTTTAATTCAAACAGACATGATTATATTCTCCCGGAGGCTCTAAAATTCGAGTTCCGTCGTCTCGGTTTATATTTTTAGAGAGGGCTAACGTCACTTCTAAGTCGATGGAACAGAACAGGCTATATTTAGGTCTATGAAAATCACTGCCCCTGTAAGAGTTTATCAATCAAATTATCATGAGAGTGAAAAGAAAACATTTACTATTTATCTGTCAATATTTGCCTCCTGGCTTGATTTTATCAAAAACGTGTTTCGCCAGTGGTGTATTAAATTTATAAAACTAATACATCAACGTCGTGTGACGTTCGTAGAACGGTGGTAATTATGCTAATGAAGCTGTAGAACGTCACGGTCTCTTTGTATGTGGCCTCAAGGGCGTAATCGGTAAGCACGACGTCTCAGTGATTGCAATTCATTGTCTTTTGTAGGATCAGGCGATGGTTCGAATCCAGCTATAGCCATTTTTAATATTTTTTTTATTTGAATAATTCTTTTGGTGAATTTTCTGTTTGATCTATTCCGTCGACATAATTTTTATGCATATTTACGAAAATATAAAATAGAACCATGGTGATAGAATCATGCCTATCTACTAACCTAATAAACCTTCTACTACCGGAAGTAACCTAATAAACCTAAGTTTATCCGCACCCACTTTATTACACGTATGTCGCTAGAGAAGTCTGGTGACTGGATAACATTTTATATTATGAATTTACATATAAAGCGTTTTAATCACAAACGGATTTCATCTGCATTTATGTGTTTTATATCTAAGCTAGGTTTACAATATTGACCACTATAATGATTTGTGCCAGATATACAGGCCGTCTAAAATACCGGCGACAATCAACCCCATTTATCCAATATTATGCATATTACAGTAAAACCTCTCTTAACCAGCAGTTAAATTTAGTATGAATATCGGTCTTGGAGACAGGTGGCAGCTTAATGCAGGGTGAAAGTCATGCAGAAAGCTCCTAGAGGAGCTTTCTGCATGACTTTCACCCTGCATTAAGCAGCCACCTGCCTAAAAGTATCTAAATTATTATCTACTAGAATTCCGATTAAGAGAGGTTATACTGTAATAGAACAACAACACAAACATGGTCCTACGGGCATATGAGTTTATCATCCCTCAATACGCTCGTTACGGATACCACACTATAGGCCAATATGAGTACTATCTGGCCTTTAGATGAGTATTCACAGTTAGAGGTTTAATATAATTTATTAATGGTAATACTGGTACAGTGCTCCCTCCCTACAACGACCCTCCCAATAACGATTCCCTCCTTACAACAACGCATGTCACTGTTTCCGAAACAACAAGGCTCCAGAAACAACTTTTCTCCATCGTATTTTCTTTATGCCTCCATCAAACCCTATGTTGTGACCACTCTTTAGAATCGTCACTTTGTGACGATTCTAAAGAGTGGTCACAACATAGGGTTTGATAGAGGCATAATGGTTTTAGTTCTCGAAAAAACATTATCTGGGGATCTGCAAAAAGGCTAATTGTGTTTAATTTTCCCTCCCTATAACAACTCCCTCTGAGCAACACATACAATCTTCGTATCCCAAAGGGTGTCGTTGTAGAGAGGGATCACTGAACTAGTAATAGTGATATATTAACCACTTGACCAGTAAGTACATATCGTCTGCAAAACTTGTCGTCTGCCACCATTTCAAAGTTCGCTTTTCTTCAATTACTTTTCATACATACCATCAGAATCTTAAACAGTTTCGACCCTGATCTGGATCCAAACTATTTGCATATCGTAATTAGCGTGCAAAGAGTCCATATATATTTTCTATAATACATGTAGCTTTTTTTTAATTTTTCCACCCAGCCCAATACTGTGACCAACTTCAACCCTTTCCTATATGCATATGTATAGCATATTCACGCATTTGTAAACAGAGTAGACTAAGACCATATAGTTCTTGTAGGAGCCGTCTGATCAGGGTCTGCCCAGGTATATTTTCTTATATTGGCTTATAAACTTATAATATATCTGGCTCTATAATGTCTTAAAACACTGCTCTACACTGTCGGCCAAAACTCCTTTGTACATATGCCATAGTAAAATGTCAGCTAATGAATAAATAAAAAATAAAAATTAAAAAAAAATCAATCTGCAGAGTGGTCATGTATGTAACACACGTGGTTTGCAGATGAGGTGACCGTTCTATTTGATCCCTTTATCTCAAATACAGTTGAACTTTGATAACTCAAACTTCAAGGGTCTATACAAATTACTTCGAGATAACAGAGGTTCGAGTCACCACATTTTTTATTTGAACAAGTTGTAAAGTTTTACAGGTATACAGTTATGCTGAAAGCTCCTGTAGGAGCTTTCAGCATTACTTTAGACCTGCATTAAGCTGCCACGTGGCCACATGGAAGATTAGTAGTCACTAAATGTGTTACCCTCTGTAAATAAAGTCTATTATTATTATTATTATTATAATTCAGTATTGTAAAGTTAGGAAGGACCGAACTTTTACTTCGAGTAATCCCGAAGTTCGAGTTATCCGATTTCGACATATCGAAGTTCAAGCTTTGCATACAGAGACAACGTATACAGGTGATCTATAAAATAAGATGTTCATGTTAAACATTATCCTGCTAATCGCGACTAAACCGATATTTGCAAACAGCCTGGACCCGGATGAGACGCAGTGTAACTCTTCAGGATCCAAACTGTTCGACACTCGGTCAATTGTTTCTCAACATCTTGATCAAATCAAAAGTCAACAAGAACTGTAGCAGATCAGAGTTTGAGCAGATATTTTCCCCAGCAGACTAATCGCGTCTGAGAATTGTATTAACCCTTCGTTTGCTATTCACGTCAATATACCTACCTGTAAATAGTGAAGACCCAGATGAGACAGCTCCTATAGGAGCTGTCTCATCAGGGTCTGCATTATTTACAAGTTGATTGTGCAACTAGTGCACTCCACAGCAGTGATTGCACAGCGAAATACTTGAACACATTGAAGATGTATGTAATTATACAACAGGGCATGGGTAAAGAAGGAGAAATGTATTTCAAATTCAGCAAGAGAAGGGTTAATAGAAAATGAAAGCTTTACAGGATCTCCCATAGTAATTTCTTCATTTGTTCGTTCTGCATTAAGAAACCACCCGATTTTAGCCATTTATTACACGTGTTTGTCCAAATCAATAGGGGAATGGACATACTATAAACAACTTCAAATCCAACCTGAGTGTGAGGTTATAAAACGTCCGAGGTGATATTAACATACAGTAAAACGGCGATAATCCGAGGAGCGAATTTCCGAGTATATGGCCTAATCCGAGGGAATTTGTATGGTCCGGACATGAAATCTATTATTTCAATACAACTATGTACCGTGTAATCCGAGTCTCGATAATCCGATTTTTCGAGCACGCTTCTCGGTCCCTTCAATCAATTGCTTCATTAAATTACCTGCCTAATCCGAGCATGCATCGCGGACACTTCGAAGTCAATTTATCACACCTCCATTGTTGATGTCTCGCGACTCCGTGTGTCCCCAGCAATTAGAGGTGCCACTGTGTTAGTTTGCTACTATGTGTGAATAACACCGGGTCCAGCAGTATACACGTATGTTGGCAGTAATTGTGAGCGCATAATTGTGTATAATGCATCTATTCTTTACTTATATAAAAGTGAAAAGGGTAAACACCATTCACAGCCGAGACCGAAGTTTCACTGTAGTTTGCTCCGTTCAACGGACCCCTTCACAATAAACCCAAATTTGGTTTCAAACTATTAGACATAGAACAGTCGTAGCTTCTAACCTCATACTTATGCATTTTAGTTTGCCTAAGTTTCCATTCGTCGACATTTCATTTTAGTTTTGGATGTTTAAAAACAATATCGCTTCGCTCCCGTACTGTTTCGCGATAAGAAAAATCAGGGCGAGTTGAATTAATTAATAATCGGAACACTCGGTGTTATTCGTCTGAAATACTCAATAAAGATTGTTTACTCTCGTAATAAGCGTTTGGTTGAACGAGACTTTTCTAAAAATACGCAAACATATCAATTTATCTTTTAAGCATTCTGTAGGCAAAAAACACATGTATGTGCATACACTGTACGATATATTTGACACGTTGAATCCACAGAGTATGAATTCATGGATAATCCGAGGGTAGCGGTAATCCGAGCATTTTCTCAGTTCCCGATAGTCCTCGGATTATCGCCATTTTACTGTATATACAGCCTCGATTTAGGTACATTTGAACTTCGATATCTCGAACTTCAACGGACTATACAAATTAGTTCAAGATAACAGAAGTTCGAGTCATCTTATTTCTAATCTGAACAAGTTCTCAATGCCATATCTTAATACAGATCTTAAGTAATGCTGAACTCTTATGTATGAGCTTTCAGCATTACTTTAAACGTGTATTACGCTGTCATTATGTCTGTAGATATATGTACCGATACATTTTAGAGCAATTGTAAGTTTTGGAAGGACTGAACTTTTTGTTTGAGTTCGAGTTATCCGAGTTCGAAATATCGAAGTTCTACTGTACATGTACACATACAAGAAGCATCGTTCTGAATTATGTGGATGTTAATGTCAAGATACAAATGTTTCAAGTTTGAGGTTATAAAACTTCTTAGTCTCAATTTGAGTTGAATCCCGTGCATCTGATTGGTCAAAGTAAAAATCTGACCAATCAGATGCTTGGAATTAAATTAAAGTCAAGTAAAATTATGTTTAATATCGGGACCTATAGACGAACTGATTATCATATTTATAGACAGTTTGGATCTAGATGAGATACCTTGTACTACGGTGTCCAATCAGGATTCGAACTGTTACCTGTACATGACATGGTTAGTTCTCAAATGTAATGGAAGAAAGTTTGCTTCGAAACCTGAATTAGAATGTACATTTACTTGACTTAGAAGGTACCTGTATTTTAACGAGAAGGTGCATTTATTCGAGTCAGAAGATATATCTACTTGAACTAGAAGGTTTCCGAATCTTCATAAGAAGGTACATTTATTTGAATTAGAAGGTACATTTACTCGAATAAGATGGTACGTGCATTTTCTTTCTACGAAACGTGTGCTCAGTTGATGGTTAATTCAGATTTATAAAGTTACTTCTTAACCAAATCTGCTCCTATCGATATTTACAAAATGGACCTCGTGGCACGCTGTCCTTGTGGCACCATCAGCCACGTAGTGGCAATATGGCCACATTCGGAAATAATATGTTCGAAACCCAGCTTCGAAAATCCCTCTGATTATGTTCAAATAGCGTCTAAATATCTCTGGTGTTCTGGAATTGGGCAGGTTCGCGTTATTCCCAGGTGCAATCCACTCGTGGAACTCGACGATAAGCATGCGTATGTCTTTAATTACGCCCGTTTTAATCATCGTTTCAAGAGAATCCCATTCTGCTGCTTCCGTGTCAATCTTCACAATGTCCAGCTTTCTCTGAAATAACACAAACCAAGAGCTGTAGATAAGAGAAATGTTGTTAAACAATAATATACAAACTCTCAGACAAATCCAATTTGTTGTTACTCATTTGAATATCCTCCCCGAATGTGAAACAAAAACATAAATAGATACCGCAAATACCCCTCCTAAATAGGCTTCAACATGAAACAACTCATGAATATTGATGTGAGAAATAAAGATTGTATGCATATTAACCCTTCGCTTGCTGTTCACGTAAATATACCTACCTGTAAATAGTGAAGACCCAGATGAATCAGCTCCCACAGGAGCTGTCTCATCAGGGTCTGCACTATTTACAAGTTGATTGTGCGACCAGTGCATTCCATAACAGTGATTGCACAGAGAAATACTTGTACACAGTTAAGATATATAGAGGATCTTACATGGGTGTTCTTGTTTATGGGATTTATCGTTTTAAAAAGACTCATTTAATAAATCAAAGAATCATGAACACGAATGCAAGATCCTATTTATAACATAACAAACACAGATGGTTTTTTGCAGCCAATATTTCAGCAGTAACGTTGATTGTTATAAATTCTCCTTACATATAGAAATGATGAATGAAAGGTGTTATAAGGTTCGCTAGGTAAACTGGGACAAAGTAGGTCATAAATTTCCAACTGTTTTTGTCTTACTGTCATATCAACCAGGTTCTAATTTAGACCTCTCTGGTATTCAATTTAACTGAGTTATTTTTGAGTTACAGTTTTGACATACAAAGGTACAAATACGTCACATTATGACGTCATTGTACACAACATGTGTCCGTGTAAAGCGCGCTATTTAAACGAAGACCCACATACAGTCTACACGTCTGACACTCACTGTCAATGGGATTCAAAATGCGCCTTCGTTTTGGTATTTTTAGCCATTCATCAGTGTTGTTTACACATGGACATGGACATTTCCACCGAGAAAAAAATCTCGATCATCAAGTTCAGTGAAAAAGTTTATTAAAATGGACAAAATATTCAGTACGAATTGCTACATAAAATGTTTTGGAACAGGAGGAAGATTTTCGCGATCAACTGAGTATAGCATATTTGAAATATGGGTGTGCTGTGCTGGATTCAGATGACTATAGTTGCTGATTTACGAGATATGTTTATGAGTAGAGATCTGCATAAACAAAAGGACATGCGGTGAAAAAAATGTAAAGTTATGGAGGCATTTTTTAATGCAGAATGGATGGCTTGGGACAGAGTAGCTGATAGGTCTTGTTTGGCATACATTTTGTAGATATCTACTGACAGCGATTACAATGTGTATCATTTTATCGAAATTAAGGCGCAAATGCCAACAGTCCTTTGCCATCTATCGTGATTCAATCTTTGATAGGTAGGTCACCGTCCGCCAATTGTTTGTTTTGACAGCGCGTATGAATACCGTTCGGTCGTTCGAGTGTTATTCACTAGTGAATATATGCCCGTGAATATCAAAAAATAAATGATAGTGTTACTTCACGCTGAAGCCACGAGTTATGTTAAAAATGTAATTATACAACAGGGCATGTGTGAAGCAGGAGAAATGTATTTTAAAATTCAGCAAGGGAAGGGTTAAATACTTGAAGTTTCGTAATGGCTCCATGTACAAGTGAGTTTTACATGACATACACTATAGGCTATAGAATCCTATCTATATTATTTCATAAGCAAACAGAGCAGACCCTGATCTGATAGGTCCGGGATGAGCTGTCTGATCAGGGTTTATTCTGTTTGAATAGGTAGGTATTTATGAAGTAAATGCTTGCGTATGACAAGGAATGCAACTTATCAGCTTTCGATAGGAGAAACAAGGCCTTCCCTACCACCATTCAGTCCCAAACTTTCAAATTCGTAGAGGACAGTGGTAGTGTTATATGCAGGCACCATATTTTATGAAAATCTGCGTTTTATCTAAAACAACATCCTTTTGTATTTTCGTTTAGCAACGTAACCAAAGATCGCAATTCGTGTCTCTAGATTCCAGACTATATGTAGATGCCGTTTGCAACCAAGGAGCATACCACTCTCATACGTAACAAATACCAGACCATATGCGACCAAGTGGATCACACCTATGTCCGAATAGTAACGAATATCAAACAATATGCAACCAAACATCATGGATCATACGTAACTCTAAAGAGAATGTGATATCACAATATGTATAACCAAAGATCTGGGTCCATGCTTATAAAACGTTTAGTTGAGTCTGAGTTCTTTCTCAAGTTTTTGATTGGTCAGGTTTTAGCGTGTGGCTCAAATCTGACCAATCAAAAGCTTGAGAACTCAAATCTGACCAATCAAAAGCTTGAGAACGAAACTCAGACTCAACTAAAAGCTTTATAAGCATGGACCCATGTCTCACACTTAACTCTGGAAAGTAACACATACTAGACAACTTGCAACCAAAGAGCATGGCTCATACTTAACTCTACTGACGAATAGCAGACCATGTGCAACAAACTGCATGGGCCTCACTTAATTGGGGAATAATGAAAATCAGACAATATGCAACCACTCAGCATGGGTCACACCTATGTCCGGAGAGTAACGAATATCAGACAGTATGCAACCACACGGCATGGGTCACACCTATGTCCGGAGAGTAACGAATACCAGACAGTATGCAGTCAAACGGCATGGTTCGAACTTAAATCTGAAGAAAAGAAATATTTTACCATGCGCAACCAAAGGGCATGGTTCACACCTTCGTCTGGAGAATAACAAATATTAGACAATATGCAACCAAACAGCATGACGAACATGTACCTCTGTGGAGAGTAACACATACCAGGTAATATACAACCAAGGAACATTAATCACACCTATCTCTAACGTAAACACCGTAACGCATATCAGACCATGCACAGTGTCTTTGGAATATGCAAACAAAGAACATGGCCATTACTTAAAAAAGGAGAGTAACAAATACCAGAGCACATACACTCAAAGAACACGACTCATACCTTTATCTAGGTGGAGACGATTACCATACTACCGGTATATAAAACAATGCATCATGGCTAACACTTACCTATGGAGAGTAACGAATGCTAAACAATATGCAAACAACTCTGGAAAGTGAGACTATCAGAGAGCATGGATCACACCCATATCTGTGATGTAAGGAATACGAGGCAATATGCAACCAAAGAGCATGCGTCACATCTATGTCGTTGGAGTAACGAATACTAAACAAAATGCAATCAAAGAGCATGTCTCACAACTATGCTTGGGGAGTGATACATGCTAGACAGTATGAGACTAAAGAGCATGACCCCTACTTAATTATCGAGAAGTACTAAACATAATTATGCAGTCAAAGGGACAAGACACACGCCTATGTCTGGTGAGTTACAAATACCGGCCAAATGCACCATTTGAAGACCATGATACACAGATAAGCTTTGATCGTATGCAGTAAATCAAAAACGACATACAACCATAGAGCATGGCTCACAATTAACGCTAAAAACAATGAACGGTTTTCAACGAAACTTTCAAGTCTCTTGACGGTAACGATGGGAACCAGGTCGTATCTAGCAAAAGCAACAAACAACAATATTCTAGTCTTGAACTATTAAAACATACACAAAAAAATCCACGATAACTCAAGCTAGATATAAAAAAGTGTTTAGGAAATCAAAGTTGGTAAACAATTTCTTATATTTACATTCGCCCTGCAACGTCCTTATATAACCTTATCCTAAAAAGAAAGTTGCATAACCTCATGAACACCGGAAGCACGTCATTCATTTCTTAAATATAAGAAATACAATGGAATATAAATATAAGAAATGAATGACGTGCTCCCGGTGTTCATGGGTTATGCAACGCATAGCTTTACGAGCAAAGATTCACGTGAAGCCCTTCGGGCTTCACTAACTTTGCTCGTAAAGCTATGCGTTGCATAACCTCATGAACACCGGAAGCACGTCATTCATTTTTTAATAAAATTTCCAACAACCTATTATGTAGTTGATACTAATTAGCAAAACATCCTTGGGTAATTGCAATACATGTCTACAAGACAGGGTTGGATAAGAAATTTAAAAATATATGTCTAATATCAGTATACACAGTGAAACAATTCTAATGCGACAAGCACAATTGGTGTAAAGTCTTAAAGTCGAGAGGGTATCTTAATGCAGGACAAATGTTATGCAGAACTCTTTCCTTATTACTTTCGCCCTACTTTAACCCATTCCCTAATATTGATGCATTTTGAATGCTCTGTAAATGTTCAATGCTGAAACCAGTATGATAAATACAGTATTTGCCCCTTAGGATCAAATGATCTATTTATCACAATGTTTTCAACACTGCATACTTCTAAAACATCCTTTCTTATAGTAAATCCTCCTTTTCGGTAGTTTTATTTAAAGAGGACGGATCTTACATAACCTATGAGGGACTTGGTTAAGCAATTACTAACTTTTAAACGGATATTTGTTCCGTAATAAAATGGTGTTATAGAGATTGTTTTTGTAAAAAAGACATGGCGCTTACATTCGTTTGTCCGAGCATGCTCTTGATGGAGTCAAATGTCATGATCTTCCAAGTTTCCCCATTGACCTGCACATCTTTGTCCTCGCCGCCGATGCCAATGCTGTGGAAGGTCACATTATCACTGTGCTTATGGTCTTTCTGTCCATCACTGAAACATAACACTTATCTTATTTGTTCCGTATGGTGTTCAAATACATCGTTTGTGTTAGACCCGTATTCCACTAATTGCGATTTTAGCCGCATTCGCAAGCAGCTTGAATCAAGGGAAGACGTCGAGTAACTAAATTTACAAATAAAGGTCGTAAAACTCAGCATGATATATTACTTAAAAACTACAACCTAGTCTATGACAAAACAATTGTCTGCAACATATTCAATGGATACAATGTTACTGTTGCCAAGACAATAGCATGCGCAAATACTAGAATTGATAAAACCATGAAAGTATAAAAAAGATAGAGAACATGAAAATCAGTACCCAGAACTACAATCCCAGTCAAATGATACGTTTGTTGACAACCAAATTAGAAAATGGTACATGCTATCCTGGTATCTCCGTCAAAATGCTAAAACTGTAGCCCAGTGGTTTCGTAACCATTAACTTCTCGCATAAATATATAAATAACTCTTTTTCAAAAATTGCTTGGCGATTTTTATCCCAGCAAGTTTTTGATCTTTTGTAAGATGATGGGGTATCCACCTGGCGGATATCCTTCTCAATTTTAAATCGCGTCTGAGAATTGTTTGAACAACTCATACTGAGATACCCATGCATTTAGCGACATGCCTAGTTGTAAATCTTGAATCGGTTGCAATCAAATATTTTACTTTTTCAGCTATTTTTGGCGAAGTTGCAGTTTTCGGATGTTGTGCATGAGGCGCATCTTTCACTGAATCTATGCTGCTTTTAAACTGTTTACACCACCGTGTGATAGATGAAAAAGAAAGTTCATTGTTCCCATAAGCACGGAATATTTCATTGAATATGCCTTTTGTCTGCATACCAAGAATACAGCGGCTCTTGATATAGGACCGTATTTGGTCAGTGAAAGGAGATCTATTCCCATCCATTTTAGCTTCATTGTACACGAGTAGACAGTGTTTATCGAGCTATTTTCAAAGCTAGACTGAACGGATTAAAACATGAAGTGTATCAATAGAGAGCTTACATATTCCTCTATACGATACATGTTAATGCTTAATTCTAATAAAATGCTGTTGAGTTACAAAAGCTGGTAAACATTGAGTAATTTTAAATATTCGACAGCTAAGCTATGGAATCTCTTCCAAACTTTTTAAGAGAAGCTGCTTGTCCCAGTCAATTCCAATACGTGATCTCCCTCTGGGATGGTGACAGTTGCTCGTGTGAATCATTACCAGGGATCCCGGGTTCGATCCCCTGCTGGACCAAATCCTTTAGACGAGACTATAAACGGAGGTCCGATGTATCAAAGCTTTACACTGAGAATCTAAAATAACCAGAGAAACTCTGTCCATAATAAAAGCGGGGTTGTCTGTATCCTCTCCCCTCTCTCTGGGGCGTCCAGTTAGCCCATAGTGATCAGAAACGACCGTTAATGAACACAAACAAACACGCAATCATTGTATATCATATAGCTTGACTGCCAATGCCTAAACTGCATAAACATATCTCTTCATTCGTTTACGTTTATGTTGGGCTTTTACTTTATTGTATGTTGCTTGAATGTTCCTGTTGAATATTGTTTTTGAAATGTGTTTATTTAACCTCTTACCCCATGCTACGCCTTTGTAAACAGTAGACCCAGATCAGACTGCTCCCTCCTTATGGTATATAAATATAAATATTATTCTACAGTTTCTGCTAAGTTGAACAGTTCATGTGTCCATTTGCTATATTAAGAATAGAATTAATAACCATGGCAGCATTACCAATATTCATGGAAGAAAGGGTAATAATGCTAATTGCCCTACCCTAGCAATGTACTGCTCCATGTGTTGTAATGCATTGCTTTGATATAGGTAAGCTGTTTGTATTGTATGAGTTAATATATGCTCTTAAAAGAGAAAATATAATTTAATATACTTAATAATAATAAATGGTTAATATATTTTAATTGTCTGACTAAATCATGTTGTTTACTATATTTATACAATTCTGATTTTTCTATTTGGTTAGATGACAATCTTTGCAAAAAGTGAGGTTTTAATTAAAAATTCTATGTGATTTTAATTTCAAGATATTTATTTTACGCGTGTATTTGTTTGGTTCTTTGTCATGTATTTGTTTGTAAGTGGGTCTAAAAGCTCAACA
Source organism: Azorinus chamasolen (assembly GCA_963576725.1). Taxonomy (NCBI): domain Eukaryota; kingdom Metazoa; phylum Mollusca; class Bivalvia; order Cardiida; family Solecurtidae; genus Azorinus; species Azorinus chamasolen. The sequence goes on along the minus strand of OY755238.1, from coordinate 97,632,750 downwards.
ATGCTTTAGTTAGTACTGTTAGTATAAACTCCGATTTTAACTAAATATTATTTGATTACTTGACACATTTTGAAGTCGACACACATGGAAGCCAAAGCATTAAACATTCTATTTATTTCATTTCAAATGATGATGCCCTATGGTGTGCAGTTTATTTCAACTGCTGATATTCTAAGGTGTGCTATTTATATCAACTGGGTATCTATGGCGTGCTATTTATTTCAATCCTTGATGCTTGATTGGAGTACACTTTGTTTTATTCGCTGGAATTCTGACGTGTTATTTGTTTCAACAGCTGATCCTCTATAGCGTCCTATTTATTTCAACTGTCCATGATTATTATTTAAAAGAGGGTTTATAATAAGTAGTAAGGATGAACTTGAATACTATTTACGTAAAATGACTTAAACCAAGTAATAAATTGTTAATAAACTTCACGCTCCGTTTGCTTCAAAATTGCAAAGATTGTAGTTATATCTTAACTCTTCGCTTGCTGAATTTTAAAATGCATTTCTTCTTCTTTACCCATGCCCTGTTGTATAAGTACATATATCTTCACTGTGTACAAGTATTTCGCAGTGCAATCACTGCTGTGGAGTGTACTTGTTGCACAATCAACTTGTTAATAGTGCAGACCCAGATAAGACAGCTCATGCAGGAGCTGTCTCATCTGGGTCTTCACTATTTACAGGTAGGTATATTGACGTGAATAGCAAGCGAATGGTTAAGAGCTGTTAGGGACGACTTTTAAAGTTTTGGAAAATAAAGTAGATCAAGATCAGACAGCTTGTAAGTAGCCGCCTAATCATGGGTTTCTATGTTTGCTTATGGAATTACATAAAACTGAATCTACAGTTTCTGCCATTGTTAAACATGTGTGCTCATACATCATAATCATGATGTCATTATTCCATGATGTTACCAGTACATGTTTCTATGGAAGAACATTTTCTTTCCGCTATTGTTTCCAATTGACAGAAGTCAGTATTTGCGCCTTCACTAAATATTCGCTATCAAAGTATTTTCAAAACCGGAAGTGAACTCATAGTTAGAACATTGAAGGATGCTGCGATAAAAGCAAACGCCATCTTACTTAAACCTTCTCTTGCTTAATTTTAAAATGCATTTCTCCTTTACCCATGCCCTGTTGTATAATTACATATATCTTCACTGTGTACAAGTTTTTCGCTGTGAAATCACTGCTGTGGAGTACACTGGTTGCACAACCAACTTGTAAATAGTGCAGACCCTGATGAGACAGCGCCTGCAGGAGCTGTCTCATCTGGGTTTTCACTATTTACAGGTTGGTATATTGACGAGAACAGCAAGCGAAGGGTTAATAAGCGCTATCTTTACATACACTTTGTGCCACATACTTTGTTACACAGTTTTTGTTACATAAACATTTTGTGAAATAGACATTGTTACAAAAATAACATGTTTGTTACGTATTCGTTGTAACACATTTTATTTTTGTGTGACATTTTTCGTTGCCCAACCTATATTATATCATTGTTGTTTCAACATATAATTGTTGCCACGCAGTCTTTGTAACTTATTATTTATTTCACATTCTTTATTACACATTTATTTCAACCCCCCCCCCTTTTGTTACACATTTATTTCACATTCTTTGTTACACATTATTTATTTCACATTCTGTGTTACATAGCCTTTTTAGTTCACATTCCTTTGTTACACATTTATGTCACATTCTTTGTTACACATTATTTATTTCACATTCTGTGTACACACCCTTTTTTTATTACACATTCTTTGTTACATATACAATGTACTCTGAACACTCTGTTACACACGCATATGTTGCAGTGAAATTCACTTAATTTCACAGCTCGATCAATAAAGCTCGTTTGTATTAAGCTACGTTCCCACTGCCGATCAGATCAACTCGACCAAGCCCGACCAAATGATCGGATACTGGTCTGGCTTGCTCGGCAGGAGTGATCAGGAGTGATCGGGAGTGGTCGGGGAGGTCGACCTTGGTCGACATCATTCCGACTCCCTACCTGAATGTTTTGGACATGTTCAAAACATTCGGGTAGAGATCAGGTAGCCACGCGTACGAACGAGAAGCGATGGGGAAGCAATCGGGTATTGATTTCGACTCATCGAATGTAGGGTCGAATTGATCGAGAGAAATCGTGTAGAGATCTAGTGCAGTCGGTATGAAGTCATTTGTCCGATCTGTACCCGAGTATACTCGAGTAATACCAGATCGACGCAAGTACGCCCATGACGATCTGGTCGGGTAGAGATCGAGCGGAGGTCCAGTTGAACATGTAGATATCGTATATAGGGATCGTATCAGGGTCGAGATGATCGAGTAGAGATCGCAGTGGTTGTTGAGTTGACGTCGTGGAGGAGTCGTGAATAATCGCGAGGGGGTCGTGTATGATCGAGTAGAGGTCGAGAAGAACTCGTGTACATGTATAGGTCGAGCTTGGTCGGGGATTTTGGTGATCGAGAGGATCGAGTTGATCTAATCGGCAGTGGGAACCTAGACTAATGTACACGTTCGAAATATACAGCAGGGAAGAATTAGATCTTTTTAATAGATTGCTGCTTTTGCAGAATAAAAATCCTGCAGGACAGAGGAACTTTCTGTGATACATTTTACCCTGTATTAGACTGTCACTTCTCTAAATGGGCGGACGTGATACTTAGTTAAAGTCTTTTAGAGGGTGTCTACTATTTCTATTCAATATCTTTGATCTTTGTTATTACATGTGTTACCAGGTCCTGGCAAGAGAAGTTACTCGCGATGTTTATCAGGTGGTAATTTTTGAAGCGATCAATTTCTCAAGACCACAATTTCAGTATTACTTTAGACCTGTATTAAACTGTCACATGTGTTTCTAGATACAGGCATCTGTAGCGATACCTTTTAGAGCAGTTGTGTATTGTAAGTTTCGGAATGAATGAACGTTTTGCTCCAGTTATCCCGAAGTTCGAGTTATTTGAGTTCGAGATATCTAAGTTCAACTGTAACATACAAAAAGACTTAAAATTGATTTATGTTTTCAATTGAAAGTCATTTTGTTAAAGTAAACATTCATTGGCAAAATAAACCATGCACTATGTCCTCTTTAAGCGGAAATCAAATCCTGACAATCAGATATGTGAGAATGATCTCATCTCTATGCTATGAACAAGAGAATAGCACCACTTCTCAAGAATGATGAACTGTTAACCCTTCGCTTGCTAATCACGTCAATATACATACCTGTAAATAGTGAAGACCCAGATGAGACAGCTCATGCAGGAGCTGTCTCATCAGGGTCTGCACTTTTACAAATTGATTGTGCAACCAGTGCACTCCACAGCAGTGATTGCACAGCGAAATACTTGTACACAGTGAAGACATATGTAATTATACAACAGGGCATGGGTAAAGAAGGAGAAATGTATTTTAAATTCAGCAAGCGATGGGTTAACTCTTTGAATGCTGGACTCATATGCACTTTCATTTGCAAACGATGTAGACCTAGTTCAGAGCGGTGTCGTTCCACTATGGAATTGCAACATGCAACGTATCATCTGAGAACTTTGAATGTTTTCATGTTAAATATGAAGTTTTGATGAAATTAGATATACTTACCCAGGGTCAAAGCTGTGTACCTCACAACCATAGGTCTTGGAAACAGCGTCATCAAACGAAAAATCCTTGCGAATCCTTAAAAAGAACAAGTGAGAATTGTAGGCGATCATGTGAAGACAACCACCCTTAACCCATTCCCTCATATTGACGACTCTGTAAAAGTCAATTTGTGAAACCATTGTTATAAATAGTGCATTTGCTCCTATAGGAGCAAATGCTCTATTTCTCACAATGGTTTCAAAGTACAAAATTCTAAAATGTTCCTTTTCTCTAGTTAATGCTCCTTTTCGGTAGATTTGTTCAAAGAGGTTGGATCTGAAAATAGCCTATGAGGTAATGGGTTTTAAAAGCGACCACCGAAATGAGATCTAATTCAGAGTCTAGCACGTGATAGCTTAATGTAGGACGAGTGGTATGAAATAATCCCCTATAGGAACTTTCTGCAGTACTTCCGTCCTCCATTAACCATTACGGTGCTGGGCACACGAACTACTAATGTCCTTTGCATACAGTATAGACCCAGATGATAGGATTCTTAGAGGAGCCCTCTCATCAGGGTCTGCATTTTTAGAAAAATCCCTAAATATTTACCGTAAGATTGACCTATTTGAATTTTAGAAGAGTCCATTTGAAAAGCCAGCGTTGTAAGGGTTAAGCAACACATACGTTTTAAGTCGTTCAATTTCAGTAATAAAGTGACGCCTTTAACCCATTCCCTCATATTGACGACTTTTGACAACTCTGTAAAAGTCACTTTGTGAAACCATTGTGATAAATAGAGCATTAGCTCCTATAGGAGCAAATGCTCTATTTATCGCAATGGTTTCAAACTACAAAATTCTTAAATTTTCCTTTTCTCTAGTTAATGCTCCTTTTCGGTAGATTTATTCAAAGAGGTTGTATCTAAAAATAGCCTATGAGGGAAAGGGTTAAAGGAGTTATACTGCACATTGCAGAAAAGAAGAGTTTTAAAATAGTTTGTATGTCGAGATTTCATGGATCTAATGTGCATCTTCGGTATCCAAATCTGACGTCTAACCTCAAAGTATCTTAACCCTTTCCCTGTTCTATTTTTATTTCAAATTTCAATACCTACTGAATATTCATCAACAAAATAGCTATAATGAAATGTGGAAGGTGGAACATTGTATACATTTTAGAAAGTGAAGACATAGATCTTTCAAATTATATTAGCAAACAGAGTAGACCCTGATCAAACGGCTCCTCTAGGAGCCGTCTGATCAGGGTCTACTCTGTTTGCAAATGCGTGAAAACACGTTTATATGAGGGAAAGGGTTAATTCGCTGCTCGTTGGCTGAACGTGCAGAAGGACGGACTACGAACGGAACGCACAAACATTCCGATGTACATGAAGAGATACTATAAAGATAAACATTGTTCAAATAAACACACGTATCACCTGCTGTGAGAAGTGTTACCATAATAGAAGGGTATTACTCAAAATGTGAATACTGGCATTCTCTGGTGCACTATTATCACGTGTACAAAGTCAGGAGTCAATCTATGTACATGCATGTGCAAACGACACAGAGTTCATATCGCCACCTTGTACTTGTTGCTAAATATATCTGCGGGTTTTACAAGTTTAAAGCCAATCCTATTTAGGATACCGCGTAATGGCAGAATAAGCGAAAGCGTGATGCACAATGCGTGACAGACATGCATGCGACAGGCGCACAGACGGCACAAAAGAGATCCATATCTACATGTGTTCTGAATTTGAAGTGAATCCTAGTTTGAATTATAGCGGAGTCCATAGAGGAGTCCATTGATCTAGGTCTGTACTGTTTGTCATTCAAATTCCTCTCGCAAATTTTACTCTTCCGTTCTGTATGGACCATAAATGAACATGGACTGTTCCACTGTGAAAATTCAGAGTTTACAGTTTACAGTTTACAGTTTATTGAATCACTCAGCACATATACAACATGTGACATGAGGAAGAAAATACAACAAAAATGTGATTATTACAATAAGAGACCAGGCTGTGGGTTATACATATAATAATAAAAAAAAAACAATTTCAGAAGATAAACATATGAAAAAACAACAACAAAAAACAAACAAACAAACAACAACAAAAAAAAAAAACGAACAGCAGGTACCCATATAAGAACGAAAGGTTAAGACCAAGAAGATTGCCTCTTTTTAGATGTTTGCTTTTAAAGGTTTATTTTTTATCATTTCAGTTCAATGAATCATGGTGTTTTAGATCACCTCAAACCCTGTAAATTATGTAATACACGATAAATCAAAGGAATGAAACCATTATAATGAAATTTCTTTACGTATTACCCGAACTTTACAGTAAAATCTCGCTAAACTGGACGTTAAATTTGGTATAAATATCGAAACAGGTGGCAGCTTAATGCAGAGTGAAATTTATGCAGAAAGCTCCTCTCGGAGCTCCTCTCGGAGCTAGCTTTCTGCATGACTTTTACTCTGCATTAAGTAGCCACCTGACTAAAAGTATCTAAATTCTTCTCAACTAGAATTCCGGTTTAGAACGATTTGACTGTACTTACCCAAAAGAGTACACAAGGCATGAGCCTGGTTTCAAATAGGTCTCACATATATGATATCCCCCATCATCTTCATTGCCCATGTGAAACATCCTGGTACATGGTGATTGGATATTCTCAAGGTATCTGTAACATTGTATAATATACTGTTAAATACACATAGCCCCATGGTTATAAATACTGTTAAATACACATAGCCCCATGGTTATAAATACTGTTAAATACACATAGCCCCATGGTTATAAATACTGTTAAAGTACACATAGCACCGGGGTTATAAATACTGTTAAATACACATAGCCCTGGGGTTATAAATACTGTTAAATACACATAGCCCCCGGGTTATAAATACTGTTAAATGCACCTAGCCCCGGGGTTATAACTGCTGTTAAATACACATAGCCCCATGGTTATAAATACTGTTATAAATACTGTTAAATACACCTAGTCGCGGGGTTATAAAACGTTTGAGTTTGGATCTGGGTTCAATCTGATGTATCTGATTCGTCAGATTTGAAACCCGTGACGAATCCGAAATTTAAGAATGAACTGAAAATCAAGCGTGCAACATTGTGTTACAATACAAGCTCATAATAATAATAATAATGATGATGATGATGATGACGATGATAATGATGATGATGAGCTTTACACAAAATAAAAGAAAAAAGAGGCTCACCTAAAGAAATTCTCTTCAAGTTCGTTTATGCTCATTGAGTCCACCGTACTTGCCGATGGAATGGCGACTCTACCAAGCCCGTCCACATATATCGAAGACTTGCCACTCGGGATTTGTTTCAGTCTTCCTGGTGACAACTGTAATGACAAGACAAGAATATATCCCCGTTTTACCCACTTGCGTCTAAGTACAATAAAACCCCTTACCCTACTGTGAAAAAACAATAATGTCCAATCAAATTTGGATCAAGTAAGATTCAACTACTTCCGGTTCGACCAAGCTTTGGTACCATCAGTCAACCAGATTTGATCCTGATGTGACGCCAAGTGACTCGGTGTCTTGCCTGAATACAGGCTGTTTGCAGATACGAGTCGCGAAAGTCAGGATAAGTATAAATGAAAGATCTTTAACTTGACCCTTCTCTTGCTGAATTTTGAAATACATTTCTCCTTCTTTACCCATGCCCTGTTGTATAATTACATATATATTCACGGTGTACAAGTATTTCACTGTGCAATCATTGCTGTGGAGTGCACTGGCTGCACAATCAATTCGTAAATAGTGCAGACCCTGATGAGATAGCTCCTGCAGGAGCTGTCTCATCTGGGTCTTCACTATTTACAGGTAGGTATATTGATGTGAATAGCAAGCGAAGGGTTAACGTACCAACCATTTGCACACCGACTACTTGCAATCACCAAACTTTTCCGTTGCTTCAATTCCGAAAATCATTGTTTCCATATTTCTGTTTCCATATACAATGCGAGGGTCAAACAGTTTCGATGTCACATGACGCAGCCATCTACATAAACTACATGCCATTTGTATGTTAATTATTCGTTACTAACAGTTTAAACCCGAACCCTTTAGAGACACCTTCGCAAAAAGAGTAGACCAAGATCCCTCAAGAAGCCGTCTGATCAGGGTCTGCTCAGATTGCTCATGAACTCATAACAGATGTGAATTAACTGTTCCTGCCAATACAACAACTGCATGTGTATGTATGCCAGTACAAACGGATCAGTTGTTTCTAAAACATTATAACAGTAGCAAACAATTTGGATCCCAATGAGACGCTGGGTTACTCGGCGTCTCATCTGGATCCAAACTGTTTACATAGATAATCACAAATGCGACACTGGCAGCGAACTATTTATATCGATAGTTATGAGGATGTTATGTACCTGTGCTTCCTCCATGATGTATCGCTCTTGAGACTGGTAGTCGTTTGGCACACTTGCAAATTGTTTGAAGATCATCAACATAATCCCCACCAGCAGTATAGTTCCTATCAACAGGCGTTGCTTGGATCGTTCCGACATGACCGTACTAGTCGAAAACAAGGTGCTGAAATTGTTTACTAGACTCGTTACACATAACAAACGATAGCAAGACTTGAGAAATCACATGATCGATGGCAGCCAATAATTATACATACATGTAATTGAACAGGTAGTAAAGTCAAGCAGGAAAAGACACACACAAAACGCAACCGACACCAAAATACCAACAGAAAGAAAGCAACACATTCACCCACACCCACACACCCCACACACATGCGCGCGCACATACAAACACAACACACGAGACGAAAACATCAAACACGAACAAAAGCACAAAGTCAAAAAGACAGCCAATAAACATAGAATCAAGGATGACAAAGAGAGTACCACCTTGGCAAGGCCAGTGGCAAAACCACCACTGGGGATGGAGTGGGGGTATTACAGTGGAGAAAATGTTATTCTTTCCCACTTAATGCGCTTCAAACGCGTTTTAAACGGGTTTAAAACGCATTTAGTAAACGCGTTTATATATCCACTTATAAACGCGTTTGTAAACGCGTTTAGATGCACTTATAAGTTAATCTGAAACTGAAACTGAAACTGAAACACTTGGTTAAACGCCTATTTTTGCAAATAATGCATTCAATGGCGTTGTACATTGACATAAATAAAATCAGAGACAAATAAAAATCGATAGAAGATATACAATACACGAATATACATTTAAGAAAGCATAAAAACTAATATCCATAAAACGATGGTTAAAAAAAACTGTTATAATATACTAAAACCCAGACTTTATGTAAAGTACTTTATACATCTAAAACACACGGACAGTTTCTACGAAATATTAAAAAGTGAGTTAAAGTGTCTGAAATAATGTGTTTTCAACTTTCTTTTAAAAGATTCAACATTTTCTGCTCTTTTAATCTCGCTAGGAAGCCCGTTCCAAAGTCTGGGACCTGCTGTCCCAAAACTTCTATCACTAAAGGTCTTTCTCTTGTTGAAAGGCACAGCATACATCTCTTGGGCTTTGTCTGCCGATCTCAGACAGCGTGATGGTGCTGGCTTTACGAGAAGTTCTGTCAGATAAACGGGAGCGTGGTTGAGAGAGCAATTGTACATGTATGTCAATATCTTAAAAGTGATCCTAGCTTTGATAGGTAACCAATGTAAGTCTTTAAGAGATTGTTTGGAGCTGTCTGACCATTTCCTATTCAAAACGAGTTTAGCGCACATATTTTGGATTCGTTGTAGTTTATCTATATCACACTGTGCAATTCCGTACAGAATGACATTACAATAATCTAAATGAGAGATCACTAGTGAAAGAACTAAAATTTCGGCAGATTCTTTTGTCAAGTATTTCCTAATACATTTTATTCTATAGTAGTTCAACATGGCAACGCGACACTTTCTTTTCACGTGTTCTTTGAAGGTTAATGATTCATCGAGAAAAGCACCTAGGTATCTAATACACGTTTCCGATTCAACAACATCTCCTGCGATATCAATTGAATGTGTAGTACATTTGTTTAGCTGTTGCTTATTTCCAAAAATGATGAATTCAGTTTTTGCTGTGTTCATTTTAAGTTTGTTTTCGTTCATCCAGTTATTGATCGTTATGGCACATTCTTCAAGGTTTTGAACAGTTTGTCTTTCACTACTGGGGGTAGGTTTAAAGCGTTTACTTGCAATATGGTCATCAGCGAAACCGTATACTGAGATAGATGGAGGAATAACATCGAACAAGGTTCCTGCGTATGCAAGGTAGAGCCAAGGACCAAGGCAACTGCCCTGTGGAACACTGCACTCCAACAAACGAGGTTGTGATTGTGACGAATTTACATTCACGCGACAGCTTCTTGGTCGTAAGTAGGAGTCTAACCATTTCAGAGCAATATTACAAACTCCATATTGACTCTTGAGAACATCGAGAAGAATATCATGGTCAACAGTATCAAAGGCAGCACTAAGGTCAATGGCAATAAGGGCAGTTACTTCCTGGTTCTCCATAGCCTCAAGTAGGTCATGAACAAGTCTCAATAAGGCAGATTCGCAAGAGTGAAATCGTCTGTAAGCCGATTGATTTTTGGGCAGAAGGTCATGGTCAGTTACGTGGATGTTAAGTCTAAACAATGCAGCTTTCTCAATAAGTTTTGACAGAAAGGAAAGATTGCTTACGGGTCTGTAATTTGACAGTTCTAGTTCCAATCCTACTTTCTTCAGCAACGGTCTTATTATGGCTTGCTTCCATTTCGATGGGAAAACACCATGTTTCAATGAAGTGTTAACTAACTTTGTGATAACAGGTAATAGTTCATCTAAAAACAATTTCAGAATCTTTGTAGGCAGAACATCTAATTCACATGACTTTGTCTTGAGCTCGTTTATCAATTTTCTAATTTCTTCTTGACTCAGTTCTTCAAATTCAGTAAACTGTACAACATCTTTCTGAATGGGCTCAAAGTCTTTAAAAGAATTCAAAGAATCTCGAATGTTCCGTATCTTGTTCATGAAATAGTCGGCAAAGTCTTCACTGAGGGTAATCTCACTTTCGCTAGGAGGCAGTGGATTTTCGGATTTAGTTCCTGTCAAATCAGATACAAATTGATACAACTTTTTAGAGTCACCCTTACAATCAATGACTTTTTCACTCAAAGATTTTCTTTTTTCCTTTTTTAATTGACAACTGTATTCATTCCTTGCTGCTTTAAAGGTTTCAAACTGTTCGGGCTCCTTGTGTTTTTTCCATAGACGCTCAGATTTGCGCAACTTTCGCTTTAGCTGGAGTATTTCATTTGTAAACCATGGTTTAGGTGCACGGCAAATTTTGGTTTTCTCTTTGAAGGGAGCATGTGTGTCTAAAACGTCTTTAATCTCTGTTTCAAACTTTTCTACGCAAATGTCAACATTTTCAGAATCAATCGAAATTTCAGATAAACTGTTCGTGAATGCAGGCTTGTCCATGTTTTTGAAATCTCTAAAGGTAACTGCTTTACTTGTAATGTTCTCTTTCTTAATATTCGTGACGACTTTGACTACACAATGATCTGATAGGAAGGGACCAGGCTGACAGGAGACTACATCGACACCATTTACTTCCTCAGTAATAACTAGGTCAAGGCTATTTCCACCAGTGTGAGTACTAGAATTTACATGCTGCACAAGACCCATTGCCTGAATCGAATTTTTGAAATCCAATATTGCATTGTTGTCCTCTTTGAGATGTAGGTTAAAATCTCCCATAACCATTAAGTTTGAATATGTAGGTATAATGCCTTCCATATATTGCAAAAAGTCCGTTACAAATTGAGAATATGTACTAAGTGAAGGAGGTCTGTAGATTCCTACTACATGTAAAGTTATGTTTTTAAGAATAAGTCGCCACAGTCCAAACTCGAAGCTTTTGTTCGTTCCGGTGGAAAGTTTATGTACGTTAATGTTTGTTTTATGTGTCAAAGCAATGCCACCGCCTATTCTATTTTTCCTATTGATGACACTGACACTGTAACCATTTTGATTTAGGTCGGACGTTTCATACTGATGTTGCTTGTCGTCAGAGAACCATGTTTCCGTAAGAAGTGCAAAATCAATTTTTTCTTCCCTTAATAACTGGCCTATAATTGTATCTTTTTTGACTACTGATCGGCAATTTAGAGTTAGACAAGTGACTTTTTCGTTTACCCTGTTCAATTTGTTGCAGGTCTTCGGATATATAAGATTGCTAAAATTTCTAATGTCGGTGTGGAATTCTGAAGTGCTGTTGTAGTTGTTATGGTCGACGTTGTCATTAGCTTCAGGCAAGTTTCGCAAGTTGTTAACATTAATTCCTTGATTTGTGTCCCAAATGCGTCGCTCTCGAGCATGCCCGCCTCGACTACCTCTTTTGTTATGTCTGTATTGTAGTATGCCTAACCGTTTAAGCGTTGACAATAAGAACGGATTAGGCTTGTCCGCTGTTGATTTGCCTATTGTGTAAAGATCACACCTGTCGTATGTAATCCTTGAATCTTGGTCACTCATGGCTAGTGAAAACAAAATGCACTGAGGCGTTACTTCAAATAAAATTTCCAAAGTGATTTTAAAATGCAAATTTCCAACAAAATACAATAAAAAAGCTGATAAAAAACATACAATTCTAATCACAGTCTGTTTATGTACATACATGACAAAACTCGAGTTTCTGAAAGTAGTAGTTATGCAGTAAATAGTCAATATCGTAAGAGCTAGATAAATGCAGCCAACACTCGGCGCAATGCAATAACTAGTTAATCGTCAATATATGGTTCCGCAGGGCATATTGGATGTTTAAACAACGTTAATAATGGTAATTTCTCATATTGTACTTTAAAAGTCCCTCATAATATTATATATCTAAAGTTGTGCGGATTGTGTTTTGTAAAGAGTTATATCTCAGTATTTCGTTTAAAGAAACAGTGTTACTTTTTGTTCCAACCGAAAGGAATCGCACGTAATGTACTTCTGCTTCGTTTTGAGTGGTAAAATGGTAATTTGTGCTGTCTATGGGTGTAGCTCTGCCTATGGGCGTAGCTCCAAATCCGACAGAGACTAAATAGGGTTATTTAAATTATCAAAAGACGAGACGTTCAAGAAAACGTTCACGATGTGAACGTCTAGGGAGGAGGTTTGTTTGTTCAAATTGATTCTTCCACATTTGTTTTATATTGGGTCACCTTACGTTGTGTCTCCATGACTGTTTTCCATGAAATTTATACTAGAGAAAATAGTGCAGCCAATGATTTGGGTCTACAATTATAAAAAAGATATGCTTCATTCTATTATAAATGTGACTTTAGAGGTTAGCACTGTAGGTTAATGGGCCTTTTCTTCATGGAAACTTATTCTATTCAATTTTTTTGTTATCAGCGTAAACCCAAATCACACAGGACCTGTCTGATCAGTATCTGCTCTGATTGCTTAGTCCGTAGACTTATTTCTTTCGATTCGATCAGGGTTGTCTAGCGTCTCTGTAATCCCCGTAAATGAATATTCACGAGTTCATAAAAAAATTTAATAAAATATTCTTAAGAGAAAAAAGGATTAATAAACACCATTTAGCTCTGTTGACAGCAGACACCAAATTTGTTTTAAAATAAATTTCCCAGTCCTTATCGTATTATATAAACGGTTCACGCGCGTTTGCAAATAGAGTAGATCCAGATCGGACAGTTCCTGTAGGAGTTGTCTGATCAGGTTCTGCTCTGTTGCTTATGAACTTTTGTTGATCTAATCCTATAGGTTTTGTCAGAGCCAAAGATCCCTTTGAAAAATTAGCATTGTGAAAAAGAGCCTTTAGATCTCCATGAATATTCGTGTAAGAAATAATGATTTCATGGAGATCGAGTTTTTGTAATGATACATGAGTACAGGAAAGTTTGGCTATAACAGTAATTGTACAACCAGACCTACCGGTATATTATTTCATAAGCAAACCGACAAGACCCTGGTCATTGATAAGGGAGCTACAACAGAAGCTGTCTGATCTCGATCTACTCTGCTTGTAAATATGTTTCATTACGTTTGATCTGGGTCTACTGTATTTGCATTGACATAAACAGGCACGTGGAGTGAAGGGTGTATATTTGTGAAGTGATTTACTCACACATAATTTTTCATCAGGGAAATAGTTTATCATAAATATGATCCTTTTTGCCATTTTGGAACATGGACAATATTGACCATAAATCCAAAGGAAAACGTCATTCTGGATTACTGAATTGTTAATTGGACGCGTTTTGTCGTTTTATTGATTATTACCTACAGAATGCCCAAAACTAATTTTACGGCACCATGACGGCAGTGATTTGAAATTTCTACTTGAATCTTTTGACCACAGCTACCAATACGTAATATACAGGATGCGGGTTTTATGGCCATGTAATAATCATTCTCCCTTGTTGGGTGTTTAACAAAGGACCACTACGATAACTGACATCTGGAGAATACTGATACCGATTTATGGTCGTTTCGTCGACGTTCCCATTCGTCGACCTTATTTTATATACAACTACGTAGAAAAGAGCCAGCGCTGGCGCGGGCAGGCTGTCTCGTACATTCTGGTGAATTGCAAAGTACAACAATCACTACAATGCTTTCCCGATATCGTTATTAATTATAGCGTAACCTTAAGTTTTATGTTAAAAATGTTTGGTTTACAGGACAAAATATCGGCGGAAAATCATAGTTTATGTAAGGGTAAACACTTTATCTTATAGTCTAGTGGTCAAGTAGTTGGATTCCTTAAATGACAATTACTTTGTTTCTCATAGCACTGAGTTTGACCCATGTCTCAGTCTGATATGTCAAGTAAGGATGTCTTGCAGCTCTTAAGTAAACTTAAATACTACTAACGACATGTAAAACCAAATAAATCTACAGAAATATTAGGAGGATTAATATAAATGCCATTTAAGCAACGGTTTATTAATTTAGCTGTTATGATTTCTCAAAATACTACTTGGTAGAGAGTAACAGCTAAAGCCGATGTGTTTGGTTTGTGATGAAATAAATGATTGTAATCAATACCTAAAACAGATTCATTTAAAATCTGGAGCAGGTGGGCCCAACGGTAAAGATGTTTATTTAATTTAAAAAAAAAGTCCTTACTGGTTTTTGTTAAAGCTGCACAGAGAATGTCGTCGTTTCAGCTAATTAAGGTCCTTATAAATATAATTGATATTATGATACGGTGAACATGAATGAATCCGTCTAAAGAGTAAAATCCGTCTAAATGAAGCAACGGACAATATTGTATGCATGTTCAAAAACGGTACTATGAAAACAGACAACATTTTGACCAGTTAGGTGCTGGGATGAGTTGGCCGAGGAGCGTTTCAGCCAATTCTGCTCTCCGTCTGTCATTCTCTTTAGTGCACTTTTGTTAGGAAAACAATAGAATCGATTGCATTAAAAACAGTTCAAACAATTACGGTAACACATGCATATGGGGTATGCAAACAAATGGTACAATGCCAGTCTGCGAGAACTGCACACATATTCAGGCCTTTGGCCGATGATGCATCAGCTGTTTTGCTCTTCGTCTGTCAATTTATTTCCTACTCGCATGTAAATAAAATAATATAACTATAACGCTGATAACTATTGAAAAAACAAGCTTTTTTGCATTGTATATATTACCTACGTTATTGGTTATAAGTATTTCTGCGCAAGCAGCCTGTTTCTCCATGTGTTCCTAATCATCTTTTTAAATTTTATTCTTTTTAAATTATAAATATATATTGTTATAATTGTTGTTAATATTTATTGTTGTTGTGTACGGACAGTATTTTTATAAAAAAAATATTGGACACTGGTGGGAATAGAACTCAAGAGCCCGCATGTGCAAGCCCAGATACATATCCACTGCACCAAGACAGCTATGTTGAAAACATTGCAGCTTGCTAAGGCTTTTTAAAATAAAGAATAGCTGAAGTCGCTTCGTTTGGTTGACATTAGAGTCGGTCATGTTTTGTTCCAAAATAAGCTGGTCTATCCGTATAAACAGTCACAAACCGTCTAGTGTCTTGTCAACAAATAATAAAGGAGAAACAAAAAAACAATAAATACATAATACTGTAACAGAACGGCAAAAACGGGCTTCCGTGGACGGACGACTTACAGGGACAACTTCGACATATCAAATTATAATGAGCATAATTTATTTATTATCAATGATGAAATAGAGACTTATGGTTCTAATAAGTTAATACAATGTCTCTTGTAGATCTATTTCGGGCTGGACTTCTTATTATGAATGTTCGTGTAAGTTCTGCGGTCTCTAACTATTAAATGAAATATTTACGTTGCCGTCATGGCCTGTGTCCTTTAAGTGAAATCCCCTGCTGCTGAAATCCCCCGGTTCTTCAGTATATATCGAAACTTCATGAAGATATAGACAGATACGCAGAAGTAGATATAAAGCTATTTTGGAAATGCATAAGACGTCGACGTACCAATGCGCATTCAACTGTAGGTAACGAACTAGTGTTTAATAACGCTGCATATAGACACCCGGCGTTGATTAATGATAACTGGGCTCATTACTTTAAAGAATTGTATTCTCCGTCTGAAAATGCAAATTTCAAGGACTCTTCCGGACTTCGGATCAAGCAAGAATTAGATAGTATTAATGAATATGTCTCGAACTTGAGTTCTAATTATACCGATGTAGTGTTGTCAGATGTGGAAGTAAAGCTTGCGTGCGACAGGGCTAAACGAAATAAAGCCTGTGAGCCCGATGGGTGTTTTTATGAAAAAATTAAATTTGGTGGTGTCCTGATGCATAAGTTTTGTGCCAAACTTTTTACAGGTATGTTAAATTTTGCTTACTGCCCGGGAGATATGAAAAAGGGTGATATAATTTTATTACACAAAGGCGGAAATGAATCTCACAGTGATCCAGGTAATTATCGGGCAATAACACTTTCGTCCGTATTGTTAAAACTGTACGAGTCCATTAAACTTTCACGCATGAAGCGACATAGCTATGTAATAAACGAATTACAGGGTGGCTTTAGAGAAGGCATGGGTTGTCTCATGACATCGTTTCTCTTTCGAGAATGTAAAATGTTTGTGAAAAAAACAGTAAGTTATTTGCCTGCTTTTTAGATGTACTTCAAGCATTTGACAGAGTATAGCATGAAGCCCTTATGGTAAAACTGTTTAATACTAAAATTAGTACATATCTGTTCAAAGCCATATATAATATATACCAGAATATGCAGAGTAGAGTAAGGAGTAATGGCCACACTTCAATCAGGTTCCCAATTTTACAGGGTACCTGGCAAGGCGGTGTAATCAGCCCACAACTCTATCTTATTTTCATCAATGCTTTAATGAACAAACTGGTATGCAGCCAGTACGGGTTAACTGTTTATAATCTAGATAGTACATGTCCTTCGTCAGCTGACGACATGGTCTTGCTGTCTTTGTCTAAATCTGTTTTACAAGAATTGATGAACATTTGTTAATATGGGTGTTCCTTTAGATACGAATATAATGCAACCAAATCAGCAGTGATTGTTACAAACGAGAAGACATCAAAAAAGGTTTAATAATGAACGACAATGACATCTAGGAAATAATATAGTCAATGAACAGGAGTCGTATACGCACTTAGGTGTGTTATTCAATAAAAAATAATGATTTTTCACAAATAGTTAATGAATGTTCAAGTAAATTAAGAAAAACGTTTTTTAGTGTAATTAATTGTGGCAAATATGAGGGTGGTATTCATTATATTACAGCTAAGCGTCTATATGAGACTATAGTTCTCCCCAGATCATAATATGGCTTTGAACTTTGGTCAAATTTAAATAATGATGAAATCACGACACTTGAGATTGCCCACAGGTTTTGTTTGAAATCTATCCAGGGTTTATCACGAGTCTCTAGATCGGATATTGTATTAACTACATTAGGAGCTATATCTATTGAAGCAGAAATAGACAGAAGAAAATTTACAATTTTGGACCAACTATGCAGATTGGACAATGACGCCAAAATTAAAACGTTTTTTAACAATAGATTCTGCAGTTATTTTAATAATAAAAGTAAGCTTAAAGTTTTCTACCTGATATAGATAGAATATGCAGTAAATATGGTTTTGTCGATGTTTTATTGACATACTACACGACGGGTGAATTTCCTTCCAGACATGTTTGGAAGACAATAGTCAACAACAATGTAAAACTTAAGCAATTGTCCTTAATAAAATCGCGTATCTCTGCCGACGATATACTTAGAGATTATCATATTATTCAGTCCTTGTCAGATTTTTTCCCTTGTCAGTTCTGGCTTATTAAGTAAATCTAACCGTAAGCATTTGCAGCTGTCACAGGCGGCTGTAAAATTTACACATATTCTCTTCGCTAGATCATACACTAGTCTGTGTAAACGGTGCAATAAATTAACGGACGAGTTTGCCCTGCATATTGCTTTGTACTGTGAGCGCACACGAAGTGCAAGGCATAGGCTATGGAAAAACATTTATGGGAAAAGACATATTTCTTTTTTGGGAAAGACATATTTCAGAAGTTAACTTCATATTCCCCGCGTTTGCAACTTATACATATGCTATCTGGTCTTCGCCATTTTTTGTACACGGACGCAGATCCAGTCTGTCTGAAAATAGTAGGGACATTTTGCTGTAATATATTGAACCATCGGTGCTAGAGCAGTTACGTATTATGTCAGTGTGATAATAATCGATATTATTGTTGTTGTAATTGCTGTCATCATCATCATCATCATCATCATCATCATCACCGGCATCATCATCATCGTTACCATCATCATCATCATCATCATCATCGTTACCATCGTCATTATTGTCATCATTCTTTATATTTTATTGTGTAGTATACCTCATCTGCCTTCTATATTTCGTTTCGATAGCGGGTGATAAATTGAGGTAATCATGATATTGCTGTTGTAATGACGAATGCATGTGATATCATTATCTCTCTTCCATGATTGTGGCGCGGTCAACTATTTCGATTTCTTGGCTCGCTACATTTCGGGTAGGGAGGTAGTGCATCTGTGACATATGGATTCAGATGGTGAGGGGTGTATATGGGTAGTGTGGTAGTTGTATGGATACTGTACATGTATGTACCTCTGCCAAATACGTTATGCATGCCATTATGTGGGCCGTTGTATAGCTGGGTGCATTTGCTTCAACAAAGGGAACCAACTGCACGCAGGGATACATCCCCACATGGGGGATTCATATGTATATATTTTTTTCTTTTCATGTCATTGGTTTGTTCACTATATATGTATATACCCTATTGCACTGTTTGTATCCGTTTATATGAATGCTCTCCTTATCTGGAGGTAATAAAGATTATTATTATTTAATAGTTTATATAACTTTTTCTTTAGTTCTTTGTATTTCTTTAGTATGTCTAACTAGAGTTAAGACTTTGGATTTTTAGTTGTTGTCTGGCCGAAATTCGAAAGAGGAAAGCTCATGTCTGCTTCGTGCGTTAAGCTTTATACTTCCTGCGGCATGCTACTCCCAGCGGTTAGCAGGTACTCTCCTAAGCCATTGAGTATCCAGGCTCCTTATTCCAGAAAAGTATCATTTTCGGATTCCCGGAAATGAGTATAACACCAATAATATTAATTTTTAATCTGTATACTTATAAAATCTATCGCATTATTTCATTTATAGAAATAAAGCGATATGGATCCAAAACTACCTAATCTCAACTATAGATAAACGTAAGTATTGATTACATCATACACGACGTCACGTTTCATGCTTATTGATGACGTCACATGTGTTGCTGTTTGTATTGTCATCTTCAGTTCTACATGTACCTGTGGCTATGAACAATACGTTTGTGTCCATATCGGAATATTCACCAATCGTCACTCACATTGGAAAGTAATTTCCCGTCTAGTTTTAAATGGACTATTTCTTTAGGTAGGGGAATTTTTCTGTCTGTATCCAAACTGCTGATATTAATGCTTTTTCGATGTCAAATAACACAATTTCAATGTGTAAGCTGCCCGCGTATAACATTACCCAAATGTATGTTGTGCCGTATTAACGGCAAATCCGACACAAAATCGAGCTCGTTCTATTAGTAGTATAGATATACAATACAATACAAATCTTTATTGGCATTAAGTATAAACGTAAATTTCTAGCCATCTAAAGATGAAAAAGGAACATGGATTATAACAAAACCGTAGATCTATTTTTCTGAGAAGCAGTAGATATAGTAGACCTAAAGTCGTTTCGTCGACATTATTATTATATAGGGATTAGCTTTCACCCCTATGTCACAGGTATGTATTTTGTGTTAGCTTTTCAAATAGGCGCGTGCCGTGGCAATTATCGCAAACTGCCAAATAATAGTTCAGACCCTGGTCCAGATCAAGATCATGTGATATATAATAAAAATAGTGGTAGAGTATATGTGTATAAATATTTCTTCAACATTATGAGTGTTTTATACGGAAGTCCTAGAGGGTCATTTTGTATTTATTATTTAAATATATTATCTATTTCTTATAATTTATCACTTATATTTAAAAATTGAACTGACGTTTCTACGGAGACCCTGGAGGGACATTTTGTATTCAAATGCCGCACCAACTCAAGAAGCACAAATAAAGTGCAAATGAATATATACATATGACCCGCTCTAAAAAAATGGACAATCAATGTCGCCGATATAAGTCAAATGATATTTCGCCAATTAAAAGCAATTAACGTCGTGTCGTTGTTTTTCTCAATTTTTCATTATATTAGGATTATTTCATAAATATTTTTACGCTATAAAATGTTGTTCTAAATGGTTTTCCAGGCCTTTAAATATGCAAGGCATGGTGGAATTTGCATGTCGCCACTGTTATTTTTAGTTTTTATTGTACTCATAAAATAGTGTTGAATTTAATCATGTCCGATTTAAACTCCTGCATTTATTCATTATAAAACGGTGCTAAAGCAACCAAACATAAAAATACACTGACATGCTAATGCAATGTCGCCAAACCTGGCCTAATCTACGAGGCTAAACTGTAAAGGTAAATAGAGTATCAAATACTGCACGATAATTCTACAATGCCATATTCATTCACCCTTTAATAATGTATGTCGTGTATATGAAAAAAAGATTTTTACCAATTTTATCTAAGGAACATTTTGTCTGAAGCCAAGTTTCTAAATTACACTTCGGAAATTTAGCTTTCTAATCTACGAGTCATCACAAAATTTCATATTCGTTTCCCCATGAAACACTATTTTATATTTGTTTTGCCAATTTTGTGTACAAAATACAACTATTGTTTATCAATATTTTATGAAAAGTCCTTAGAGAAAGCATATACAGTTTTGCTGGCCAATCAAATACTGAGGAAAAGAAAAAAATCATAATCTACGAGGCCTAATCTACGAGACAAATATCTTTCTGCAGTCGCCCCTTCCATCATTTCCGAATGTCATGTCACCCAATTACGTCTAATTCAATATTTAAACCACAGTCACATGTAAATATTTCATGGAGGGCGTCATTTTGCTAAACATTCGTCCGCACAATTCTCTAAGAAAGCGGTAAGTTATTTGACATTTTTGCAGAAATAGCTTACAGGATTGCCACCTTGATTTTGTACACACATTATTTCATAATTATGATTTGAATAGCGAATTATTGACGTTGGAATAAAGTAACATTTCGCATTGTTTAAATATTCCATATGAAAGTTCGGACTCGTAGCTTAGATTAAATTGTCCCGTAGATGAGGATGCCAATATCAAAGTATTTCTATACAATTTTTCAAACGTAAAGTTAGTTTAAATTATGTCAGTATAATACAACTCTATTTCGAAAAAATAAATGGTTAAATAAAAAACAAGATTGGCTATATATCAATGGCAATTATTAGCAGAAATATTTCAGAAAATTATTCACTGCTATATTTACTTTTATTTTTTTTAACTCATGAATATGTTTACTTGGTATTTCTTCTACAAAGAGCAAACATTCACTGCCTTGAATTTATTCCTATTGCCCGATCTACACACAAAATATAGTCAAGTATATCTCCTTTCAAATAGGCATTTACAAATGGAAAAGTAGTAAAGTCAAGCAAGCAAAGCCATATGCAAGACGAAAACACCACCAAAACACCGATAGATAGCATGACACACACAACCACACTCCCAAACGCGCACTACACACGAGATGAACACAGAAAACAACAACAGGCACACAAGAACTAGAGACAAACACTCCACACATGAATAAAATCACAAGCACAAAGACGTAAGGCAAACAAAGGAAGGGTGAACAAGAGAGTACCGCCTTGGCACGGTCGGTCGGTCAGTAGCAAAAACACAACTGGGGGTTTAAACCGGTTTACGGACGTCCTAACCTCACACTTATCTCAAAGTCACAACTAGTGTAAATAAAGGTATGCCCGCCGGACCTACCCACAACATAGACGACGGTGAACACAGGACAACATGTAAAACATAGCATAATAACTGTGACAATCCGTGAAATATGTACTCAATGACTTTGCTGAAGTCAGAGCACCTGCAGGGAAGCCGTTAAAGGCACGACAGGGAGAAAGTAATACATGAGTCTGGTTAGCTAAGCTCGTCCCGTATCATAGTCACCCTAGCTAAACAAACATTGTAAATAAAGGTATCCCCGCCGGACTTCCCCACAACATAGAAGACAGTAATTACAGTACAAAATGTAAAACATAGCATAACAACTGTGAAAGTCCGTCAAATATGTACTAAATGACTTAAGGGCACGACAGGGAAAGGGTAATACATGAATCTGGTAAGCTCATCCCATTTCTGGGTTTAAGAGTATACCATCATAGAGTACTACCCCCGGTCTATCATCGCACAAGCAAAGAGGGAAGCGTAGCTACCGACTCTAAAACGGTCAATAACCAAACATGCAATGCGTTGCAATATAATGGGATCATAACCTTTCTTCTTAATGTTTTAATGCGTTTTATAAACAAATCATGAAAATGGATATGACCCCGAATTTTCCTAAGTTTGTAGATAACATCCCCATAAAAGTCTGGTTGAGAAATGCATTGTTGCAGTAACGTCCGTAGATTGCAATTATATTTACTAATGAGTGGTAAATTTCGATAATAAAATTTAGAAAACGTTTTCCGAAGTTTGTGATATCTTTAACCTTGCTTAAGAAGTTTATCAGTTATAACTAAATTACGGGCAAACCGACTAAGTTGAGAAATATAAACACCAAAAGCTGTAGAACGGGGCACATCTCCATCCAGAAAAGGATAATTAACAATTTTAAAATTAAATCTTCTCTTTTATCGTATATTTTGGACGAAACTTGGACGAAATCCAGAAATGGAAGGAGATCGTCGGATATCTGTACTATTTCGTTTTTGTCGTACCCTTTATTAGTTTTCTACAGTTACTCTGTTTGCAGCTCAATCAGAGTACACTAGCGATAGGCGGATACAGTTTGTTCACTTAAATGTTTTCGTTATACATGCACTTTTCACTGTATTTGCCGTCGTGGTTGTTGTAGATTAGTCGGAGAGGGGATACGTTTATTTACACTGTTTGTCTTCTAGGGTGGGGATGGAATAAGTGTGAGGTTGGGCGCCCATAAACCGGTTTAACCCCCCGTGACTTTTGTCACTGACAGTTCCAAGGCGATATTTCAATCTTCCCCTATTGTATGTTTCTTTTGTCTTTGTGCGTCTCGATGTTTTTATAGTTATGTACATTTGCTGTTTCCTTGTGTTGCTGTTCGGGCGACTGTTTAATCTGTATGTGGTGTTTCCTGCATGACTCATTTTTGTATTTTTATCATTTGTAATTGAAAGATTCAAATCTAAAAATGGAGATATAATGTCAGAATGATTTGCTTTGTTTCAAGACAGTTCTTTTGGGTAAATTGAAGAAATTATAGTTTCAAAATAAGGATTATCTAAATTCAAAATATCGTCTAAATACCTTGAAGTTTTATTAAAAGCATTAACAACATCGGTCTGTGTATCAGGTTTTAAGCTAAGCATAAAATCCCTCTCATAGCAATGCAAAAACAAATCTGCAACAAGAGGTGCACAATTTGTACCCATGGGTATATCAACATCTTGACGACATATCGTACCCCCATAACTCACAAATATATTATCTAAAAGAAAGGTACGAGATCTACAAACATCAATGCAAGTCCGCATTGTGTAATGTTCAACTTCTGAATTCGAAAAGAATGAACGTTGAACATTACAAGCAATGAACTTTTTTGTTTTCTCTTGCAATGTTTTTTCTATTAATTCAATCAGTTTATCCTTTATAAGATGGTGAGGTAGAGTAGTATATGTGTAGATAAATCATAAGAGCTCAGTGAAGAAATGTTATACTGTTCATTTTCAAGTTTCGTTAAATTTGAATTTTTTATGGACCAAAAAACATTAATACCAGAATTTTCATATATTTCATCACAGTAACGTTTTACATGTTCTTTGATCGTAGTTGGACAGGACGTCAAAAGTTTAGATATTTTAGTTGTGGTACAACAGCTAGAGTTGGCAATAAAACGCGCTTGTAAGGGTTTGTATGTAGTTTCGGAATCCAGTACAAAGTAGAAAGTTTATGTTGTTTTATGTTAGGACCAGACCTAAAATTATTGCACATTTTTACATGTTCCGAGACGAAATCTTTTTCATGTGTTTGAACTGTTATATAAGTTTGTGAATCAGTTAGCTCCTTCTGTCATCAACATAATACAATCTTCAAATAATGATTACATTATTTGATGCAATGTCAGCAGGAACAAGAATATAATTTGAATGAAAAATGTAACTCTTAGTCGAGATGGTAAAAGCTGGTAATTTGATTTGTAAAAAGTAATACGCGTATCAATAATATCAAAAATACATTTCTTCGAATCCGAAAGGGCATTAACATCAGCATGTTCTCGTCGACACCATTTGATGCAGAATTCTTGAATAGCTTCCGCAATATGAGTTCGACAAGCGTCAAAATCAATAAGGGAATGTAATCTATATTTAGATCCTTTAGTTAGGAGGGTCCTGAGACGTTTATCCTTAATGATATCAAAATTACCAGTAATGACATGACCAACTGGTTAATAGCAAAAGCAGGAAATGCTACAATCTCAAGAAATAGGGGTATTTACATCAATATTTAAATCAGAGAAAATGTTATTGTAGTTACAAAAACCCATTCCTAATAGGTTTATTGTATTTATAACAGATGATAGGTGATTCAGAGTATTTGGGAATAGTATCGATTATATTCCTATCATGAAATATACTTTGAATATCAATAAAATCGATACCTTTTTTTAGGAATTGAAGTTTCAGAAAATGTCCTGAGACAGGAAAAGGGTAATGACGATACACAAGATAACATAGAATATAAATTCTGAAGGGAGGTGATCCCCGGAGAGCAAAAATTGCAACACAATAAGAGAAAATTGCAGACTCAGACTCTTTGTCACCCTTCCTTTTGTTTTCCTTGCGTCTTTGTGCTTGTGATTTGTTCATGTGTGGAACGTTTGTCCCTGGTTCTTGTGTGTCTTTTGGTGTTTTCTGTGTTCATTTCGTGCGTGTGTGTGTGTGTGTGCGTTTGGGTGTGTGGTTGTGTGTGTGTGTCATGCTGTCTATCGGTGTTTTGGTGGTGGTTGCGTCTTGCATGTGGCTTTGCCTCCTTGACTTTACTACTTTTCCATTTATTGAGTCTGTTCATGAACAGTAATTACAAGTGCAACACTGCTCACGCCCCTAGCACCGTCTTAAACCGGTATTCAATTTTATGTTGAATAAACATATTACGACGTAATTTACGCTTAATATTACCATTTCTACGTCTACCATGTGATCGATTTTACGTTTTCGAATAGAAAATATAGAGAAAATATTGATGTTTGGATCTTTAGAAATGTTGCCGTTTTGGAAAATGATATCATTAAGGCCCAAAGGAAAAGGCGTTTGTAACTCCCGTATTTCATTCTCAGTGTTGTTATACTTTCTGATCCTTCGAGATCATGAATTTCAGTACTTTTTGTTCTGAAAATTGAATACCGCTTAAGCCGGTGCTAGGGGCGTGAGTAGTGTTGCCCTTTCAATTACTGCTCATGAACAGACTCAATAAAACCGAGTCTGCAATTTTCTCCTTTTGTGTTGCAATTTTTGCTTTCGGGGGATCACCTCTCTTCAGAATTTATTCATTCTTTATCCAGTCTAGGTCTGTGATAATACGAGGTGTAGATTTAAACTGCTAGTAGTTTTAGAATCATAATAAATTTGTTCTACTGGTTGAACCGAAACATATTTGAAAGAATGTCCTGTATATCGAAAAGGCTGGTAAAGAATATTGCTTACTTTGCTGATCCGGCAAAGGTAACTGTGTTCACGAAACCTAGTTTTTAAAGTACGTCCTGTCTGACCTACATATTGAATGCCACAGCGTGGCGCATTTCATGTAAGAACATATATAATATTAGATGAGTTTCAGTCTATATTAGAATCTTCACACTAAACACACTACCATTAATAAGAGATTTAATTGTTGATCTAGTAGAAATAAAATTGCAACACATACACCTCTTACTATTGCACTTAGTAATTATTGGATACACCCTATGTCTTTTATTCAAATAATGTAGCCACACATACATTCACCAAAGTGTCCCGTAAATTATAATCTCTTTTGTACCATAAATTATAGTAATAGTTTTGTTCACATCAACATGTTTTAATCCAATTTAAGGACTGAATTGTTGTGTCCGTCCATCCCTACTTTCGTCTGTCTGTCAATATGTCTGTCTATTCATATGTTGTGATAGTGTTTATTCGTCTCGAGATGTTGTGTGACTCATTACTCAGATACTAATTGAGGTGGGCTATTGAAAGTGCATTATTTGAGTCATTGAAAGTGCATTATTTGAGTCTGTGCACCGTCAGGAATAAGCCCATGAGTTAGCTAAACATTGGTGGCAGTGCGATAATTTAGAGCAGTAAAACATTCAAATAAGAAAATACAGCCTGCCTTTGATAAAGTTATAGCTGTCATTGAAAATATATACTGATGCATCATCGATATGAAAAATATAGATTCAATGACAGCTGTGAAATAATAAATGTTGGGAGGAACAAGCTGTTTGAAAAATATAATATAGACTCGCCAATATAGAGGATAACAATTAAGTGTAGTTTTAGTTCTAATGGAAACTGTTCTAATGGAAACTTTGAATTACGAATATGTAGGAAACCGTGTTAAAAAGTCTTATCAATGTTTGACTGTACTATAAAATATAACCAACCTAAGGCCATCAAAACCAGATGAAAGTGATTGAAAAGAAAATGCGCAAGACAGGCGTCCTGGTACCGGCAGGAAAAGGGAGAAGAATGTTCATTGTCCCTGAAAAGGTTTTAAAGTTCATGCCCTTTACCAATAATCCTTAAACATAATTCTTAATTACCGGACATTCCAATGGTACACATTTCCCCCAGCAAATGGTTGTTTCTTGGTTATGTGAATGCCAGTATTTATCAATTTTGTTAATTTGATTAGTAACTCTTGCAAACAGTTAACAATATATTCAAACTAGTTTCATTACATACATTTGTCAGGTGTCAGTGCATAGTTAAGTCAAAAGGGGTTGAATGTAACAAATCCATGACAAACAGAGTTGAATGAAATGTACGGTGTACTTGTATACTCCTAAATGCTCGTTTAGACGAATGCTGCTGTTTATAAAGCAATCATCTTATTCGTTAGTCTAATTTACAGGACATATTCCTATAATATACGGGACAGTGACTTTCGAAAGAGAAAGTTTCTTACACATTGTCTTAAGATTTTGTGTCCTTATGTATGGTAATTGGTTTTTTATGTTGCACTTTTTTAACAGTGTAAAATACAACACGACTTTCATGAAACTATATCTAATGAAGTT
Organism: Azorinus chamasolen; assembly: GCA_963576725.1. Lineage (NCBI taxonomy): Eukaryota > Metazoa > Mollusca > Bivalvia > Cardiida > Solecurtidae > Azorinus > Azorinus chamasolen. The sequence continues at coordinate 97,605,154 of OY755238.1, read as the reverse complement.
GAGTGTGGTGTTCAACTCCTATTTTACATACTTAATATCAAAATGATACATCAGAAATGGATAAAAGTACAAACATGAGTCATGCAGGAAACACCACAAACAGAACAAACAGTCGCCCGAACATCAATACAAGGACACAGCAAATGTACATAACTATAAAAACATCAAGAGACGCACAAAGACAAAACAAACATACAATAGGGGGAAGATGGAACTACCGCCTTGGAACGGTCAGTGACAAAGGTCACTGGGGGTAAACCGGTTTATGGGCGCCCAACCTCACACTTATTCCACCCCAACCCTAAAAGACAAACAGTGTAAACTATAACTATCACTAAAGGTGATGAATACCCCCATACGGCAGCCTTGATTGCAAATCCAAGTTTTGAACATGTAACAGGACCAAATAACAAAAATACCCAAAGTTCAAATAGAGAAAATTCTGTAATTTATGCCAAGTATCCAGTGAATCAGGTTGAAATTGAAGGAGTTCAAAGTACAAGATTTTGCCTGCCAATTTTAAGACCAATTTCAAGGCCAACGGTCAAGGTCAAGGTCACAGAGACCTGAAATGTGTGTCTTGTACATCTACTACTCCTAAGGAACATTTATGCCAAGTATCAAGTAAATCAGGTTGAAAGTGAAGGAGGAGTTCGCCGTACGAGATTTTGCCTGCCAATTTTAAGACCAATTTCAAGGCCAACGGTCAAAGTCAAGGTCACAGAGACCTGAAATTTGTGTCTTGCACATATACTACCCCTGAGTAACATTTATGCCAAGTATCAAGTGAATCAGGTTGAAATTGAAGGAGGAGTTCAAAGTACAAGATTTTGCCTGCCAATATCATGACCAATTTCAAGGCCAAAGGTCAAGGTCAAGGTCACAGAGACCTGAAATTTGTGTCTTGCACATCTACTACTCCTGTGTAACATTTAGACCAAGTATCAAGTGAATCAGGTTGAAATTGGAGGAGTTCAAAGTACAATATTTTGCCTGCCAATTTCAAGACCAATTTCAAGGCCAAAGGTCAAGGTCAAGGTCACAGAGACCTGCAATTTGTGTCTTGCACATCTACTACTCCTGAGTAAAATTTATGCCAAGTATCAAGTGAATCAGGTTGAAAGTGAAGGAGGAGTTCAAAGTAAAAGATTTTGCCTGCCAATATCATGACCAATTTCAAGGCCAAAGGTCAAGGTCAAGGTCACAGAGACCTGAAATTTGTGTCCTGCACATCTACTTCTCCTGAGTAACATTTATGCCAAGTATCAAATGAATCAGGTTGAAAGTGAAGGAGGAGTTTGTCGTACAAGATTTTGCTTGCCAATTTTAAGACCAATTTCAAGGCCAAAGGTCAAGGTCAAGGTCACAGAGATATCAAGTGAATCAGGTTGAAAGTGAAGGAGGTGTTCAAAGTACAAGATTTTGCCTGCCAATTTCAAGACCAATTTTAAGGCCAAAGGTCAAGGTCAAGGTCACAGAGACCTGAAATTTGTGTTTTGCACATCTACTACTCCTGATTAACAATTATGCCAAGTGTCAAGTGAATCGGGTTGAAACTGAAGGAGGAGTTCGCCGTACAAGATTTTGCAGACAGACCGACCCACCGATCGACAGGCTGATTCCAGTATACCCCCCTCAAACTCTGTTTGTGGGGGTATAATAAAAGTATCCCCTCTCCGACTAATCTACAACAACCGCGACGGCAAATACAGTGGTAAAGTGCATGTATAACGAAAACATTTAAGTGAACAAACTGTATCCACCTATCGCTAGTGTACTCAATGATTGAGCTGCAAACAGAGTAACTGTAGAAAAGTAACAAAGGGTAATTCATGCTATATAATCTCAGTTTTTACATATAACCTGCTTCTTTGGATTATATAACCGTCCGAGCTCCAGATATAACTGTTAAAAATCAGGTTATAGGTATTATGAACACAATTTGTAAATGTCTATAGCATAAACATTAACCACTCATTTTACATAGTTAATTGTTAATTAATATTAGAACTATTTCGGAATTGGGCCCTAGATACATTAAACATTTCAATACTCACAACCTTTTAGACATACGACGTACTTGAAATTTCACGTTTTCATTCGGTGATTTGTCCAATTAATTTGAGAATGGGTCTTTGTATATACACACTACAACTTTCACAGAACTGCTCCTTGCCTGTTCACCAACGAAATCATAGCTGCTCTTTCTGAACACAATGTGTTGCAGTACCATTAAACCAAAACCTCAGACAAATTCATCGAAAGCAAAATACAAGCTGTGACGCCATAACTGACACAAGAATAAGACAACGTCATAAAACGCAAATACACTTACTGTAAACGTATTGTATGAAAACAATAGCACAGACCAATGCATTTACATTTAAACGATCTATATCATGAAGAAGACTACATCCATTGATCAATAAAACGGCATAAATCTCATATGAACATCGTTACTGTCCGCCATGGGATTTTAATGATCGCACTATCAATGGACAACAACTTATTTGTTGTTCATTTTATTTTTCGTGAGATAAGTAAAATGTCATATAATATTTATTTTATAGTTTTATATGATCGAATTATGTCAAGTCAAAGTTTTTTGACTTTGATCTAACTATGAACTATTTCCTGCAGCATATGTTTCCCACGTGGCCACGACACATCTGCGATGTAAAATGTACACTCTGAATCCCCATTCCAAAACTTTAACAGTTTAAAAACGGCTACTTTTTTAGCTCAACTAATCAAAGAATAGTGGAGCTTTCCTACTCGCCCTGGCGTCGGCGTCACTCCTTAGTTAAGGTGTTTGTTAAAGTCCACATTTTGCCTTTTAACCTGTTGAATAAAGCTTTGAAACCTGGAACACTTACAATCACAAGCTTCATCTGTAGGCAAGAGTACACAACTCTGTCAAGCATTTTGACAGAATATTGGCCTTTTATAAGTTGGAATTTTTGTGAAGGTTTTTGTCAAATATTCTGAAAATGGGTGATCCCTCGAAAGCGAAGAAGAAATGAAAAAGAGAAAAGTGAAGCCTCGGTTTTATTGAATCTGTTCACGAGTAGTAATTAAAAGTGCTAAAATACTCAACGCCATCTAGTACCGGCTTAAGCAATATTCAATTTTTGAAACTAATAACATCAAAACTAATGTTCCCGAAGGATCAGAAAATACGGGGCGACTTTTTAAAGTCCACACTTATTTACATAACCCTCTGAGATAAAGCTTTGAAACTTACAACACTTGACTGCCATCACAGGCTTCACCTGTAGGCAAGAGTACATAACTCATATGACAACATTTTGACAAACTATCGGCCTTTTTAGCTCACCAGAGCATAAAGTGCTCAGGGTGAGCTTTTGTGATCGCCTGATGTCCGTCGGCGTGCGTCGTGAACAATTTGAACATTAAACAAATCTTCTCTGATAAATCTAGAGGATTCTCAGCTTTCATCTTTTGCACATAGTATCATATTCAGGTCCACTACAAAAGTTATATAAATTATACCCCTAGGGTCAAAATTGGTCCCGCCCCAGGGGTACCTTGTTTTCAATAGAAACATATACACGTAGTAAAACTTTGAAAAGCTTCTCATCTGAAACTGAAATGTTCTCAGCTTTCATATTTGACACATAGTATCAAGTTCTGGTCCTCTAAAAAATGTATATAAAGTATGCCCCTGATTTCAAAATTGGCCCCACCTCAGGGGTGGCTAGTTTTCAATAGAAACATATAGTTCAAACTTTGAAAATATTCTCCTCTGAAACTGGGAGGTTCCCAGCTTTCATACTTGGCACATAGCATCATGTTTAGATCCTAAACAAAAGTTATATAAAATATGTCCCTGCTTTCAAAATTGACCCCGCCTCAAGGATGGCCTGGGAGTTTTCAATAGAAGCATATAGTGCAAACTTTGAAAATCTTCTCCTCTAAAACTACTGGAAGGTTCTCAGCTTTCATATGGCACATAACACTATGACCAGGCCCTCTGCAAAAGTTATATTATGCCCCTGTGGTCAAAATTTGCCCCGCCCCGGGGATGCCTTGTTTTTGTATAAACAAACATATAGTATACTTTGAAAATCTTCACCTCTGAAACTGAAAGGTTCTAAGCTTTCATATTTGGCACAAAGTATCATCAACATGTCCTCTGCAAAGGTTATACAAAGTATGCCCCTGGGGTCAAATTGGCCCGGCCCAAGGGGTGGCCATATTTTAATAGAAACAATTGGTAGTGCTTTTAATAAAACGTCTATGTATTTAGACGATATTTTAAATTTGGATAATCCTTATTATGAAAATATGATTTCTTCGATTTACCCAAAAGGGCTTACTTTAAACAAAGTGAACCTATCTGACATTCAGGCTTCCCTCATAGATTTGAATGTTTCCATTACTAATGATAAAGTTTTGTCTAAAATATACGATAAAAGGGAAGATTTCGATTTCGAAATTGTTAATTATCCTTCTCTAGATGGAGATGTTCCCCGGTCTACATCTTATGGGATTTACATTTCTCAACTTATTCGCTTTGCCCGAGCCTGTTCTTTGCTAGTAGATTTTAATAGTCATAATTTAGTTATAACTGATAAACTTCTTAAGCAAGGCTACAGATATCATAAAATTCGGAAAGCTTTTTCAGAATTCTATTACCGAATTTTACCCCTCATTAGTAAATATAACTGCAATTTACGGACGTTACTGCAACAAGGTATTTCTCATCCAGATTTCTATGGTGATGTTATCTACACACTTAGGAAAACTCGTGGTCATATCCATTTTCACGAATTGTTTATCAAACGCATTAAAACTTTTAGGAAGAAAGGTTATGACCCTATTATACTGCAACATACTGCATGTTTAGTTATCGACCCCTTTACAGTCGGTCGCTACGCTTTCCTCTTTGCTTGCACGATGACAGGGTAGTACTCTATGATGGTATACTCTTAAACCCAGAAAGGGGATGAGCTTACCAGATTCATGTATTACCCCTTCCCTGTCGTGCCCTTAAGTCATTTAGTACATATTTGACGGGACTTTCACAGTTGTTATGCTATGTTTGTACTGTGATTACTGTCTTCTATGTTGTGGGGAAGTCCGGCGGGGATACCCTCATTTACAATGTTTGTTTAGCTAGGGTGACTTTCAGATAAGTGTGAGGTTAGGACGTCCGTAAACCGTTTTAAACCCCCAGTGGTGATTGTGCTACTGACCGTGCCAAGGCGGTTCTCTCTTTGTCACCCTTACTTTTGTTTGTCTTGTGTCTTTGTGCTTGTGTTTTGTTCATGTTTGTCTCTGGTGCTCGTGTGTTTGCGTGTGATTGATTGTTAGTGTGTGTGTGTGTGACATGCCGTCTATTGATGTGAAGGTGGTGATTGCGTCATGTATGTGACTTTCTACTGTATATGTGTGTATGAGTATAAATTGCTATGCTTTCTGTAGGTGTTTTGGTGATGGTGGCGCTTTGTGTGTGGATTTTCCTGTTTGACTTTACTACTTTTTCATATTCTCCTATGAAACTGGAATGTTCTCAGCTTTCATATTTGGCACATAGCATCATGTTCAGGTACTCTACAAAATTTATATAAATTATGCCCCTGGGTCAATATTGGCCCGCCCCAGGGGTGGTCAGTTTTCAGTAGAAACATATAGTGAAAACTTTGAAAATCTTCTCCTCTGAAACTGGAAGTTTCTCAGCTTTCATAATTGGCACATCGCCTCAAGTTCAGGTCTTCTACAAAAGTTATATAAATTCTGAAAGCAAAAATTGCAACACAAAAGGAGAAAATTGCAGACTCGGTTTTATTGAGTCTGTTCATGAGCAGTAATTGAAAGTGCAACAGTGCTCACGCCCATAAGTTATGCCCCTGGGATCAAAATTGGCTGCGCCCCAGGGGAGCCTTGTTGTCTATAGAAACATAGAGTAAAACTTTGAAAATCTTCTCCTCTGAAACTGGTTATCAGATGTCATATTTGTCACATAGCATCGTATTCAGGTCCTCTAAAAAATTATGCCCCTGGGTAAAAATTGTCCACCCCAAGGTCGGCTAGTTTTCTATAGAAACATATAGTGAAAACTTTGAAAATCTTCTCCTCTGATTGTCTGGTGAGCGATATCAGGGCCATTCTAGTCCTTGAGATTAACTTATAATGTTTGGTTAAAGTTTTTGTCAAAGTCCACTTATTTACATAACCCTTTGAGATAAAGCTTTGAAACTTGGAACACTTGTTCGCCACCACAAACTTCATCGGTAGGCAAGAGTACATAACTCTTCCAAATACTGTGACAGAAATTATAGCCCTTTTTAACTTAGGTGTTTCTTTTAATCAAAGTTTTCAGAGACCCAGCATCTTGAACATTATTAAAGATATTTTACTGAGACATTGAATACTTGCTTCTAGTATCATTGGACGCCATTGTAGTCCACTGTCAAGCATTTGTTCACTAACAATACTGAGAATAGTCGAGCGCGCTGTCCTGTGACAGCTTTTGTTATTAAATATATTCAGAGCTGGGTCTAAACTATGACATCGACAGTTTGTGATAATTTCCATCACGTAAATGTTAATATTATATTAATAAAACACTCATAATGCTGAAGAAATATTTATACACATAGAACCTACCACTTTTTAATCAAATAAATTCTATAACGTGATCTTGATCTGGGTATATTATTTGGCAGTTTTCAATAATTGCAGACACTTACGTATTTGACAAGCTAACATCAAATACACAGCTGCGACAAAGGTGTGAAAACTCAATCCGACGAACCGACTTTAGGTCTACTATATAAAATAAGGCCGACGAACGGGAAGGTCGACGAAACGACCATCACCCCTGACACTGCATGGGGCATTTAGTCACACACTTTGTGTATAATATGGCTTATGTCCGTAAAAAGTCACCCGTACTTCATTCTCAGTGTTGATGTTATTAGTTTTGAAAATTGAATACTGCTTAAGCCGGTGCTAGGGGCGTGAGTAGTGTTGTACTTTTAATTACTACTCAAGAACAGACTCAATAAAACCGAGTCTGCAATTTTCTCTTTTTGCATTTCTACCTTTGTCTTCGAAGGATCACCCATTTTCAGAATATTAGTACAATATGGCCTAAGGCCATTTAACACATTCATTCATAGAGAAATTATAATGGCTATGTTACTGTTGTTTCCCTACAAACCATAATTAACTGGCACACATACTGTAAAAGTATGATAAAAAATGTAATAACAGTTGTAATGTGTTGACCATATTTTTTAATAAACATTTTTATTTGTAGTGGGTTCAGTCATTTAAACATAATTCACAAGCTCTAGAAACATGAATACATTAATAAAAAAATTGAAAGTCATACTTCGAGACTGACAACCATTTGTTATCAAGATCCACCCTTTTCTCATTTTCCCAACAAGATACATATTTTGGTATTTCTTCCTTTACTCGATTTTCTAAAATAATGCATCATTTTGATATTGCAAATATTAAGTAAAATAAATAAATAATTTATCTGTTTTGGTATGTTGGTGGAATTTCCTTTTTTCTAAAGTACAAACATTTATACATAGTACCGAGAACACCCCATTTCATCTGAACCCACTTTGCCTAAATATAACATTCATCTAAATGTGTCTGTTTTTGTCTAACAGTTGTTTGGATCCAACTTATGGACGGGACCCTAATGGTCCCTCTGATCAGAACCTATACTATTTGCTAATGGTCTTGGTCCTAACTTCATCCATTTTTTTGTTTTTGAATAGTGTAAATTCACTGACAGGTAAAGTAAGTTTTTAAGATTAACAACCTTAGGTAGCTCGTTATTTCTAGCTAGCGATATTTATTTATTTATCAGCCCCCATACACGGAGAGTAGTAGATGATACAAATGATGATACAAGTAATACATAGCAACTAATGCACAACAACTTGGTAAAACAAACGGATAGAAAAGAAATATTAAACTGAATAAACAGAGAAGTAAAACTGACTAGATAGAATTAATAAATCACCCACACACGGCAATAATATAAATATGAATCAGTGGCATACAATGCACCCGCATAAATCTCTATCGAAACGAAATATAGAAGAATTAATAAGGAGCATCAAATATGCATTATTAGACAAAAGAAGAAGTCAAACCCCAGAATAATTAACCCTTTACCTAATGACATTCACGGCTGAATCGATAATTACTAAGCACACTATAGTGTTACCTGTAATCATCACAAGAGAATTGCGGAATTATACAAGAAACAGAACTATATAGATCCATACGTAAAATAGATCAAACCCATATCAGACAATTCCTACGGGAGCAGTCTGATCTGGGTACACTGTTTCCTAAAATCGTAAAGGAAAGGGTTAACCTAGGAACAAATCCGTATAAAACATAAGCTGTGTATTCCCCTTCTGTACCTTTATACGATATATATATATATATATATATATATATATATATATATATACTCTGTATGTTTACTACATAGAACCCAATAAAACATGCCTTAAGCGACATTAGAGCAACATTCAGCCAAATGTAGCTAAACGTAACACAGACACTTCTAGGAGAGTGTTTTGTGCCACTGCTGTGCCAATAAAGCAGCTATGGGCTAATTTAGACTCATACGGATGTATACCCGCTAAACCAGTCAGTAGTCGCTTAAAACAGGGTTTCATCAATGTCACCAGTCCGCTAACGATCACCGAACTTTTAGTTTTGTCACTATAACATGAGGTGAAATATCTTTATTACCGTCCTCAAGCACCTCTCACGATCAACATCATTGTCTATATATTGACAGAGTCCAAAGGCTAGATGAGTAATTTGATAACTTGCTTTTAGTGATAATAGTGACATATAAACAGTGAGGCCAAAGCTGAGGTAAATACTCCTCCACAGGTCTTGCCTAAGTTTCTCATTCTTAGTACAATCAAACACAACATGAATGGCCTTATTGCAAAATCTCATTTCACAAGTAGAACATTTTTGTAAGTATTCATTAGAATACAGTTTACTTATTAAAGTAGATGTGCTCTGACACTCTGGCAACATGTGTGGACTCTGCAGAGCAAACAACCATACAGGCGAGGGGGACAATACATTACAGCAATTCTGCAAGTACGACGCAAAACACCCCTTATTCATCATATAGAATAATCTCGAGTTAGACTCATGCTTATTAATGGAAGATTTAATGATACGTTTCCATTGGTACTTGGTAGGAAACTCCACTGTGTTTCGAAACTGATCATAAAAGCTTATGAGGCTATATTTACCAAGGATTCTATAGATATCTGGAAAGAATCCCCTTTTTAGACAAGGCCAGCAGGCACATATCAGCCACCGTTGCACTCGAAAAGTTAATATCAAACATGCAAAATCACAGTCCGGACAATTCCAGTTCGCGTATAAGTCCATCTATGTATAGACGATAAAGCTTGGGAATACTGACCCCGCCTTGCCTAGTGCCTCTTAATACGGGGAACCAATCTGATAGAAATCCACGGAATCTAACTCTACTCTGCATATCCGTGTACATGCTAATAAATGCTTTATATAAACTAATATCAAGATTTCTGTCATATAGTTTACTAAACAGACCGTCATGCCAGACTCTGTCGAAAGCTTGTTTAGCATCTAAGAAGCAAACGTATAATTTCGATCCACATTCTTGAGACAGAAAAATGCATTCTTTTAATGAGAATGAAGAAAAATGCATTCTTTTAATGAGAATGAAGTCATTAAGCAACCTAAATTCCTTTGAAATCCACACTACAGTCTATTAAACTCTACCGGTTGTTTCTCATCTATTAACTTTAACAGGACATTTTCATATAGCCTGATAAATACGGACGATAGCGTAATCGCTCTGTAATTGTTCGGATCTGACCGTATCTTGTTGCCTCCCTTGAATAAAGTTATAATGAAGCCCCTTTTCATACCTCTGGGTACATATGAATACTTCAACATAGCCTCAAAAAGTTTACATAACAGCCCTAACACGACTGGCCCTCCATACATTAAATGTTCAAAGTTTATATTGTCTTCGCCCGGCGCTTTAGACTTTTTGCAGTCTTTGAGGATCGCAGAAATAATCGCACACGGAATTTCAAGATCTGTTACGCCACTCAATCAACTCCGCAGTTCAATGAATCCTTTTCAAACTGTTTTAAACAGTCAATTTTTGAAACGTTTAGGGTGGGTCAATCTAACAAAAAGTAAAGCCTATGACTACTAATATGAGGACCGTACCTAGAATATTCTGGCTGGAGTGACCAGTTGTGGAGGGTACGGGAGGGGTGTCCCTTCCCGGTGGTCGAATTGTTTTGGTATGCTGCATTGAATTGTACATTTCCCTGCTATCTGAATAACTCTATCAAGATATAATATAGGATATCGGCTCCTTACACCTGGATTTCAGTGTATAGACCTAAAGCATGATGAATGACCACAAATGTTTCAATGTATGGACTTCATAAACTTATCAAAAGTTGTGATCAAGGCTAAAGTTTTTTTGCCATTGAATTGACAGACAGACGGACATATGATGACGTGGTCATGATTTTTCTCCATTGGCAGACAGACGTGATCTTGGTTAAAGTTTGTTTTGCCATTGACAGACAGACAGACATGTGATCATGACTAAAGGTTTTTGCCATTGACAGACAGGCAGAAAGACATATGATCACGATTAAAGTTTTTTGCCATTGACAGACAGACAGAAATATGTGATCATGATCAAAGTTTTTTTTGCCATGGACAGACACGGCATTATTCATATCAGAACTAGCATCTGCTTATGTCTGTATTTAAGGACATGCATGTTGATCTACCAAGATTGGCAAGAACACAACTAAAGGTAATAAAGAAAACAGTTGTTGTTTTTTCCAAGAACACAATTAAAGGTAATAAAGAAAACAGTTGTTGTTTTGTTTTGGAAAATCATCTTCATAAGTTGTACTTCATTCTCAGTGTTGTTATACCTTCTGATCCTTCGAGATCATGAATTTCAGTACTTCTTGTTTGGAAAATTGAATACCGTTTAAGCCGGTGCTAGGGGGCGTGAGAAGTGTTGCACTTTCAATTACTGCTCATGTACAGACTCAATAAAACCGAGTCTGCAATTTTCTCTTTTTGTGTTGCAATTTTTGCTTTCGGGGGATCACCTCCCTTCAGAATTCATTCATAAATTAATATAAGAAACAGAAGTATATCAGTTGTCATAAATATATTATAATTATATATAAATACAGTTATAAATATATTTGCTTTTAAAATAAACTGATAATTCCTTCATTCATTGATCACAAATGAAAATTTAAATTAATTGATTTTATGCAATATGACTAAAACTATTATTTTCAAGGTTGGATAAAGGAAAAACTGATTTTTCTGTAAGTATAAATAACTGAAATGCAAATACATGGTGTAGTTTTTCGTTTGAACATTACCAAATTATATAAAAAAGCAAAATATCCAAGTAAATATACACCATAGCATCACAATAGTTCTTTCTTCTGAATGTGATAACAACCTTGATCAAAACCACAAGCATACAGTTTAACAAGAGGGTCATGATGGCCCTAAATCGCTCACCTGGTTATTTAACAGATTTATGTATACAACGAAACAGACATTCCATTTGATCTTATTTTACAATAGCAGTTTAAGGACTTTTTTGGGATGATTTTATAGCCCTTATTCGGCTATATTCCCATTGGCAAAAGGTGTGGTTTTTATCCATTTTTAAAGGAAAATTCCCAGTCTTAAGAAAAACCAAGAAAAAACGTTTATTCAGTATAATTGGTCTGGGGAGGAATCATTCGTACTTTTTTGTCATTCGGAATGTTCGGAGTTATTCTTTCATTACTAGTTATTGATCAATGTCAGTAAAACGCTTAAAGGTCGAAGTGCATACCGCTAGCTAGGCTATATCGTCTTGCTACGTCATCCCTCGTCTTAATTTTGCGACACTGTCTCCTCGCTTGAGTAATTTACGTGTCACATGTGGTATTGTGGAGCAATTTGCATTTTGACACGACTGGTTCCTGAATTTTCCTAAGTTTGTAGATAACATCACCATAGAATTCTGGATGAGAAATACCTTGTTGCAGTAACGTCTGTAGATTGCAATTATACTAGTTTACTAATTAGAGGTAAATTTCGACAATAAAAAATAGAAAAAGCTTTCTTAATTTTACGATATATTTAACCTTGATTAAGAAATTTATCAGTTACAATCTTCTAACAAAGAACATGTCCGGGCAAAGCAAATAAGTAAACCCCATATTATGTAGAACGGGGTACATCTCCATCTAGAAAATGATAATTAAAAATTTTGAAATTAAAATCCCCTTTTATCGTAATATTTTGAACGAATTCTTTTAATAAATTATGGTTAATGAAATATTCAAATCTAAAAAGGAAGCAATGTAGTCGGATCGATTCGTTTTGTTTAAAGTAAGTTCTTTTGGGTAAACAGAAGAAAACATAATTTCAAAATAAGGAGTATCCAAATTCAAAATATCGTCTAAATACCTAAATATTTTATAAAAGCATTAACAATATCAGCTTGTGTAGCAGGTTTTAAGCTTAGCATAAAATCCCTCTCATAGCAATACAAAAACAAATCTGCAACAAGAGGGGCACAATAATGCCTTTGAAACAAACACACATACTAACGACTAGTCTATTAATCCAGCGAGTGTTCAAGCACAGAAAACAGTGATATGGTTACTGATTGATGAGCCAATTTAAGCTTTGTTGTCATCCGGGCATGTTCTATAAACATGTTTGCAACTACTGGCAACTATTCCAAATTAAACAATAACACGTTTCTTTCATCTAGAACGTTTTACTGCAATTCACGTTATTATTGCAAAACTGGGTGTCAAGTAATTGCAATACAAATGTGGACACTTTTCACATCCCAACCAGGGACTTATTGCAATTCTGGTTATTAATGCAAAAGTTGTTGTAATAGACGGCTACTACAGGCGTCTTCATAGTTAAAAAGGCGTCAAAATGTGTTCACACAGAATAAACAAGAATGTTCGGAGGAACACATGTGTAACCCGCTCGCAACTGACACAAAAACTGTTAATATGCTGGAGTGCGAAAACAGAACAAAGGGGAATAACTCAAAACGTATTGCATGCATAGTTACATCAATGGTCATCAATGAGAGGAAGACACAATTGAAATTGAAAAGCTCTATAATGATTACTTAAAAAATGACAGCCAAAAAAGAAAGCGTGACAAAAATCAGAACAAAGGGGGATAACTTAAAAAGTATTACATGCAGAGTGATGGACCTTAGTAACATCAATGGTCCTCAACGAGAGGAAGACACATATGAAATCTCTATAATGATTTCCGGGATTTGAACCCCGGACCTCCGGATAGGTAGTCAAGCGTGTTACCACTAGACCACCGCACACCACGAAAACCATGTATTCCAATATTTCAAATACTTATTCGTAACCATTTTCCCTAATATTCATGTAAGAAATAATGACTGTATAGGTCATTCAATTACATGTAAATGACCTTGTCATACAATATATCACTTGAGCGAGGGAAATTTCGACCATGAAAGAAACTTAAAGTAGGACCTACATTAGTTCATAATAAGCAAACAGGACATAACCAGAGCGCTTCTACAAGATTGTCATTGCCATGGAAGACACTGCACATTCAGACCTAAATCACTTCATAAGTAAACAGAGCAGACCTCGGTCAGACAGTTCCTACAAGATCATACTGGCTGTGACAGAAACTGTAGAATAAGACAGTTATTTATTACTCCATAAGCAAACAGAGCAGGTCGTAAAGGACCTGTCTAATCTGGGTATACTCCGTACAACGCGTAAACTATGCATGTTTTTTCAAGTAACAGGTTAATGAAAAAGTAAAGTCAAGCAGGAAAAACCACACAAAAAAACGCTACCATCACCAAAACACCGACAGAGAGCAATTTATATAGCAATTTATACACATACACATACAGGAGAAAACCACATACGAGACGCAACCACCACCAAAACATCGATAGTCAACATGTCATACACACACACGCGCACACACACTGGTTGCGTTTGCGCTACATACGTTCCGATGTTTAACATATAAATACACAGCAACATACCGAGGTTCTTTGAACTTCCGAGGTACATGTTTCCATTACCTCGAAATGTTAACCCCGGAATGTCTTTGTAAAGTTGAAACAACATATCCCAGCTAAATGTTGACTGTACCTCGGAACATAACTGATGTGCATACGTGTGCGATGTGTGTACTTGCACAGTCATGTTTCATATCTGGGCGTGTCCACAACTTTTGTAGAGCATGCGCAGTTGTAAACGCTTCATCACACGCATGCGTGACTCAACCTTCACTTGCACTGCTCACTACGATAAGATACTATAAGTAAATACTGTGCGAGGAGATTGCTTCCGAGTCCGAGTATCTGCAACATTGCACTGTGCGAAAACAATATTTGGATAGTACGAGAATAGGTTTGTAGATACATTGTTTTAATATAAAAATAGTTTAATCACTCCTGAATCTTTAGCAGACAGGTGTTCTGGTAACCGTGCATTCACTCTTTATGTTGCTGGTGTTGGAGCAGAAGAAATGTATTTCGGTCATCGCGCATGTGCTCTATGCGTTACTAGCAGAGGAGCAGCGAGATAAGCACATGTGTGTAATAGCCTATTGGCGCACTTTAAACCATGTTCTGGATAGTATTTATGTTATACCCCTGTTTCTGCATTTAGACGCCGGGTTGTTCGCAATCTTATTTGGATCCAAACTGTCTGCATAAATTTCAAACATTTATGTGTGGTACACTGAAATCTAAGGCGTCAAAAAAATGTTATTCAACTGATATATTTCAAAATGCTAAAATATTAGCTAACGCATCGACAACTTTGAGAGAACGTTAGTTTTACCAGTTGTCATGTTTATTTGCTCTCCCCAGCATACTACACACCGGCTTATAGGGGATGTGTTTAACCCTTTCCCCGTTATATATGTTGTTGTTTTTTCGAGATGTTAATACTTACTAAATATTCATGGCCAAAATGGTTATAATGTAATATGGAAGGTGGACCATTATTGCCATATAAGAAACGAAAGAAACATCTATTAAATTCCATTAGCAAACAGGGCAGACGCTGATCTCACAGCTCATATAGGAACTGTCTGGTCTGGATCAACTTGGTATGTAAATAAGTTAAAATGCGTTTATATGAAGGAATAGTAAAACGTATTTAGATGATTCATTTCCGTGTGAGAATAATTGACGATATGAACAAAAGGGATATGACAGTCCCGTATCGCCCACGTGAGAAATGGCAAAACAATGTAAATCTTTATGGAAAACCTCTAGATGATGTTGGAAGCGAGCAAATATTGACCCTTTGTAGAGACCCTCTAGATGATATTCCGTGCAAAATATTAAAACTCTACGCCTTTCACTTTCGGAATAAAAGCTTTTCCGATGTATTCCACGGGAAATATAGGCAATGATAAAAACTGTAGAATCATATCTATATTATTTTATCAGCAGACAAAGCAGACCCTGATCAGGCAGCTCCAACGTCGGATCTGGGTCTAGTCTGTCTTCACGGGAACAGGAATGCGTATTTATGGAGTAAATGGATAAGTGAGTTTAGATATAGATATTTTTCAATTTTTTTCTATTAGAAAACGCAAATCTCGGTCACATGGCATTTGCAAAAATGGTAATATTAAACGAAAATCTCGTTTGAAAATGACTCTTCTTGATCTACATACTTTACGCCT
The DNA here is from genome assembly GCA_963576725.1 of Azorinus chamasolen. Classification (NCBI taxonomy): domain Eukaryota; kingdom Metazoa; phylum Mollusca; class Bivalvia; order Cardiida; family Solecurtidae; genus Azorinus; species Azorinus chamasolen. The sequence goes on along the minus strand of OY755238.1, from coordinate 97,589,338 downwards.
TACTTCGGGTAAACATGCCATGCTTTCTAGACTTTCCTCCTTATCTATATGTTCATTAAAAGAAATTGACGAGCAAGCCGATAAAATTATTTTTAGATCAGATCCTCTCATAGGAACGGCTAGTTTGATACAAAGCTTTACTCTACATGTTCTCAGACCGCACATTGACAAATTATCTGAACACCAAAGATTCTTCTTGAACATTCCTTTTATTAATAAAGGTATTGATTTTAATGACCTCCAAAGTATTTTTAGAGACAAAATTGTAATTGACACTATTCCTAAATACTTTAAAAATACAGAACCACCTATCGTCTGCTACAAATATAACAAACCCATCAGAAATACAATTTTCAACTATAATAAAATTGTGGCCGACCTTAATATTAATGATAATATTCCTGATAATTGAGATTGCGCCACCTCAAAATTTTGCTATTCTCCGGCTGATCATGTGATTACTGGTAATTTTGAGATAATTAAAGATAAACGTCTACTATCTCTTTTGAATAAAGGTCCCAAATATAGAATACCATCCTTGATAGATTTTAACTCTTGTCGAGTTCAGATTGCGGAGGCTTTACAAAATTTTAGTATTAAATGGTGTCGAAGAGAACATGTTGAGTCTAATGCTCTTTCTTGTTGGAAAAAACTAATTTTTGATATAATTGATAAACGCATTTCCTTTTACAGCTCTAATAAACACCTTCTTCCACCTAAACCTAGAACTTCTTTTAGACATCTTAAAAAGGGTTTACAGGATTTCCATTCAAAATACGTTTTTGTTCCTGCTGATAAGGCATCGAATAATGTGATTATTATTTGACGATTACATTAAATCGATGTCTTGAAGCAGGAAATTATTAATACCAAGTCATACATTTCAGTTACCACTGACGAAAAGACCATCATTTCAGACCATGTCAAAAAGTGTGAACAATTTGGAACCGATATTAAAATTACACAACATAAACTTTCTACAATGTATTGGTTACCAAAACTACATAAAAAAACATATAAAGCGCGTTTCATTGCAAATTCTAGTTCATGTACAACTACTAAATTGTCTATACTTTTGACTTCTTGTTTAACGAAGGTAAAGGAACATGTAAAATTCTACTGTGATAAGACTTATGAAAATTCTGGAATAAATCTCTTCTGGTCTATTAGGAACTCTTCAGAAGTCTTAAACAAACTTAAGAACAAAAGGTATCTTGCATCTACTGTAAGCACGTACGATTTTTCTACTCTGTACACAACTCTTCCTCATATTTTAATTAAGGATAAACTTACTAACTTAATCCAGAAAGTATTTGCACGGGAAAAACATCATTCTTGGCATGTAATGCTGAAAAAGCTTTCTTTACTGACGAGCAAATGAAATATTACACCAATTGGACTTACTCAGAAGTTTGCGAAGCACTTACCTTTCTTTTGGATAACATATTTGTACGTTATGGGAATGCTATATACCGTCAGGTAATTGAAATTGCTATGGGTACGAATTGTGCACCACTTGTCGCAGATTTGTTTTTGTACTGCTATGAGAGAGATTTCATGCTGCGTTTGAATCCTCAATCACAAGAAGATGTTATAAAAGCCTTCAATGAAACTTGTCGATATTTGGATGATATTTTTAACTTAGATAACCCTTTCTTTGATGCTCTGATTCCTACAATTTATCCTAAAGAACTCAAATTGAATAAACCTAACCCGTCCGACAATTATGCAGCGTTTCTTGATCTAGACCTTAAAATTAATAATGGATGATTTCTTCTAAAATATATGACAAAAGAGATGATTTTGATTTTAATATTGTAAATTTTCCTCATCTGGACGGGGATGTTCCCCGTGCTCCATCTTACGGGGTTTATATATCTCAACTTATTCGTTTTGCTAGAGCTTGTTCATCTATTGACGATTTTAACAGTCGAAATCTCATTTTAACTGAAAAGCTGCTTAAGCAAGGATATAGATACCATAAACTAAGAAAAACTTTCTCTAAATTTTACTATCGAAATCTCTCGCTTATTGGCAAGTACCAATGTAATCTCAAGGTGCTTCTGCGACACGGTATTTCACATCCTGAATTTTATGGTGATGTGATTTACAAACTTCGTAAAATTATTGGACATACCCATTTTCTCACTTTGTTCATCAAATGTGTTAAACAATTCATTAAAAAGGGATATGATCCTGTAGTACTACAACATACTGCATGTTTGGTTGTGAACCCTTTTACAGTTGGCAATCACGCTGGCCTCTTTGCATGTACGCCGACAAGAAAGGTTTAGTACTCTATGAAGGCGACCTCTTAAATCCAGTAATGGAAGGAGAACGTCGGATATCTGTACTATTTCATTATTGTCGTACCCTTTATTACTTTTCTACAGTTACTCTGTTTGCAGCTCAATCATTGAATACACTAGCGATAGGTGGATACAGTATGTTCAATTAAACGTTTTTTCGTTATACATGCACTTTACCATTGTATTTGCCGTCGCGGTTGTTGTAGATTAGTCGGAGAGGGGATACGTTTATTTACAGTTTGTCTTTTAGGGTGGGGATGGAATAAGAGTGAGGTTGGGCGCCCATAAACCGGTTTAACCCCCAGTGACTTTTGTCACTGACCGTTTCAAGGCGGTACTTCCATCTTCCTCCTATTGTATGTTTGTTTTTTCTTTGTGTGTCTCTTGTTTTTTCTAGTTATGTACATTTGCTGTTTCCTTGTGTTGCTGTTCGGGCGAGTGTTTGTTCTGTATGTGGTGTTTCCTGCATGACTCATTTCTGTACTTTAAGTAATTTTAAGCGATATTATTTATTCCACGACAGTCAATGTAGATTCAGCTCTAACTTTTTTAAAACAAAACAGCAGATGCTGATCAGACATTTCATGTAAAACGGTTCTATCATGTTTTTTCGAAAATTCAGTGCAAAAGCTATGCATACAATTAAAAACGGGAGCTATCTGCATAAAGTCTAACTTGGTGAGGATATGACAATTGTGAGATTGAGATCCCTATAGCTTTGGTTTAAACTCGGAGTCATTTTGCTACTGACTGTTCCAAGGTGCTACTCCTATCTTTACAATAACTGCATTTATTTTTTGTGTAATTTATAATATTGAAATTCTGCTAACTTCATTTGCCATTTTCACGTGCACTTGTGGGTAATTCTGAGTTTATATATGCAGACTGCCTGTATCGACAGTATATTTTCTTATTTTGATCAACATTGGTCTGATCACTCTTCATAATGCCTTTTGTATTCCATGCATTTTTTTTTTTATATTCAGTCAGGTGTCTGAGGATTGAATAATAGCTGTTCAATAAATAATAGTTACACTAAACTACTGTTTTCACCTCCCTTCAGAATGTTTAAAGATGTCCTACGCGCATCCTTCCAGGTCAATTGTGTCAACAGCTAACTGTACGGTTTGAAACTAAGGTACAATATGAGTCATGCAGGAAACTGCATGTTATATAAAAGTAAAACAATGAGTCATGCAGGAAACACCACATACAGAACAAACAGTCGCCCGAACAGCAACATGTTTAAACTGCAAACAGACTTAAGAGCTTTGTGAAAAGCATTGCGTAATCATGCATAAAACTGAAAACGAATCAATCATCGGTGATTTACGATTTATTCCCGCCATTGTCCGGAAAGTGTCGTAGAAATTAATTATGCACAAACGTAGAGGCAGAGCATGTAATCGAATGTAAAGAATTCTGACAGCGTCGAAGTCGAGATGCCTTCAGTAAGTTTAGGCCATTTTGAATTTGCCGACCGTTTCTGACAATTTCCGTGAAAATATCCGCGTGGTTTCGTCGTTTACATTTAACCCCCGATTTTAAAGCATTTTGTCATTTTAAAATAAATTTGAGGTTTAAGGGGTCGATCTCATTTTTTTCATCAATTCTATTTGTTTATGCAATTTGGTACATATTTATGCTGTTGAAAAATAAGCGTAGGACATATTTGATATACGTATATTTTCAAAGATATATCACTTTACACACTTCGATCGTATCAACATATAGTGCCGGTTTCAAGTGTTGTTTTTTTCAAATATGAAATAACAGACTTTAATACGCAGGTCACTAACACATTTATATTTGCAACTTAGGGTAAAGAATAACAAGAAACCTGTACAGCGGCAGAGAGCAGCTGAATCGTGCCGTGTTGGTGTATATCAGAGTGGATTTGAAATCAGGTGCATTAATCATTATATTGGTCAGTAAATAAGAATGAATATCATAAGGTTTATATCCTAGTCGCTCTTATAATCGACGAACAATCTATTGAACGATAAAGGCAAATCGCAGTCGTTTTGCGGAAACTGTAGGAAAATAAGTTTAAAAGTTGATTTGCTTCAACTACGCTTATACTAGTGGTTGCGTACAGGGCAATGTACTATACAATAATAATGAGCTTCTTAGAACGGTTTTCGGTGAGAAATAGTGGTATTTTGTTTCGATGACTTGTCAAAAGCATAGCACGTAAGACGAGTGATTAATTCAAATATAATATATACTGAATATATTTTGATACGCCCTCCTAATAAAGGTGGTCGTATATTGTCGTGGCCCTGTCCGTCCGTCCGTCCGTTCGTTCGTTCGACCTCCAACATTTTGTTTGTCCGCTGTTTTCTGGGAAAACTATTTGACAGATATTAATGAAACTTCATACAAATGTTAAATGCATAAAAATCTGAAGCTGAGTTGATTCTGAGGTTCATTTGATTTTTCATTTCAGAGTTATGGCCCTTGTCCTTAAAAATATGCAAATAGTTTGTCCGCTGTTTTCTGGGAAAACTATTTGACAGATATTCACACAAATGTTTAATGCATCAAGATCTGAAGCTGAGTCGAATCTGAGGTTCATGTGATTTGTCGTTTCGGAGTTATGGCCCTTTTACTTAAACAACAATGCAGATTACATGCAAATAGTTTGTCCGCTGTTTTCTGGGAAAACTATTTGACAGATATTAATGAAACTTCACACAAATGTTTTATTCATCAAGATCTGAAGCTGAGTTGATTCTGAGGTTCATCTGATTTTTCATTTCAGAGTGATGGCCCTTTTACTTAAAAATAATGCAAATACATGCAAATAGTTTGTCCGCTGTTTTCTGGGAAAACTATTTTAGAGATATTAATGATACTTCACAAAATGTTTAATTCATCAAGATCTGAAGCTGAGTTGATTCTGAGGTTCATTTGATTTTTCATTTCAGAGTTATGGCCCTTGTCTTTAAAAAATATGCAAATAGTTTGTCCGCTGTTTTCTGGGAAAACTATTTGAGAGATATTAATGAAACTTCACACAAATGTTTAATGCATCAAGGTCTGAAGCTGATTTGATTCTGAGGTTCATTTGATTTGTCGTTTCGGAGTTATGGCCCTTTTACTTAAACAACAATGCAGATACATGCAAATAGTTTGTCCGCTGTTTTCTGGGAAAACTATTTGACAGATATTAATGAAACTTCACACAAATGTTTTATGCATCAAGATCTGAAGCTGAGTTGATTCTGAGGTTCATTTGATTTTTCATTTCAGAGTTATGGCCCTTGTCCTTAAAAATATGCAAATTGTTTGTCCGCTGTTTTCTGGGAAAACTATTTGAGAGATATTAATAAAACTTCACACAAATGTTTAATGCATCAAGATCTGAAGCTGAGTTGGTTCTGAGGTTCATTCGATTTGTCGTTGCAGAGTTATGGCCCTTTTACTTAAAAAATAATGCAAATACATGTAAATAGTTTGTCCGCTGTTTTCTGGGAAAACTATATGACAGATATTAATGAAACTTCACACAAATATTTAATGCATCAAGATCTGAAGCTGAGTTGAAAATTCTGATGTTCATTTGATTTTTCATTTCAGAGTTATGGCCCTTGTCCTTAAAAAATATGCAAATAGTTTGTCCTATGTTTTCTGGGAAAACTATTCAAGAGATATTAATGAAACTTCAAAAAAATGTTTAATGCATCAAGATCTTATGCTGAGTCGATTTTGAGGTTTATTTGATTTTTCGTTTCGGAGTTATTGCCCTTTTACTTAAAAAAGCAAATATATGCAAATAGTTTGTCCGCTGTTTTCTGGCAAACCCTTTTTGACAGATATTAATGAAACTTCATACACATGTTTAATGCATCAAGACCTGAAGCCGATTCTCAGGATCATTTGATTTGTTGTTTTGGAGTTATGGCCCTTGTACTTAAATAATGCAAATCTATGCAAATATGAGGATGGCCATAACTTTTTCATTTGAAATGATATTTACTTCAGTTTTTTTTATATGGTTAAACCTTCATGTGAATTTTCACATATATTGCGGGGGTTTTGATATGTCATTCTATTCTAAAGTTATGGTCCTTGAACTTAGTGTGTTCGTTGCTTTGTTAGTCGGTCAACTTTTACTTTGTCTGTTGTTTTCTGGGAAAACTATTAAAATGATATAAATGAAACTTAACGCGAATGTTTTAAGCAACAAAATTTGAAGCTGAGTTTATTTTGAGGTTCATTCAGTTTGTCTTTACAGAGTTATGGCCGTTGCACTTTACAAACATCTGCAAAAATGAGGATTAGCTGTAACTTTTTTATTTAATAAGATATTCACTTCATTTTTTTTAAAAATAGTATCACCTTAATATGGAAATCAAGATCTGAAGCACAGATTAGAAAATGTCAACACTTATAAGGCATGTTGAATCAGAGAAAGTTTGCAAGTGGGCGTATTATGTACCGTGTGCGGTACTCTTGTTTGTTCTGGATTGCCGTCCTTTCTTGATGTACCGCATTTGTATCTACAAACCTATTGCTATAAAAGAACTGTCGTTTTCATGCAAATATGCATGTTGGTAAACATGTGTTGACAACATTTGTACTGCAGACTGTTAGGAAATGAAATAGTGGTTTATTGTTACCTCGGAACGTTCACGATTTAACACACAGTTTGTTAGCCTTCCCAGATGAAATGTTTTATTCCACCGTTTGCAGATTAGAGGTTCTCTGGCGATGTAGAGAAAATAATTTGCACTGATTAGGTAGAGAGTAGCTATTGTGTTTGTAACATTCTAGATGAGATATGACAATTTAGAAACAATTTTCAAAAGTCATGTTTGTAAACTGAAATTGGTATTGTAGTTTAAATGAGTGTAAGTATAAAGGCGTTGCCTAAGACTGTATTCCTAAACATACTTAAGTATAGCTCAGTCTTCTCAGTCTTAATTTTTAACCGGCCAGCGTTTAGGTAGCTTACAACTGTGTTTCATATGACATTTTTATAACCATAAACCTTCAGTAACTGATGTTTGACGCTTGTAACTCATAATGTGTGCACCGCATCTGTGTATGTGTGTGTAAATCTACCTCAGAACGTCTATGTATAGTAAAGATGGTATGTTTATTTATATACGTACCTCAGACAGGTGTTAATGGATATTTAAATGCAGTCTTTGAGTGACCTGTTTTGTCCTGTTTGTTTTCTAGCAACTTAAACATTGACTCCAACTTTTGAACTAGATGAAATAGAAACTGCATGTTAGTGTACACACCAATCTGTTCAAGCTTTATCTATTTAGTGGGATTAGGTCAAAGTCAACGTCACCTTTCAAGATCAATGTTTGTGTACACATGCATTTTTTAAGGATGCAATTATTGAGTGGTTTAAGGTGTAGGTCAATATCACTCTCAAAAGGTAAAGCACAAAATCTGTATAATTACATGTATAATTATAACGCAGACTGTTATAAAAGAATTGTAAGCATATATCGTTTTTAAGCAAATATGCATGTTTTTATATTTATGCTAACAACATTTGTACTGCAGAATGTTAAGAAATGAAATTAGTAATTGTGGTTCATTGTTTCCTCGGAATGTTCACGATATAACAGGCAGCTAGTTAGCCTTCCTAGAACGTGTGATTCTCACCGTAGGCATATTGGATGTTCTTTTGTGATGAAGAGAAAATAATCTGCACTGATTATGTAGAGATAAACTGTTTTGTTTCAAACAGTTTAGATGAGAAACGACAGTAAAGAAACAATTTTTAACCGAGAAATTTCACTAACTAATGTTTTACCCTTGTACCTCATAATGTTTGCAAAGCATCTGTGTATGTGTGAGTGCATAAATGTACCTCAGAACGTCTGTGTATAGTATTGATGGTATGAGTATTTATTACGTACCTCAGACAGAGGTAATACATGCCTTACTATGCATTTTCAATCGGAGACGACCCAGACCAGACTGGTTTGGTAGGAAACGACAGGTCAGTGTGTATTCTGTTTGATGCAGATTTATTCTTTGTGCTTTATATTTTGCTGTAAAGGCCGTTTCTATTTAGTGACATCAGGTAAATGACAAATACACCCTTCAAGATCAACTATAGTGTACAAATGCAGTTTTAACAAATGCATCTATTGTGTGGGTCGAAATCACTCTGTAAAAAAGATTAATGTTTGAAAAAACAGAATAATGTTGGCTTTTGCTTTTTAGCTTATACAGAGGCTTAATTTTTGTTGTGCCCATGATTCTCAAAGAGTTGCATCATTTGAGTGCGGTCAGGCCAATGTCATGTCTTACAGTCAAACGTTATCTTCCGAGGTAAATAAAACGTATTATTTAGATCAATGAAAAAGTAGTAAAGTCAAGCAGGAAAAGCCACACACAAAACGCCACCATCACCAAAACACCTACAGAAAGCATAGCAATTTATACTCATACACACACATACAGTAGAAAGTCACATACAAGACGCAATCACCACCAACACATCAATAGACAGCATGTCACACACACACAACCAAACACACGCAAAACACATGAGAAGAACACAGAAAACACCAACAAATACACGAGCACCAGAGACAAACATGAACAAAAACACAAGCACAAAGACACAAGACAAACAAAAGTAAGGGTGACAAAGAGAGAACCGCCTTGGTACGGTCAGTAGCAAAATCACCACTGGGGGTTTAAACCGGTTTACGGACGTCCTAGGCTCACACTTATCTCAAAGTCACCCTAGCTAAACAAACATTGTAAATAAAGGTATCCCGCCGGACTTCCCCACAACATAGAAGACAGTAATCACAGTACAAAATATAAAACATAGCATAACAACTGTGAAAGTCCGTCAAATATGTACTCAATGACTTTGCTGAAGACAGAGCAACTGCATGGAAGCCGTTAAGGGCGCGACAGAGAAAAGGTAATACATGCATCTGGTAAGCTCATCCCATTTCTGGGTTTAAGAGTATACCATCATAGAGTACTACTCTCGGCCTGCCATCGTGCAAGCAAAGAGGCAAGCGTAGCGACCGACTGTAAAGGGGTCGATAACCAAACATGAAGTTTGTTGCAATATAATAGGGTCATAACCTTTCTTCCTAAAAGTTTTAAACTACACGTTCTTTGTATAATTGCATGTTGTTCAATTTGAGTTGACAACATTTGTACTGCAAAATATTAAGAAATGAAAATAGTAACTGTGGTTCATTGTTACCTCGGAATGTTCATGATATAACACACAGTTAGTTAGCCTTCCCAGAATGTGAACGATTCTCACGGTAGGCAGATTGGATGTTCTATTGTGATGTAGAGAAAATAATTTACACTGATAATGTAGAGAAAAACTATTTTGTTTCAAATATTTTAGATGAGATATGATCGCATAGAAACACTGTTCAAAAGTCGTGTTTCTATTCTGAAAATTGGTAATGTTATATGATTGTAAGTATAAAGGCGTTGGCATTTGAGTTTTCGTATCTATTAAGAGTGTAAGAATATAACATTTGATTCCTTTCATTGAGTTAACTTCGGTAACAGATGTTTGATGCTTGTACCTCATGTTTGAACGTGTGTGTTCATAAATGTACATCAGAACGTCGGTGTATAGTATTGATGGCATGTGTATTTATAACGAACATCAGACACAGGTTTTAAATTGATCACATAATATTTGTATGTTAACCTTTTCCTCCATGAATACTTTGTAATCTGAGAGGACCCAGACCAGACTGGTTCGGTAGGAACTCTCAGTTCAGGATCTACCATGTTTGCATAAGATATATGTTTTGTTCTTTATATTTAGTATTCTTATTCACATTAAAACAGCTGCATTTCGGTGGTCTGTTTTGTCCTATTTGTTTTCTGACAAGAAGTGTTTGCAAATATGATTTTCATGCAAATATGCATGTTGGAAAATTTAGGTTGACAACATTTTTCCTACAGAATGTTAAGAAATAAAAATAGTTGTTCAATGTTACCTCGGAACATTCATGATATAACACAGTTATTTAGCCTTCCCAGATAAAGTGCTCGATTCCACCGTATGCAGATTGGATGTTATATGCCGATGAAATGATATGCACTGATTATGTAGGGAAAAACTATTTTGTTTGAAACATTTTAGATGAGATATGACAATTTAGAAACAATTTTCAAAAGTCGTGTTTATATTCTGAAAATTTGTATTGCGGTTTAAATGATTGTAAGTATGAAGGCGTTGGAATTTGATAATTCGTATGTATTCAGAGTGTAGGAAAACACATTTCATTAGAGTAAATTCTGAAGGGTGGTGATCCCCCGAAAGTAAAAATTGCAACACAAAAAGAGAAAATTGCAGACTCGGTTTTATTGAGTCTGTTCATGAGCAGTAATTGAAAGTGCAACACTGCTCACGCCCCTAGCACGGGCTTAAGCGGTATTCAATTTTCAGAACAGGAAGTACTGAAATTCATGATCTCGAAGGATCAGAAGGTATAACAACACTGAGAATGAAGTACGGGGCGACGTTTTACGGCCGCCACACAAGCACTTAACACCTGCTGTTGTGAAGATTATAAATTCTGAAGGGTGGTGATCCCCCGAAAACAAAAGTCTTTTCATTGAGTTATTTTCACCTGCCTAAGACTGTATTCCTAAAACTACTTAAGTATAGTTCAGTCTACTAGCTAAGCATAATTTTGAACAGACCAGTGTTTATATATCATATAACTGTGTTTCACAGGACATTATTACAACGTATAACCATAAAACGTCAGTAACTGGTGTTTGACGGTTGTACCTCATAATGTTTGCACCGCATCTGTGTATGTGTGTGTGCATAAATCTACCTCAGAACGTCTGCGTAATATATTGATGGTATGTGTATTGTATGCTAACCCTTTCCTCCAATAATACGTCTAACTACGCCCTTGCAATCGGAGAAGACCCAGAACGTCAATGTATAGTATAGATGGTATGTGTATTTATATACGTACCTCAGACAGAGGTTTTAATACATATTTAAATGCTGCCTTTGAGTGACCTGTTTTGTCCCATTCGTTTTATATCAGCAACATTAACCTTGGCTCAAACTTTTGAAATAAATGAAATGGAAACTGCTTGTTAGTGTACACATGCATTGAGTCAAGGTCAACGTCAAAACGATATTGTTTTTGTACAAATGCAGTTTTTGAAGCTGCATCTATTGAATGGGTTAAGGTCTAGGTCAAAATCACTCTCGAAAGGTAACACACACATTTGTATAATTACATGTATAATGTAACGCAGATTGTTATAAAAGAAGTGTTAGCATATATCGTTTTCATGCAAAGATGCATGTTATTAAGTTGTGTTGACTACATTTGTACTGCAGAATGTTAAGAAATGAAAATAGTACCTGTGGTTACCTCGGAATGTTCATGATGTAACACACATTTAGTTAGCCTTCCTAGAATGTGAATGGTTCTCACCGTAGGAAGATTGGATGTTATATGGTGATTTAGAGAAAATAATCTGCACTGATTATGCGGAGAAAAACCATTTTGTTTCAAACATGTTAGACGAGAAACGACAGAATAGAAACAATTTTACAATGTTTGACCCGTGTACCTCATACTGTTTACACAACATCTGTGTATGTATGTGCATAAATGTACCTCAGAACGGCTATATATAATATTGATGGTATGTGTATTTATTACGTACCTCAGACAGAGGTTTTAAATGGATCACAGAATATTTGTATGTTAACCCATTCCTTCTTGAATATGCCTTAGTAGGCCTTTGCGATCGGAGAAGACCCTGACTGCTTCGGTAGGAATCGTGTGATCATGAACTACTCTGTTTGTTGAATATATATGCTCTGTGCTTTATATTTTGTTTTCTCATGCATATTTACATGCTGCCTGTGAGTGACCTTTTCTGTTTGTTTTCTGTCAACAACTTTAACCTTGGCTCAACATTTCGATCTAGATGAAATAGAAACTTCATGTTAGTATATACATGCATCTGTTCAAGCTGTATCTATTTAGTGGGATAAGGTCAATGTCAAAGACACCCTTCAAGATCGAAGTTAGTGTACAAATGCAGTTTTTAAAGATTCATCTATTTGTGGGTTAAGGTCTAGGTCACAATCACTCTTTGTGACAAAAGATTTAATTTTTGCATAAAAAGAATAATGTTGGCTTTTGCTTTTTAGCCATATACAGAGGCTTAATTGAGGTCAGGTCAATGCCATGTCTTAAGTAAAACGCTATCTTTGGGGGAAAATTAAACTGTCTAGTATTTTGTTATGTAAAACAAACCTAAAACTACTCTGTTAAATTGCTATGTGTTAGATGCTGACAGTCTTACAGCAACGATACAAGTATTCTGAAAATAGGTGATCTTTCGAAAGCAAACGTAGAAATACAAAAAGAGAAAATTGCAGACTCGGTTTTATTGAGTAGTAATTAAAAGTGAAACACTATTCGCGCCCCCTAGCACCGGCTTAAAGTCTTGAAGCCAGCCGAAGAACATTCAGGTTCATTATCAAAAGGACATTCTGCAGATCGTCACAAAGGTAAACAATCAACTGTAAAATTACTTGTATAATTGCAATGCCGATTGCTATAAAATAAGTTTTCGAAAATATCGTTTTCATGCAAATATGCATGTTGCTAAATTTGTGTTGACAACATTTGTTATGCAGAATGTTAAGAAATGAAACATAGTGGTTCATTGTTACCTCGGAACGTTCATGATAAAAAGCACAGTTAGTTGCCTTCCCAGATAAAGTGTGCGACTCAAACCGTAGGCACATTGGATGTTTTTGCGAACTTGAAAAAATAATCTGCACTGATTATGTAGAGAAAAACTATTTAGTTTCGAACATTTTAGATGAGATATGACAATTTAGAAACCATTTTCAAAAAGCATAAATTTGAACCGGCCAGTGTTTAGATATCTTATAACTGTGTTTCATAGGACATTATTCCAATGTATAGCCATTTAAACTTCAGGAACTGATGTTTGACGTTTGTACCTCAAAATGTTTGCACTGCATCTGTGTATTTGTGTGTGCGAAAATCTACTTCAGAACGTATGTGTATTTATAACGTACCTCAGACAGAGGTTTTAAATCGATCACAGACTATTTGTATGTTAACCCTTTCTTCCATGCATACGCCTTACTAGGTCATTGCAGTCAGATCAGTGTCTACTCTGTTTGCTTAAGATATATGTTTTGTGTTTTATATTTTGTATTCTTATGCATATTAAAATGAATGCTGTATTTGAGTGGCATTTTTGTCCTTTTTCAGTGGCTTGCTGTCTATTTTAATTCTTGTTCTAGTTTTCCCAGTCAGAAAATATGTTACATTGTAATTTGCATATGACCTACTAGTATTTAGCAGTAAACTGTATTTTCATTAGTTAATACATTGACTGGCATACAGCCTTTTTTATAATGCCTCTACACATGGCCAAACTATGTAAAATCCAGATATACAGTCTGCTAACGTTTCGAAATTCATATTAGATTGGGATTTTAAGAATTTAGACAAACGAAATGGTTATGTGTCGAAAAATTAACAATTGTTGTTAATAGTAACTGGTGATAGATCTAATATAACTAGAAGTCATAAACTTCAACAGTATGAAACAGTATGAGTATAATGTAGTAAGAAACAATATTTAGACAAAATATAAACAACAGGATCAGTATTAATTATCTTCAAATACAGTTTTATAAAGTTATTTGTCTGAATGTAGTAAAATATTTATTACAAATGTAAACAGATCCATGAATTTGAAGTCACGGGTGCTGGAGAAATCGCCTAGTGAAGAAATCGCCTACAATTAGATATACAGTAAACCAATGGGAGATTTCGCCTAGAAATTATATAGTGATTGTAGTTCGTATGGTACAGGTAGTGATAATTTGACAGACATATTAAGAACGTTTGTAACAAGAATAAATTGTCCTGTTGTCTTGTTTTATAGATCAAGATGACCCAGATTGGACGATCAGTGCAGCCCCTGATCACCACCTGGAATTCGACTGACCATTATTGCAGGGTTGATAATTATATACCGATTATTAGCAGAAAATGAAAATGTCATATGTTATAATATGAGTCTTACCTCTTGTTAGATGATCTGGATCCAATAAATGTTCGAAAAGCAATATTAGTTTGTACAAAGCGTCGGTTACCACAGTAATAAGTAAAATTAATATTTTCGGCAAATAACCGATCCCCGGTACGGCACCATTTTGGAAATGGCTAATTCCACAGACAATTTATATATATTTATACAGAAAGACAGAATAATAGCTGCAAAGGAACATCCATGTCGAGTGTTACAATCTTCCATCTAATGATTTAGGTCGGATGTCTGACTTCAGACAGTGAACAGGTACAATACAGCCCACCTTAAGCAATAGCTAAAACATTAGCTTATTATAATCTAGCAGATTGACAAATTCACGAATGATGATGGAATCAGTCTATTTTGCGTAGCAGCGATGCAACAGCTGGATTGATACAAACAAGAGGGCCAGAATGGCCCTGAAGCGCTCACCAGACAATCAGAGGAGAAGATTTTCAAAGTTTTCACTTTATGTTTCTATTGAAAGCTGGCTACTCCTAGGGCAGGGCCAATTTTGACCACAGGGGCATAATTTATATAACATTTGTAGAGGACCTGAACATGAAGCTATGTGCCAAATATGAAAGTTATGAACCTTCCAGTTTCAGAGAAGATTTTCAATGTTTTTACTATATATTTTTATTGAAAACTGACCACCCCTCGGGTGGGGCCAATTTTAATCCAAGGGGCATAATTTAAACAAGGCCATACAAAGTTCTGACTAAAGGCGATCAGCTGTTCTTCTGAACGGGTATGTGTACCCTAGCATTCCAAACTGATTTTTTTGCATTTGAATATTATTATAAATTATTACATAATAATTGCATAATCATAAGTATAACTTAATAATTTCAAGTAATACAATTTCATGTTAAAAAATATTTCATAATTTATTTGAAATCTTTAATTTGGCATTCTGGAGTCTTTACATGATTTACCCTTCTTCTGAACTGCAGGGCAGGTTATAATAATATCATAATGCCAATCACTATTATTAATTAACCCTTCCCTCATACAAACATGTTTTCACATTTTTGAAAACAGAGTAGACCCAGATCGGATGCCTTCTATAGGAGCCATCTGATCAGGGCCTGCTCTGTTTGTAAATGGAATTTTATACATCTGTTCCTTAAGTTTCTAAAATGGCTACAATGTTCCACCTACTATATTTCATTATAACTATTTTGTAGATGAATATTCAGTAGGTTGTGAAATTTGGAAAAAAAATGACTACAATGTTCCACCTTCCATACTTCATTTTAACTATTTTGTTCATGAATATGCAGTAGGCATTCAAATTAATAATAAACATAGAACAGGCAAAGGGTTAAGGCACAGAGCTCCAGCACCAGATACAGGTGACCTAAAAATAGCCACTGGTCATCTATCCCACTGCTTGACTGGATGACCTATTTATGAGCAAAGAGAAGATGCTTAAAATCGCAGTCAGCTATAAGTTTGCTAGAAAACTGTCCACCCTGGGGTGTAGCCAATTTTGACCACAGGAGCATAATTTATATAACTTTTGTAGAGAACCTGAACACGATGCTATGTGCCAAATATGAAGGCTGAGAACCTTTCAGTTTCAGAGGAGATGATATTCAAAGTTTTCACTATATGTTTCTATAGAAAACAATGCACCCCTGGGGTGGGGCCAATTTTGACCCTAGGGACATAATTTATATAACTTTTGTAGAGGACCTACAGATGATGCTATGTGCCAAAGATGAAAGCTGAGACCCCTGTAGATTCAGAGGAGAAGAATTTTAAAGGTTCAAATTGTTGACGACGGACGACGAACGACGGACGACGCCGGACGACGGACATCAGGCTATCACAAAAGCTCACCCTGAGCACTTTGTGCTCTGGTGAGCTAAAAACATATACGAGTGTATAGCCTATGCGCCCCAGTAAAACGAGCTTGTTTACCACCAATAGCATTTGGAACGGGATGAAAATACAATAAATACCGACATCAATCATAGGCGGGGCTTGTGAAATTAAACACGCATGCTACATTACAACCTTTATTGTGCCTAACAATAAATGACTTATGAAGTTTAAAATCCTGATCAGAACCACTGAAATCATTATGTCAGTTATATCAAATCAATGTTCACATGTCCTATAAGTCTTTAAATATCAACAGAACAAATATCTTTCATAAAGTCCACAGATACCAGTATTATGACGAGACCAAAGCGTTAAGCTGGAACATGAAAACATACATGCTTTATTAGTTTTGAATTATTGACCAACTAAATGGAAAAGTAGTAAAGTCAAGCAGGCAAAGCCACATGCAAGACGCAACCACCACCAAAACACCGATAGACAGCATGACACACACACACACAACCACACACCCAAACGCACACGCACACACACGAAATGAACACAGAAAACACACACAAGAACCAGGGACAAACGTTCCACAACATGAACAAACCACAAGCACAAAGACGCAATGCAAACAAAAGGAAGGGTGACAAAGAGAGTACCGCCTTGGCACGGTCAGCAGCAAAAACACCACTGGGGGTTTAAACCGGTTTACGGACGTCCTAACCTCACACTTCTCTCAAAGTCACCCTAGCTTTACAAATATTGTAAATAAAGGTATCCCCGCTGGACTTACCCACAACATAGACGACGGTGAACACAGGACAACATGTAAAACATAGCATAATAACTGTGACAATCCGTCAAATATGTACTCAATGACTTTGCTGAAGTCAGAGCACCTGCAGGTAAGCCGTTAAGGGCATGCATACTTCAAAGGTCTACAACATGATAGTACCACGTTGCCTGGCAACATCTGGATGTTAGATGCAACGAAACGTGCAATGGGTCTGTTCTGTTTGCTTATGGTGTAATATAGAACTGATTCTACAGCTTCTTCCTGAACCAACATGAGGGAGATAGATAGAGAGAGAGTATATTAGAGTAGTGGCATTTATAGTATTAATTACTTTCCCCAACCACAGCAACGGGGCTCTGGTTGTTGGCTCACTGTGATATAAAGGTACTTACTGAAGGCTATTGCTACGGCTCTATCACCTTGTGGTTTGGATCGTGGAAGTAGGTTGAGGTTGCTAACTTTATATTGTTTTCAAATATGTGTAGATTCAGTTAATGATGTCACTAATGATGATACACAAGTCGTTTAATGCGTTGATCTAGGCTAGGTAAATACCGTTCTTTAAGTAATTACAGACTCTGCACAAACAAAACCTTAATTCTATATGCTTTAAAGTGTATTCAATTTGTTATCTTCACATCAATATAAATATAGGCGTTTTCGTGTACATTTTTATAATAGGTAAAATGAAGAACTAATTAGATATAAAAAACACTTTGACATTGTACAGTTTAATAGTGATTTCCTATAGAAAAGTAACTTGAAATATTTCAATAATTGCTTCTTCTACTCCAAGTCATTTCCATTGCATACATCTCTGCTAGTATAATAACAAGCAACCCTTCATAGATCTAGTTCCCTGTACTAAAAGAATCTCTAAACGTTTAAATTAATATGGCAGAGATTTAATACTATTATTGTCAATATTTGAATGCCGTTGAATATTTATTTTTAAATATATTTCTTGTTGTTTCTGTCATCAACTTTAACCTTGACTCCAACCTTTGAAATAGTTGAAATAGAACTTTCATGTTAGTCCACACATGGATCTGTTAAAGCTGTATCTATATAGTGGGATCAGGTCAAGGGCAAAGACACCTTTCACGATCAAAATTAAGTGTTCAAATTCAGGTTTTAACGATGAAACTATAGAGTGGGTTAGTGTCTAGGACGAAATTACTAATTGTGATTAATATTTGCAAAAGATAATAATGTTAGCTTTTGCTTTTTAGCTATATACAGGGCCTTAAGTTTGACGTGCTCATGCATTTCAATGAGTTGCATCATTTGAGTAAGGCCAGGCCAATGCCATGTCTTAAAGTCTTTTGAACAGTCTGCTCAATGGAGAATTTGAAATTACCTGAGAAAGATTTTGCGTTTTCGAAACCGAATTGTTTTTATAGATCTAGTAACCGGTGACATGAACATGGAAATGACAGTCAGGGAAGGTGCTGATTTGAAATCCGCTATTGAATCCTGTAGATAATCACGGTTGATTTGTTCTGTCTAGTGTCACTGTTGATGATGGCATCGAGTAAAACGGCATGAATTTGTTGTACTTCAAGGCTTGTACAGTAGATTCGGTACAGGTGTTTGGTTTAATTTATAAATCTTAATTTAAAATCGATTGCTGGAAAGTTTAAAAATTAAAAAAGCAAATAGCAGTACTACATTTCGTCCAGATGGTCTAATGGGAGGACGTCTTGTCATTTATTGACAGAAGGTCTGGGTTTGAGTCCCAATTTGGATTTTTTTTTGTACTGTTTTTGTTCCATTTGTTATCAAATGTATTCCCTGCGAAACTATTTTGAAAAATATAACAAAACATTGCAAAACGACCCCATAAAATAAGAACAGTATTGGGTTACTAAACATTTGACTGCTTAGTGCAAGTTAAAATCCCCATTGGTGAACAACTGGTCCGGTACCGGGGAAATTATCAAATTGGTAACTTCACTATTCAAACAGTGAGTTTATCAAGTGATAATCCACTGTTATATCCTAGTAATCCACCGGAACGCATGAAATAAATATCGTTTTCATGCAAATATGCATGTTATTAAATTTGTGTTGACAATATTTGTACTGCAGAAATGAAAATAGTAACTGTGGTTCATTGTTACCTGGGAAAGTCCATGCTATAACACAGTTAGTTAGCATTCACAGACTGTGTCCGATTCTTGCCGTAGGAAGGATGGATGTTCTTTGGTGATGAAGAGAAAATAATCTGCACTGATTATGTAGAGAAAAAATATTTTGAAACGACAGTATAGAAACAATTTTTAACCGTAAAACTTCAATAACTGATGGTTGACCCTTGTACCTCATAATGTTTGCACGTATGTTTGTGCATAAATGTACCTCATCACGTCTATGTATAATATTGATGCTATGTGTATTTATTACGTATCTCAAACAGAGGTTTTAAATGGGTCACAGAATATTTGTATGTCAACCCTTTCCTTCATGAATACGCCTTACTAGGCCTTTCCAATCGGAGAAGTCCCAGACTAGACTTGTTCGGTAGGAACCGTGAGATCACGAACTACTCTGTTTGTTGAAGATTTATGCTCTTTGCTTTATGTTTTGTATTCTCAAACATATTTACATGCTGCCTTTGATTGACCTTGTTCGTCATGTTTGTTTTCTGTCAGAAACTTATACATTGACTCCAACTTTAACTAGATGAAATAGAACCTTCATGTTAGTATACACATGCGTCTGTTTAGCTGTATCTATTTAGTAGGATCCGGTCAATGTTAAAGACCCCCTTCAAGATCAAAGTTAGTGTACAAATGCAGTTTTTAAAGATTCATCTATTGAGTTATTTTCACCCATCTAAGACTGTGTTGATACAATACTTAAGTATAGCCGAGTCTACTTAGCTAAGCATGTTTATGAACAGGCCAGTGTTTGGATATCTTATAACTATGATTTATAGGACATAAGTATAACCGTAAAACCTCAGTAACTAATTTTTGACGCTTGTACCTGATATTGTTTGCATAGCATATGTGTATGTGCAAAACTCTACCTCAAAACCTTTGCTTATAGTATTGATGGTATGTGTATCTATAACGTACCTCAGACAGAGGTTCACAATCGACTCCAGACTATTTGTATGTTAACCCTTTCCTCCATGAATACGCTTTACTACGCCTTCGCAACTGGAGAAGACCCAGACCAGATTGGTTCGGTAGGAACTGTCTGTTCAGGGTCTAATCTGTTTGCATAAGATAAATATATGCTTTGTGCTTCATATGTTGTATTCTTGTGTATATTAAACAGCTGCATTTTGGTGGTCTATTTTTTGTCCTGTTTGTTTTCTGTTAGCAAATTCAACCTTGGCTCCAACTTTTGAACTATTTGAAATAGAAACTATGTTAGTGTGCACATGCATCTGTTAAAGCTATTTAGGAGGATCAGGTCAATGTCAAAGTCACCCCTTAAGATTAACGTGTAACAATGCAGTTTTTAAAGATGTATCTATTGAGTGGAGTCAGGTCTATGTGACAATCACTCTTTGTGATAAAAGATCAATACTTACAAAAATCGGTATAATATTGGCTTTTGCCTTTTAGCTGTATATAGAGGCTCAAATTTTGGGATGTCCATGATATAACACACAAATAAGTTCGCCTTACCAGAATGTGTAGGTAGATTAGATTTTCTATGGTGACGAATAGACAATAGTCTGCACAGATTATTAGAGAAAAACTATTTTGTTTCAAACACTTGTAGTTGAGATACTTGAGAAACAATTTTCTTCAAAAGTGTTTGTATTCTGAAAATTGGTATTATCGTTTAAATGATTGTAGGTGTAAAGGCGTTGGTATTTGAGAATTCGTATCTACTAAGAGTGTATAAAATATTGTGTAGGAATAAAATATTTCATTTAGATTTATTCCTTTTATTAAGTGATTTTCCTCTGTCTAAGACTGTATTCATAAAAATAGAAACTCAGTCGTTTTAGCTAAGCATAATTTCGAACCGTCCAGTGTTTAGATATCTTATGACTGTGTTTCATAATTGATGTTTGACGCTTGTACCTCGTAATGTTTGCACAACATCTATGTATGTCTTTGAAAAAAATCTACCCCAGAACGCCTGCGTTTAGTATTAATGGTATATTTATCTATAACGTACCAATCGGAGAAGACCCAGATCAGGCTGGTTATGTTAACTGTACGCCAACTGGAGTCCGTCAAACGGAGGAGTTAATTTAAGAGGAACGAAAACCTTCGATGAGTCTTAATCAGACTGTATGTGTTACGTCTGATCTATTATACCATCGGTAGATTGGTGGTTTTACCCGGTTGTACCGATCTCGTAACAATGCAATTTGCTCTGTAAATGGGAAAAACTCCTGGATATTTCGCCACCTGTAATTAGCTGGACATCGCGATATGACTGGAATATTTTTTTTTAATTCCCGCCCTGTGGTATAATGAAAAACAAATATCTTAAAAAAATAAAGTCCCGAATACAATAGTAATATTGGTTATGGTAATCGAGCTATGTATTTGAGTTGCGTCACATGAAATGTGCATCGAAGATACCACAGACCATAGCACAAACGCGCCAGGCTCTTTCACTGCACTTACAGTCATTTGCATACATATAAATGTTATTTAGAATTGAATAAACTGTGAAGCACACTATCGGACAAAATTTTAGAATACTCGTATTTTCTAGAATAGATTGATTGAATACATCCATCGGCCATTGCATTTAAATGTTATAAGTTTTTTGATAAATAGTTGATTAGGCTTACTATAATACAAGTGCAATCAATCTGACAGCCATATTTGTTGATATATGCCACGACAAGAAACTATATAGATTACGTAAAAATAAAATTTGAATCTACTATGAAAAACGTTTCAATCTTAAGTTCAATGTTTATGCTATTTTATTATATGTCTCGGAAATATTCTGGGACACGTGTAAGTCTGTTTTCTTACTACCATTTGATCAAAATGAGAACAAACTGTAAAGCAGATAATACCTGTTTAGTTTTTATGACATTGCTCTGAAAAGTGCCATTGAAAGAGAAACAAGCTATAGCTGACGGCTGTTTCGGTCATTGTTTACAAACAGCGTAGCAATACAACTGACAACGGTCATGCCCGCGCTACTATTGGCTAATTATTATGCGTTATACATAGGTCCTGTGTATTCTCTTTAAGATTAATTTTCGGCCTGATTACGTCGTTTATTTATACTAAAATGCACTAGTGCATACCCATTGTTTAACGGAACTGTTTAAGCACTCCGTTGCCGCAGGTTATGTACTAAAATGTTATAAGATAATATGATTTTTATTATTGTGACATGTGCATTGTACAGATATATATCAATGACAATAACTTAAATATACACTCACATGTTAATCAACGGTATAGATACATATTTCTATGTTCACTGCCAGTACAAGATTGATTAACCTTTAGTATGCTTTGCAAGGTGGTGCATATAAACAAGTCCGGCTCCATGTTCATAACACACATTTTTCCGTTTCTTTTGAATACCGGAATATTAGGAAACCTGGAGCCAAACTGGCTGCTAATTACCCGACATCTAATCTAGGTCAGTGGTAATCACATAGGTTACCATGAATTCGCCCGCTTCATGCTGAATATTAACAAATTATTTCTTAAGAATGCTTGTACTGAACAAATTGACTGTCGTTTATAATACTTATAACATAGTAAATACAATAAAATCGGTCCTTCTCCTGGCTATCTGACAATCCAAACGTTCATAGACTTTGCGAGGTAGCTGTGTGCTAATATGCAAATGAGGTAATTACCTCTTAATGACATACCATATATGTGAATACCTCTCAATAACAGTGAGAAGTTGAAGAAGAAATATTGAAGTTTTTTGCATTATCTACTACGATTCATAATCCCCATCCTCTATACAGAATAAATGTGCAAACCTTATTGCTCTATCTTGAATGGAAAAGGTAGAACTCAGTATGTCGATGTAGAAATGATACCTCTAAAGTATAGAAAAGTAAACAAGACCAACCACACGCACACACACGAGAAGAACACAGAAAAGAAAACAAACACACAAGCACCAGACAAACATGAACAAAAGCACAAGCACAAATACACAAAACAAACAAAAGTAAGAGTGACAAAGAGAGTACCGTCTTGGCACGGTCAGTAGCAAAATCGCCACTGGGGGTGGGGGGTAAACCTATTTACGGACGTCCTAACTTCACAATAATCTCGAAGTCACCCTAGCTAAACAAATATTGCAAACAAATATGGAAAAATAGTCAAACAGGGAGGGGCACACACGAAATGACATCGCACCAGACACCATCAAACAAGAAACGGTATGGCCACAAGACAAAACATAACAGGACGCATATCAAGACGAAAAACATTAAACATTAAGCATATTAAATAACAAAGCTGACCATAGGCTGAAAGCAGGAGTACGGTCAGTAACTAAAATAAGCTACTGGGGGACTTAAACCTGGGTTTACGGGTACCCAACCTCATCCTTATCCCACTTTCACCAAAGTCAAAATGTAAATAAAAAAATAAAAATTCCCCCTCCAGACAACTTCACAACATGAATAATGATGTCTGCCAAAATGAAATGACTTTAAAATAAACGTTAGAGGTAAACAAGCGACGTCATCATTTAAGGGGTAGTACGGGATAACTATATGAAACACTTCTACACCGATATTTTATAAAAAAAAAAATCGCAAGAAGATAAAATACTCGTTGATATTAAGTATGTACAACAGTTTTGTTTGAAATAGAATAAACTTGACATCAGAGCAGCTGTAGAGAAGTCATTTGGGGTACGACAGAACTGGCAAAATACAAATATCTAATTTCTTCCCTCCGTAAACGGGTTTAGGAGGGAATCTTCATACAGTATTAAGTCTTTTCCGTCGTCGCACAAGCAAAGAGGAAAGCATAATGACCAACTGTAAAGGGGTCGATCACCAAGCATGTAGTGTGCTGCAATATAAAGGGGTCATATCCCTTTTTAATGAATTGTTTTATACGTTTGACAAACAAAGTATCAAAATATGTGTGTCCAATAATGTTTCGAAGTTTGTAAATGACAACACCGTAAAACTCCGGATGTGAAATACCTAACTTTAGAAAAGTACGTAAATTACAATTGTATTTGCTGATGAGTAGAACATTACGGTGGTAAAATTTTGAAAATGGTTTACGAAGTTTTTCATATCTGTAGCCCTGTTTTAGTAGTTTTTCAGTGATAATAAGGTTGCGATTGTTAAAATCATCAACAGAAGAACAAGCTCTAGCAAAACGAATAAGCTGAGAAATGTATACACCGTAACATGTAGCACGGCGAACATCCCCATCCAAATGAGGATAGTTAACTATTTTAAAATTAAAGTCATCCCTTTTCATAAATTCCAGAAGAAATTGTTCCATTGTTTATAGATAAATTTAAATCTAAAAAGGCTGCAGATATGTCAGAACTATTTGCTTCATTAAGCTTGAGCTCTCTAAGGTAAATTGAGGTTATCATAGAATCAAAGTATGGGTTATCAATATTAAATATGTCGTCTAAATAACGTGCTGTATTGTTAAAAGCATTGATGACATCCGCCTGTGAATCGGTTTTAAGGTTAAGCATAACATCCCGTTCATAACAATACAAAAACAAGTCTGCAATTAAATGAGCACAGTTGGTTTCATGGGAATACCAATGACCTGGCGATATACAGAATTACCAAAACGAACAAATATATTGTCTAACAGAAACGTAATTGTGTCACAAAGATCTAAACATGTCCACGAGGTATATTTATTTGTAATGTCATTGGTAAAGAACGCATGTCTAGAATTACAGGCAATAAATGATACTTTTTCTCTAGCAAATGTTTTATTTATCTCTAGCAAATGTTTTATTTATAAGATTTGTAAGTTTGATCTTTATTAGATCGTGTGGTAATGTGGTATAAAGTGTAGAACAATCATGTGTGCTTATAGTGTTAGCTTGGTGCTGCTTGATTTTTAATTTAGTTAAAACCTCATTGGAGTTTTTTATAGACCAAAAAAGGTTAATTTCTGAATTCTCATAAGCTTTATCGCAGTAACGCTTGACATGTTCTTTGACCGCTGTTAGACACGATGTAATTAGTTTGGATAGTGCGGTTGTTGTGCATGAGACAGGGTTAATGTTTAATGTGTTTCGTCTTGATATGCGTCCTGTTATGTTTTGTCTTGTGGCTTTACCGTTTCTTGTTAGATGGTGTTTGGTGCGGTGTCATTTCGTGTGTGGCTCTCCCTGTTTGACTATTTTTCCATATTTGCTATGAAGCGTGATTTATACGGCGTTTTATGGAGTTTAGGTATCCAGTACATTGTCGGAAGTTTATGATGTGTGATTAATATATCAGCATTGAACTGTTTACATCTATTAACATGTTCAGATATTATGTCGTTTTCAGATTTAGAGACCACAATATATGACTTTGTCTTATTGAGTTCTTGTTCTAAAACATCCACATAATAAAGTCGTCAAACGATAATTACATTGTTTGACGCTTTATCAGCTGGAACAAACACGTTTTTAGAATGAAATTTTTGTATACTATTTTTTAAGAAGTGAACTGAAGTCTTAGGTTTAGGCGGAAGAAGGTGAATGTTAGATTTGTAAAACGCGATACGTGTATCCATTATATTTGAAATGTGTTTTATCCATTTCGTAAGGGCACTATTGTCTGCATGTTCTCGGCGACACCATTTTACACTGAAGTCTAACAAAGATTCTATAATTTTGCTACGGCAAATTTCGAAATCTATCAAAGAAGGTAATCTGTATTTAGGTCCCTTAGTTAATAAAGTACGGAGACGTTTGTTTTCGATAAGGTCAAAATTGCCTGTAATAACATGACCAGCCTCGGCGTAACAGAACTTAAGAGGAATTACAATTTCAACTAACAGGAGTATTATTTACAATATTAAGGTCCGATACAATTTTATTACATGTATAATTAAAAATAGTATTCCTAATAGGTAGTTTGTACTTATAGCAGATAATTGGAGATTCTATTTTTTTTTAAATAGGCTGGGATGGTATTAATTACGTTTTTATCGCGAAATATTGATTGTAGATCGATAGAATCTATACCTTTATTAACAAAAGGAATTTTCAAAAAATATATTTTATGGTCAGACACTGAATCAACGTGTGGTCGAAGAACATGCCGAGTGTAGTTCTGAATGAAAGAAGCTGTATTGTACAAAGGATCTGTTCGTAAAATCACTTTGTCTGCTTCTTTGTCAATGTCTCTTATGGAAGAAATAGACAAAGAACATAGACGAGAGAGCATAGTATGTTTACCAGATTGTAGACGTATATTGTGTAAATCTGAAACGGACGTTTTAAGTCGAGCTTTGCGTTTGATATTGCCGTTTATACGTAAAAGTACAAAAATGAGTCATGCAGGAAATACCACATACAGAACAAACACTCGCCCGAACAGCAACACAAGGAAACAGCAAATGTACATGGGTAGAAAAAACAATAAGAGACGCACAAAGACAAAACAAACATACAATAGGAGGAAGATGGAAGTACCGCCTTGGAACGGTCAGTGACAAAAGTCACCGGGGGTTTAAACCGGTTTATGGGCGCCCAACCTCACCCTTATTCCATCCCCATCCTAAAAGACAAACAGTGTAAATAAACGTATCCCCTCTCCGACTAATCTACAACAACCGCGACAGCAAATACAGTGGTAAAGTGCATGTATAACAAAAAAACATTTAATTGAACATACTGTATCCACCTATCGCTAGTGTACTCAATGATTGAGCTGCAAACAGAGTAACTGTAGAAAAGTAATAAAGGGTACGACAAAAATGAAATAGTACAGATATCCGACGTTCTCCTTCCATTTCTGGATTTAAGAGGTCGCCTTCATAGAGTACTAAACCTTTCTTGTCGGCGTACATGCAAAGAGGCCAGCGTGATTGCCAACTGTAAAAGGGTTCACAACCAAACATGCAGTATGTTGTAATAATACAGGATCATATCCCTTTTTAATGAATTGTTTTATATATTTGATGAACAAAGTGAGAAAATGGGTATGTCCAATAATTCTACGAAGTTTGTAAATCACATCACCATAAAATTCAGGATGTGAAATACCGTGTCGCAAAAGTACCTTGAGATTACATTTGTACTTGCCAATAAGCGAGAGATTTCGATAGTAAAATTTAGAGAAAGTTTTTCTTAGTTTATGGTATCTATATCCTTGTTTAAGCAGTGTTTCAGTTAAAATGAGATTTCGACTGTTAAAATCGTCAATAGATGAACAAGCTTTGGCAAAACGAATAAGTTGAGATATATAAACCCCGTAAGATGGAGCACGGGGAACATCCCCGTCAAGATGAGGAAAATTTACAATATTAAAATCAAAATCATCTCTTTTGTCATATATTTTAGAAGAAATAATTCCATTATTAATTTTAAGGTCTAGGTCAAGAAACGCTGCATAATTGTCGGACGGGTTAGCTTTATTCAATTTGAGTTCTTTAGGATAAATTGTAGGAATCAGAGCATTAAAGAAAGGGTTATCTAAGTTAAAAATATCATCCAAATATCGACAAGTATCATTGAAGGCTTTTATAACATCTTCTTGTGATTGAGCATTCAAACTGAACATGAAATCTCTCTCATAGCAGTACAAAAACAAATCTGCGACAAGTGGTGCACAATTCGTACCCATGGGAATACCAATTACCTGACGGTATATAGCATTCCCATAACGTACAAATATGTTATCCAAAAGAAAGGTTAGTGCTTCGCAAACTTCTGAGCAAGTCCAATTGGTGTAATATTTCATTTGCTCGTCAGTAAAGAAAGCTTTTTCAGCATTACATGCCAAGAACGATGTTTTTTCTCGGGCAAATACTTTCTGGATCAAGCTAGTAAGCTTATCCTTAATCAAAATATGAGGAAGAGTTGTGTACAGAGTAGAAAAATCGTAAGTGCTAACAGTGGATGCAAGATACCTTTTGTTCTTAAGTTTGTTTAAGACTTCTGAAGAGTTCTTAATAGACCAGAAGAGATTTATTCCAGAATTTTCATAAGTCTTATCACAGTAGAATTTTACATGTTCCTTTACCTTCGTTAAACAAGAAGTCAAAAGTATAGACAATTTAGTAGTTGTACATGAACTAGAATTTGCAATGAAACGCGCTTTATATGGTTTTTTATGTAGTTTTGGTAACCAATACATAGTAGGAAGTTTATGTTGTGTAATTTTAATATCGGTTCCAAATTGTTCACACTTTTTGACATGGTCTGAAATGATGGTCTTTTCGTCAGTGGTAACTGAAATGTATGACTTGGTATTAGTAATTTCCTGCTTCAAGACATCGATATAATGTAATCGTCAAATAATAATCACATTATTTGATGCCTTATCAGCAGGAACAAAAACGTATTTTGAATGGAAATCCTGTAAACCCTTTTTAAGATGTCTAAATGAAGTTCTAGGTTTAGGTGGAAGAAGGTGTTTATTAGAGCTGTAAAAGGAAATGCGTTTATCAATTATATCAAAAATTAGTTTTTTCCAACAAGAAAGGGCAGTAGACTCAACATGTTCTCTACGACACCATTTAACACTAAAATTTTGTAAAGCCTCCGCAATCTGAACTCGACAAGAGTTAAAATCTATCAAGGATGGTATTCTATATTTGGGACCTTTATTCAAAAGAGATCGTAGACGTTTATCTTTAATTATCTCAAAATTACCAGTAATCACATGACCAGCCGGAGAATAGCAAAATTTTGAGGTGGCGCAATCTCAATTATCAGGAATATTATCATTAATATTAAGGTCGGCCACAATTTTATTATAGTTGAAAATTGTATTTCTGATGGGTTTGTTATATTTGTAGCAGATGATAGGTGGTTCTGTATTTTTAAAGTATTTAGGAATAGTGTCAATTACATTTTTGTCTCTAAAAATACTTTGGAGGTCAATAAAATCAATACCTTTATTAATAAAAGGAATTTTCAAGAAGAATCTTTGGTGTTCAGATAATTTGTCGATGTGCGGTCTAAGAACATGTAGAGTAAAGCTTTGTATCAAACTAGCCGTTCCTATTAGAGGATCTGATCGAAAAATAATTTTATCGGCTTGCTCGTCAATTTCTTTTAATGAACATATAGATAAGGAGGAAAGTCTAGAAAGCATGGCATGTTTACCCGAAATTAGGCGTAAAGTATGTAGATCAAGAAGAGTCAATTTCAAACGAGATTTTCGTTTAATATTACCATTCTTGCGAATAACCATGTGATCTGGTTTTTCGTTTTCTAATTGAATAAATAGAAAATATATCAATGTTAGGGTCTTTAGAAATATTTCCGGTTTGATATATGTTATCATTTAGGCCTAAAGGGAAAGGTGTCTGTATTTTTTTTATCCATTTGAGTTCTGCCATAAATCTAGCTTTAGATTTGATGCTGTTTTTAGAATTATAATCATAAACCAGATGTTCAACTGGCTGAACTGTAACATCTTAAAATGAATGACCCGATTTACGAAAATGCTGGTATAGAAAAAAAATTATTTTATTTTTACGGCATTGATATATATGCTCACGAAATCTAGTTTTTAATGAGCGTCCAGTTTTTCCTACATATTGTATACCACAAAGTGGTGCATTTCATGTTAAAACGTAAATCACATGAGAAGTTTTACAGTTAATATTTGATGTAAATTTGGTGGTAAAAACTCTACCATTAATTGTAGATTTAATGGTAGAATTACAAGATAAATGTTTGCAGCACATACACCTCTTAGCATTGCACTTATTAATGGTTGGGTACATTCTACGTCTTCCGTGCAAAATCCGTTTATTTTGAAATATATTACCTACAGTACTATGTTGAATAGATTTATTTAACGGAGAAAGTACCACTTTTGGGCCATTGTGAAAACAGTTATTAATAGAAACAGAAGGTAGGTGAAATGATTTTGCAGAATAAAGGTTTAGTGGCTTTAAACACAATGAAGGTTGAAAAGATCTAAAATTACCATTTTGTGGAACTTGCACAGATGTCGTAGAATGTAGTTTTAAAGTTTGAAATTTGCTCGTAGTTGTATTCATAATTTAGTTAGAGGAGCACCATACTGTGTTCAGCGATACATGGGTATCCAGATGGATAGAGCGAGTTCGGCTCTTAGGCACTGCGATATTAAATTGGTAATATAGTGCATTGAGGTGAGGAAGTTTAGGCTCTTTAACACTGCGATCCTAAATTGGTCAAATAGTGCAAAATATATGAATTAATAAAAAATGTATTGTTACTGCGACAATAAATAGGTCAAATAGCGCAGAAAATATAGATGGAAAGGCAGTCAGAGTGAGCAGGCAGAGCTCTATGGCACTGCGACACTAATTAAGTAATAAAACATTAAAATTGATATAGAAAACTAGATGAATGGGTGAGTAATTTTGGTGATGTGGCACTACGACACTAAATAAGTAAAACAATCTAATATTCAGATGGAAATCGACCCAAAATATCGCTGAAAACAGAATCTACCATGTGGTGCATAGGGTGATGATGAATATGTGATGATGAAATAACGTAAGTAACACCCTCTGTAAGGGGAGAAATAACAATATCGATTGTATGTACGGGGAGACGTTTTACAGCCGCCGTACGGCACAATGATATGGATAGAGCGAGTTCGGCTCTTAGGCACTGTGATATTAAATTGGTAATGTAGTGCATTGGGGTGAGCAAGTTTAGGCTCTTTAACACTGCGATCCTAAATTGGTCAAATAGTGCAAAATATATGAACTGATAAAAAAATGTATTGTTACTGCGACAATAAATAGGTCAAATAGCGCAGAAATATATAGATGGAAAGGCAGAGTGAGCAGGCAGAGCTCTAGACTGATTCAAATCTAAAAAGGAAGCCTAAATGTCGGTTCGATTCGCTTTGTTTAAATAAGTTATCTTAGGTAAATAGAATAAACAATATTTTCAAAAGAAGGATTATCCAAATTCAAAGTATCGTCTAAATACCTAGAAGTTTTATTAAAAGCACTAACAATGTCAGATTGTGTATCAAGTTTTAAGCTGAGCATGAAATCCCTCTCATAGCAATATAAAAAATCTGCAACAAGAGGGACACAATTTGTTCTCATAGGTATATCAACAACTTGACGATATATGGTATAGCGTACAAATATGTTATCTAAAAGAAATGTTAAAGAGCTACAAACTCTGTCAAGATGTTCAGGCTTTGCATGGCTGGCTCTACAGTGTGCAATGCATTGATCAAACGCACGTTTAAATGCGAATAAAAAGGTGTAATTGTTTATATTCCAATACTGTCTATCGACTATTTTATCAAAACTTTAATCTTTCAACACACTTGATAAAAAATTCTGAAGGGAGGTGATCCCCTGAGAGCAAAAATTGCAACACAAAAAGAGAAAATTGCAGACTCGGTTTTATTGAGTCTGTTCATGAACAGTAATTGAAAGTGCAACACTGCTCACGCCCCCTAGCACAGAACAAGAAGTACTGGAATTCATGATCTCAAAGGATCAGAAGGTATAACAACACTGAGAATGAAGTACGGGGCGAATCTTAAACTCTTTCTTACCCCTACAAACTCTTGAATCCAGATGGACATGTGGCATACCGGTGGACATCTCGACATGATCAAGACCGACTGACTGGTATTTACGTATAATTGAAATAAACTGAGAGACACTTTTGGGACATCTTCTTAAAGTGAATGACGAATGAAAATGGAATGACGAATGACAGGTAGTATTTTTCACAATGAATGGTCCCTTGTCGAATGATATATAGAGACATCATATCCCAAAACCTCTAATACTTTAGAATATAGAATGACAATTTTAAGGTAGGCTGACAGTAATCATAGATGGAATGACATACCTTTGGGACATTGTAGCCCCGTTATGGCCTTTTGAAAAAGAATGACACTGTTGTAAGGTGGAACGACGGTGATTATAGGTGTAATGACATACTTTTTAGACATTGTAGGCCCAGTATTCCTTTTTGGAAACAGAATGACACTGTTGTCAGGGGGAATAACACTGTTGTAAGGTGGAGTGACATACTTTTGTTTGACACATTGTAGCCAATATGTGCCCTTTGGAAAATAAGGATGGCACTGTTGTAAGGTAGAATGACATTGAATTTAAACTGATTGACATACGTTAGAGACAATGTAGTCCCTATATGCCCTTTGGAAAATAGAATGACACTGTTGTAAGATGTAATGACACTGATTATATGCCCTTTTGGAAATGGAATGACGCTGTTTTAAGGTAGAATGATGGTGATTACAGGTGAAATGGCATACCTTTGACACAGTGTAGCCCATATATGGGAAATGGAATGACACTAATTATAGATAGAATGATATGCTTTTGAGAAATTTTAGCCCCTATATGCCCTTTTTGAAATGGAACATTTGACACTGTTGTAAGATAGAATAATGGTAATTATGGGTGGAATGACATGCTTTTGAGACAGTGTAGCCCCTATATGTCTTTTAGGAAATGGAATGACACGATTGTAAGGTGGAATGGCATTGCTTATAGATAGAATGACATACTGTGAGACAGTGTAGCCCCTATATGAACTTTGGGGTCATCTTTGATTTAGTAATCATCCTGATAAATTATATTCAACATGTGACAGTTCAAAGCTACTTAAACTTTCTTATCGTACTGTTGTGTTCTACTAAATGTTTGAAAGGTGATACTTTCTGCAGTTTTGTACTTTAAGCGCTCAATATATTGCTTAATCTCACAAACTTGATGGCAGGAATTAACAAAGATATCCAGGTAGTATGTCATTCCAGATTAAAACATTATCATCTGATTTTTCAAAGTAGATATAAAAATATTTCTCATTCTATTTTATAAAGTTGATATAGGGGATATGATGTCTCTAAATTATTAGCAGCTATATGATATAGCTATGTGGATAGAGGGGCTACAATGTCACAAAAGTATGTCATTCTAACTATAACTAGTGTCATTCCACCTTGCAACAGTGTCATTCCATTTTCCAAAAAGCATCTAGAGGCTATAATGTCCCAAAATTATGAAGTCCACCTATACTCACTGACATTCCACCTAACAACATTGTCATTTCATTTCCCAAAGGGCATACAGGGAATTCCATGTCTCAAAAGTATGCCATTCAACCTACAATCACTGTCATTCCACCTTACAACAGTGTCATTCCTTTTCCATAAGAGCATCAAGGGACTACAATGTCTCAAAGAATGACATTCCACCTATATTCACTGACACTCCACCTTACAACAGGTTCATTCCATTTCCCAATGGTACTATAGGGGCTGCAATGTCCCAAAAGTATGTCATTCAACCTAGAATCACTGTCATCCCACCTTAAAACTGTTCTAAATTATTTGGGATATTGTGATATCAGTGTTCTCATTAGGATTGAATTTTACCGAGTCCCTGGGACCCAGGGCATCAGCAAAAGTTGCGTCCCAGGCAAATACAACTGAGTCCCAGATAATTTCACTCCTGTTTCTGTAATGGTGATTTTTTGCCCCATTAAATGTAAAGGGGTAAAATTATTTAAGACTTACACTGATGTATCATTTAACATCAAAAAGATAAGTGATACACGCACTGTATAATAAGGTATTTCTTGATGCTTTGATTTGAAGTGCACGACGACGAGCATAGTGAACTGAGCTGAGAATCACTGTATCCGCTGGTACGTAAAAGCAGTTTTCACTTCATTTTCAGTGCATACAAAGCATCACATGGTAATTCTATTGTTTTCAGGGCTAAAATCATTTACTTACAAGTCTTTAAACTCTCGATCTTGCACCCATAACGCTTTAAAGTTCCTGGAGTATTCAACTTTTTACTAGTAGACGCCATCTTTTTTCAGCACCCAAATGTCATTTACTAAGCGACAGAACGGTTCTCGTAGAATTACATAATTTTAGATGTTGACATTAGGGTGGAAATCGTAACCAGTCAATGCAGGTGCCCTCCTACGTACCTGGAATAACCCAGGACTCGATATTAATAGATGCGTTGCAATTTCGGAAAAAATGTCAAGAAAACGGAGTGAGAATCACTTTGTTTATTGATCCGGATTGATGTAAGACCGAGTTTCAGTTGTTATTTTACCTGGATTCATTTAAATCGGTAAAATTTCGATCATTGATCTTGCGTCCCATGGACGCAACGTACTTGACTATTTTGCGTTCCAACGATTTTCGGTGCGTATTTAGATATGATTACGCCGTAAACGGGAACACTGGATATGATGACTCCGTGTCTATTTTACGTTATCATTTCACCTTGTAACAAACTGAATGACAAGGGACCATTCATTGTAAAAACTACTACCTGTCATTCACTTTAGGGAGTCCCCACATTTTAATATGTATGCTGTCTTTCATGTATAGGTTAGTTCTTGTTATTTTGTGTTCGAAATGTTATGATTATGGTGGTTATCAAATAAATAAATAGGATAATTTACCTAATATCTTTCATCCGTGGTTTGAGTATTAATCCTGTGAGTTAACGTGCACAAACTATCAGTACACACGTTTATCAATCCACCCTGGGACTTAAGCGTACTTCATCTACGAACAAACTACTGGTTGACAGTGTTATCTCACGTCTAACGCAAGCTTATAAAATGTTAGATGCAGGTTACCACACTCAACATTGAATTGAATCTATGTTTTTTTCTCAGGCACCCCCTGTCACCTATGTGTCTGTGTCTCTCTGTGTGTGTCTCTGTGTGTTCATGTGTGTCTATATATCTACTTATAATTTCTATACTATTTCTGCAATTTTCTGTCTGCTAGATTAATTCGAATTGTTTACTTCCGTCTTGTTGTAATATAATATAGTATGGATTTAAGCCTCGAGCATGTTTCCCCATTCAGATCGATAAATGCTTCACACCTGGTGTACATCAGTGTGTTTACTAAGTATATTCAAAGATAAAAATATAATTGACTCTACACACTGCATATCTTGTTGCAAACCCTTTTAAGTTGTCAATTATGCTGCCCTCTTTTCATATACGCCGACAGAAATGTGTTAGTACTCTATCAAGACGCCCTTTATATCCCAAATACGGACGGAGCATTATCTCGCTTTTCTCGTACTCGATATAACTTTTCTACAGTTACACTGTTTGCTGCTCAGACATTGAGTATACTAGCGATATGTGGATCCAGTTTATTTCCCTGAAATATGTTTTCGTTCTACATGCATGTACTACCCTACTGTTTTTGCAATCGCTGTTGTGATAGATTAACCCTTCGCTTGTTATTCACGTGAGTATACCTACCTGTAAACAGCTGTCTCGTCAGGGTCTGCACTATTTACAAGTTGATTGTGCAACTAGTGCACTCCACAGCAGTGATTGCACAGCGATATACTTGTACACAGTGACGATATATGTAATTATACAACAGGGCATGGGTAAGGAAGGAGAAATGTATTTTAAAATTCAGCAAGAGAAGGGTTAATCGGAGAGGAGATGAGATACGCTTATTAACACTGTTCGTCTTTCAGGGTGGGGAAGGAATAGGTGTGAATCTGGTTGCCACTATACCAGATTAAACCCCCAGAGAGACATGTCATAGTTAAAAATCAAATTTGCCCTTTCCGTAAGTTAATGTGCCCGTAAATCAAAAGGGGAATAGACACTAACTCTGACTATATTGTGTCAGCTCACTCAGAAAAGAATATGTCAAGTTCGTAGATACTGCATATAAACTACGCAATGAAATACAAACGTTACAAATAAACAACCTTTACAAACACCAACTATTCAAAATTGCAAAGGAATAGACAAGCCGACACTGATTTAGACACACAACGCTGCCTCGAACTGTTTCGGGTATGACCTGCCCACTCATATATTCAACGACACACTTCCCCGATAAGCCAAACTAAGGAAATAGTGTTAGTTTAAACCCCTGGCACTTGTTGAAGCAGGGTAGCAATGCAAGCAAGATAGTCTAGGTACTCTATATTTACCAATCTGTACAGGGATGCCCTAATAACGCTTCTGCGGCATTGGTGACTGGACAGGGAAACCTAGCTGACAAACGCATGTCAAACAGCAAGGATATAAAATGTCCCCACAGTCACAAGAGAGTGACCCTCCGTGGCTAATGCAGCATTCGTCATAATTGATTATTATTTGCTAAATCTTCTAAATTGTTTTAGTAAAATAAGTTGCAGAAGTGCGTTTTCAGACATCTTTTGAAAAAGGGTTTGGAGCTGCATGAATGAAACTTTTATCACCGTATTTTACCATACGACTTCTTGGTATAACAAACAACACCGAACTACTTGCTGACCTTAATTCTCTACGAGGCCTGTACATGTCAAGCATGTCAACAATGTAATTGGGGATTAATTGTGGGAGAGTCATGTATGTATTTGGTCCAGTACACAGGACTTGCATGGGAATGCCTTGATGATCTGTTATACTTCCTTCATTGCAAATAAAGCAAAGCTATCTCCAGTACGTTGAATGCTGCATTTTAGTGGTAACTAGAGCACTGGACACAGAGCTTGTCGCACTGTCAGTCCGTATTCTGACAATGTAAACGTAACTGGAATGTGGTGTGAGTTGTTTTGTCGAAGGTTTTGCCAAGGTGATGGTGCTAGTCGCACCCGACCGAAGCTTAGTGACTTTGAAAAGACTCTGAGTTCATTTGATTATTTTACTTTCTCTGAAGTCGACCTGTGACTTTGTTTGTGGTTGTACATATTTGATATCCACTAGTATTTATATCTTCTTGCGATTTATTTTTTATAAAATGTCGGTGTAGATATGTTTCATATATTTTTCCGGTACTTTTAAATTATGACGTCAATTAAATGATGGCGTCACTTGTTTACCTCTAGCGTTTATTGTAAAATCATTTTCATTTGGCAGACATCGTTATTCATGTTATGAAGTTCTCTGGAGGGGGGATTTTATTTACATTTTTACTGTGGTGAAAGTGGGATAAGGGCGAGGTTGGGTACCCGTAAAACAGGTTTAAGCCCCCCAGTAGCTGATTTTGGTTACTGACCGTTCCAAGGCGGTATTCCTGCTTTCAGCCTATAGTCAACTTTGTTCCATCTTCCCCCTATTGTATGTTTGTTTTGTCTTTGTGCGCCTCTTGTTGTTTTTATAGTTATGCACATTTGCTGTTTCCTTGTGTTTCTGTTCGGGCGACTGTTTGTTCTGTATGTGGTGTTTCCTGCATGACTCATTTTTGTACTTTTGTTGTTTAACATGCTTAATGTTTAATGTTTTTCGTCTTGATATGTGTCCTGTTATGTTTTGTCTTGTGGCTATACCGTTTCTTGTTTGATGGTGTTTGTGCGGTGTCATTTCGTATGTAGCTCTCCCTGTTTGACTATTTTCCATAATTATTCACTTCGGCACACTGTTCCCTGTACAGATGACGGTTTATTGTGAGTCTGGACTTCTCCCAGTTCCGTTCCAACTTGCACCTTGCATGTTTAGCATCGTGCAGTTCCTGTGTATACCGCTGACATGATGGTCCGAGAGTTTTGGTGTTTGTGCAGAAAGGTGCATGTTTAATGGCAAGTACCGCCAGTGATTGTGTGTGTTAACCAGCTCATCAACATTATGTCATTTGCATACTTGCGTTCATGAATTCTGAATTGAGAAGACCTCTTTTGAACAATTTGATATTAATTGCCTTATGTTTTCGAATCGAAAGTTTTCTCACTGTATGAGGTTGTGCTGCATTTGCTTCAAAAATTACAGAAAAACATGTCACCCGAAATGGTCCCACTACTGTCAGACTTCAACATTTGACACACAGTCATTAACGTCTCTTGTAATAAAATCTAGTGTATGTCCTACTATGTGAGTAGCTTCATGCAAACCAGATGATTCGAGTGTCCTTACAAACTTAGTTGTGTTTCTGAAATTTTGATTGTCAAAATAGATATTTAAGTCCCCAATAATGATGGCTTGTTTGCCAATGGTTGTGAATTTAGATAGCAAAAGGGACCGTTCATTCTCAAGAAAGTCTCCAATTTTAAATACCATTCTCTCGTCATGGCAGGGATTTGTAAATGACTGCTGAATGCAATATCAAATATCGGATGCTTAACTTAATTGGAGCCCATGTACTCATTAGAAATCATTATCTCATGTTGATATATGGAGGGGAAGTCCATAGACCTTATGTATGACTGATACACCACCGCCATTGTTGCCATTGCAGCGAGGGACATGTTTGATTTTGTAATGGGTAGGAACCAGTTCCCTTAAGTCCGATTGTCTACAGAAATACCAAGGCAGGTTTCTATAACGGCTACCACATCAAATTCTTTTGAAATGATATAGTCGCAAATAAAAAGAGATCTAGATTTTATACTACATACTCTTACAAAAGTCTGACGTCTGGGTCCATGCTTATAAAGCTTTTAGTTGAGTCTGAAAACGTTCTCAAGCATTTGATTGGTCAGATTTGAGCCTTTGGCTCAAATCTGACCAATCAAAAGCTTGAGAACTCAAATCTGACCAATCAAAAGCTTGAGAACAAAACTCAGACTCAACTAAAAGCTTTATAAGCATGAACCCTGACTTGCATCGGAGGTTCACGTTTTACCTGTACACGATTTTGGTTAATTATCCACACAAATGAAGTACAGTAAAACCTCGCTAAAGCGACAACCTAAAAGAGGTAAAGTTCTGGGTGCTAGATGCAGGTGATGGTTGTTTTGTTGTTTTTTTTGTGTTTTTTTTATTTCACAACACTGGTTTATTGATATTCTATAAAGTACAATTGTACTGATAGCAGCATACTGTTGATATAATTTCTCGACACCAAATTATCAAATGCTTATGGATAATGTTATTACAGAACAGAACAGATATTTTATTCAAGAATTATACATAATGTATATCGTCTAGTTACATAGTACAGCATATTAATAACACGTGAATATCTACAAGGCAACACAACAATACAAAATAATATAATTTCTCGACCCCAAATTATCAACTATGCTTATGGATAATGTCAACTTGGGCCAACAGAAATTCGAAAACAAATATGAATCGATGACCAAATCGCTATATTTTCAGGTCCATATGTCAAGGTTGTGGTTGTTGGAATGTGGCGGTCGGGGTGGGGGTGGTGGTACACATACTAAAATCATTATTTTCATATCAAACGTTTTATTGTGATAACTCTTAGGAATGGTCCGGTCCATTCAAGACGATTTTGATAAGTGGTCACCTCATAGGAAAACAAAGTTTAAGTTAGCTACTGTAGAACCTATCTTAAGCGGAATTCTAGTAGAAAAGGATTTAGATACTGTTAGGCAGGTGGCTGCTTAATGCAGGGTTAGCTCCTAGAGGAGCTTTCTGCATGACTGTGTATTCATCCTGATATATGTTAGATAAACATTTGTTAAAATTCTGAAAGTATTAAATCCTTCGAAGCAAAAGTAGCAATGAGGAAAAAGAAACTTGAAGACTGCTTTATTAAATCTTTTCATGAGCAGTTATTAAAAGTTCAACACTACTCACGTCCCCTCTAGCACCGACCTAAGCGGTATTTAATTTTCACAACTAAAATAATTGAAATTTATATATATTTTAATACGTTTTTTCGTTGTTAGAAACGTACTTGCAATCCCTTTCATGTAAAATGCACTTTATGATCAGTAATAAACGCTAAGTGACTTGATATTTTTTAGTTTTGAACACAAAACCATTTACATCATGACTATTTATACAGTAACACCTCGCCGAACTGGAATTCTAGTAGAGAATAATTTAGATACTTTTAGGCAGGTGGATGCTTAATGCAGGGTGGAAGTCATACAGAAATGTCCTAGAGCTTTCTGCATGACTTTCTGCATGACATTTACCCTGCATTAAGCTGTTACCTGTCTCCAAAATCGATATTTATAAGAACTTTTACGCCCGGTTTAGAGAGGGTTTACTGTATCAGAATTAATGTATATATGAATATACATTACCTTAATATTGATAATGACATATGAACATAGAAAGATTTTTGGTCTGGTAAAGACTGTAGTATCAGCTGTATATAAGCCCATTAGCAAACAGAGTAAATTTACAAGAGCCGTATGATATGAGTTTACTCTGTTCGCAAATGCGTTAAAAGGCGTATATAAGATGAAAACAGTATCCATTTCAAAATCGCATTATGTTTTCGTCTAAATTCTAAATTATTTATTATTTTATATTCTAAAGTATCCTCACCCTCAATGAACTGCAATAGTATACACTTTAGCATTGATCTAGTTCGGAAACACTGATCATTGCATTTAGAGGCATTCGTTAATCCTGTGAGTGCGTAAAACGTGTGCACTGCCATTTGCAAACAGAGTAGATCCAGAACAGAGGGTTCATAGATGAACTCTCTGATCAGGGTCTACACTGTTTGTCATTCAAATTTATCTCACAAAGTTTATCTTTTCAGACTGTCTGTACTCAACAGATAAAACATGATGGGCTGTTCTTTTCCGAAAATTCAGCGATGAAAGGGTTAACATATATGCATTAAACCCCAACTTAACACCAACATATTATCAAAACAAACCCCTAAAACAAAACAAACACTTAATTCTAAACATCTGAATATTTGGTAATTTTGCAATACTAAAATTAATAATCAATAGGAAGTTCAATTTTACCGAGGTTAGTATAGATTCCATCAGTTCTCAGTTTTATCAGTGGAGATACGTTTTCAATTTCCTGTTTCTCGTCCGAGTGCTAATATTGATTTGTACAGTTTATGTGTCGCCTGATATCTATGAGATCTTTTCGTGCCGACAAAACCTTTTGGACCAAATTGTATCAGCACAAGTAACCATACTTCATATTTTCAAAGGATAACGATATGGTAATTTGCTTTTGAAGACCCCTTAATACTATAATAGCACCATAGGTTTGAAATTACGTTGTGTGACTGAATTATATAAGATTTTGAAATTATTATAGCTGAAAAAATGTATCAACGGATGAGAGCAGAAACCATATTAGCTATTTACATATCAAGTATGTTTTATAGCATACGAACACAGACATTTGGCCATGACAGAACAAACCTTGATGATGGTATACTCTGTATACAAAGGCGGTATAGGGCAATATATATATCGTATGCCATTATAAGACATATAATTAATGTTCACGATGTCATGATATCGTACATAAATATTCATAAGGTATCTCAATAACATCTCTTAAATAACAAGAGCAGGACAACATTATAGTTTTGTAAGTTGCATTATAGTTTTCCAGAAATACTTTTATGAACACGTTACTCCATAACGGTTCATCAAAATGCAACATCAACTAATACTTTGTATTACTTTCAGTTTAACCCATTACCTCATAGGCAATATTTAGATACAGCCTCTTTGAATAAATCTATCGTAAAAAGCATTAACTAGAGAAAAGGAACATTTTAGAATTTGAAACCATTGTGGTAAATAGAGCATTTGCTCCTGTAGGAGCAAATGCTCTATTTATCACAATGGTTTCTCAAAGTGACTTTTACAGAGTCGTCAATATGAGGGAAAGGGTTAACGTTTTATTGCAGTTTGGTGATCTTATTTAAGTTGTGTATTTTGTCTGACTAAATGTATTATTCCTCATCGTTTAGCTGACGTTTGCTAGTAAACAAATTGCTTTTCCAGTTTGTTATTCAAAATAGAATAAATATCGACTATTAAGCCAATGATGAAAGTTTCCATTAATTCATAACTCATGAGTTATTTTAAATCTCTTTAAAGCAACCGCTCAATAATTTAAGACGGCATCTCTAAAATAAAGTACAGCAAAACCTCGATACTGCGTCATTTAAGCAATGAAGGATATAT
Organism: Azorinus chamasolen; assembly: GCA_963576725.1. NCBI lineage: Eukaryota > Metazoa > Mollusca > Bivalvia > Cardiida > Solecurtidae > Azorinus > Azorinus chamasolen. The sequence continues at coordinate 97,547,348 of OY755238.1, read as the reverse complement.
GTCTTTGTGGCCAGGTCGCTGCTTAATGCTAGAGGAGCTTTCTGCATTACTTTTGTCCTGCATTAAGCAACCACCTGCTTATAAAGACACTCATGTTTATTCATTAAGTGGTCGCATTAGAGGGGTTCTACTGTAATTGTAATCACTGAAAATATTAATTGTCAGCTACATGTACCACTATCCCAAGCTCTACCCTGGGTTTATTAGTCTCCCCGAATATTTCTGTTTTGGACTGGGATTATTTAGTCTACGTATTTTGGCAAAATCTTTACCCCTTTTTTAGAAGGTTTCAAAATTGGGTGTATCTGTTTTTAGAAAGCGATACGCATGGATATAACATACACATTATGATTTGTTACGTCTGTTAACTATAAAAAATATTACGGAACTAGGCGGAATTGTACGAATTTCCGTGAGAACTACACGTATATTGATGCCTGTTTACACATACGACAATGTGCCAAATGTAAATAAATAATATGACGACATGTCACAAATAAATAGTCATTAGCCTGTGAAAGAGGTACATGTTGTCATTTTTCTTCTGCAGGTAACTCAAAGAAAATAAATATACATGTGACTTTTACATTTTTATTTAATGAAAGGAACAAAATACTATTTGAGAATTTAAAACTAAACGTGGTCCCTGATTGTATTGTTCAATCCGTATGTCACAAGGTAGTCGAGAAATATCAGTTGAGACAAAAGTCATATACGTGACAATGGTTATACAGTGGAACAACATTAATGCAACTACCAAACATGTATCATTCTGGATCCTAAACGCATGTGGTCGAAATGTATGCCGAACACTCTGGTTGGTGCCGTATGCATTAATTTCATTCTGCTTCAAGCAACCACTTGTTTTTAAAGACATTCGTGTCCATTCGTGAAGTGGTGGCATTAGATGGTTTGGTTTGGATTTATCGGGTTTTACGTTGTTTAAAGAGTATGTCAGTCATATCACGGCGTTAGCTAATTACAGGTGGAAGAATACTTCAGAGTCTGTTCATGTAACAAATGTCAATATTTCGTGTACAGAATAACATTACAGGTAGAACCACCGACCTACCACAAGCCATCTGGAAGCCTCCCTAATATGAAACATTCAAATGCCCAGACCGGGATTCGAACCCATAGCGGCGAGGGGCTAAGCGATTGTCAGTCGAAGACCATAACCACTTGGCCATGTAGGCCCCCGGCATAAGAGGGAGTTTTCTGTATATGGTAACAGTTTTTATGCCCCCAAAGGCGGGCATATAGTAATCGCATTGTCCGTCCTTCCGTCTGTCGGTCTGTCTGTCCGTCCGTCCGTCTGTCCGTCCGTCTGTCCTTCCATCTGTCCGTCCCAAATTCATGCCCTTCTATAACTTCTTTATCTGTGGAAGGATTTCAAAATAACTTGGCACAAATGTTCACCACACAAAGACGATGTGTCGCGTTCAACTCCCAGGTCCATGGGTCAAAGGTCAAGGTCACAGGGTACAATTACTTCGTAAAAAATATCGTGTCCGGCCTGTAACTTCTTTATCTGTCAATGTATTTCAATATAACTTGGCACAAATGTTCACCACACAAAGACGATGTGTCGTGTTGAACTCCCAGGTCCATGGGTCAAAGGTCAAGGTCACAGGGTAAAATAACTTTGTAACAAATTTCGTGTCCGGTCTGTAACTTCTTTATCTATCAATGAATTTCAATATAACTTGGCACAAATGTTCACCACACAAAGAAAATGTGTCGTGTTCAACTCCCAGGTCCATGGGTCAAAGGTTAAGGTCACAGGGTAAAATAACTTTGTAACAAATTTCGTGCTGGTCTGTAACATCTTTATCTATCAATGAATTTCAATATAACTTGGCACAGATGTTCACCAGACAAAGACGATGTGTCGCGTTCAGCTCCCTGGTCCATATGTCAAAGGTCAAGGTCACAAGGTATAATTACTTCTTTATCTGTGAATGGATTTCAAAGGAACCAGGTACAACTGTTCACCACACAAAGACGATGTGTCAACTCCCTGGTCCATGGGTCAAAGGTCAAGGTCACAGGATACAATTTTTGGGGGCATTTGTCACGTGACTGTGACATCTCTTGTTATACTAGTGGCGCATTCGAGATACACATGCAACGTTTGCAAACAGTGTTGATGCAGATTAGACACCGAGTAACTCCTGATCTCATAAGGAATCAAAGAGTTTGACAACAAGAATGGGTTTATGTTAACAGGCTACATATGTCTGCAGACGACAATAACATAGTTGGCAAAGAGTTAAACATTTTATCGTGGTAAAAGTTCGATGTACATCCTTTTGTGGAAGAGGGATGTATATTTATCAGCTATGTCAAAAGTAGTATACGTGAAAATGGACATTATGTGTTAACCCTTTCGCTGACAATGTCGGATCTGTGATTACCTATGCAAACAGTTTGGATCCAGATGAGACGCCGAGTAACTCGGCGTCTCATCAGGATCCAAACCGTTTGTTACTATTACTATGTTTTTGAAACAAAATTGAAGAAAATCATAAAAATGAAAATTTGTAGCAGACGACAAAGTTAGCAGACGACATAGTTTGGCAGCGAAAGGGTTAATCCTTTCCTTCATATATACGTCTTTCACGCCTTCCTGTAGGAGTCGTATGATAAGTTCTGCTCTGTTTGATAATTGAATTCGATAGATCTGTTTCCTTTTAGATTCTAAAATGGCTAAAATGTTACAACTTCCATATTTCATTATAACTATTTTGTTCATGAATATTTAGTATATAAATATCACATCCTATGGAGAGCGACAGCACTATTGTCAACCCGAGGTTGGTTATTTCCACCGAGGCGTAAGCCGAGGTGTACATTACCATACCGAGGGTTGACAATACGTGATATCGCTCTCCATAGGATGTGATATTTATTTTATTATACCGAACAGCACAATTAATTTCGTCAGCAAAAAGATTTATTCAATGACAACAATAAATAGTTTGAAACAAAAATTGTAGAGCTACTTGGTTCTTAAAAATCGCGGAACAGCTTCACATTTACATTCATTACACGCTGTAAGTAATGGTGGAGTCCTATTCACTGTCCAATCTTGACAGATCCTCCCCCGAAATAGTCGCATAACGCGAACATTCTCAAATATTTAAACAAAAATTAAAACAATTGTCAAAATGACGTTTGTTGATCAAATTGCAAGCTTCAGATGACGTTAGTCGATAACGTCATTCGATGACGTCACAAACACAATTTAATCAGCGCTCACAAATCTAATTGTTCCGTGCCTAAGGTAGCGGGAGACAGTACTTTTCCGACAGTAATTTTTCCCGCTGCGTCTGTCAGTACGACTCAGTAGTGGCCTATAGGAGATTAACATTGTACATGAATTTGAGGTATAATAATAGGGTTTGAACTTTGGACTAAATATATAGCAGAGACAGTGGTAAGTGATACATAAAATAAGCGAAGAAAAATAATCCACCCATAAAAATTCTATGAACGGTATTGTAGGCTAATAGCCTATGTGCAAAATGTTGATTAAATTGTGTGAAACGCGTAAAGAAACCACGAACTGGCTTGTGTGACGTTATTGTCGTCTGCCCAACATATAACTCCATGTTTCCTAAAACCAATTATCAAAATGGCAAACAGTTTGAATCCTGATTACATGCCGAGTCATACGTCATCTCATCTACTATAGGACATCACCAATTCGCCACTGGCTAGCAAGAAATTCAACATTACCCCACCTCTGATAATTTGTGGGTGAAATCCGTGTGTGTGATTGGTTGAATTCTGTCACGTGATCGAAGAGTAAAACTTATACACCGTCACTAGAAATTCAATACACAGTCAGTAGAAATCCAATACACGGTCAGTAGCTAGGTTACTTCCCCTGCCAAAGTAGAGCCCACATTTGAGGTAATGATTGCACGGTCTTTTGTCAGCAAATGGTTACTGAGTAAATAAGATTTTATTTTAAAGTTAAATACATAACGGATGTTTGTTCCGTTATAATTTTGGGTAGCTCGATTGGACTGTGCCTAATTGATGTTGGGCCAAATAGGCACGGCACAGTTATGGTAAGAGTTGTCGTTAGTTTGTTAACGCTTTGCTTCCTTAGACGCAGACGAGATTGAGAAAAAGAAGCAACTGAGCACTGATAAAATGATAGTAACAGGTCATCAGTGGGGTAAATTCGTTACAGTCATGTAGTGACCGGGTACGGGATGATGCCTGGTTAGTAAATGCTATACCCGACTCGGCTTCGCCTCGCCGGGTATAACATTTACTAACCAGGTATCATCCCGTACCCGGTCACTACATGACTATGTAACTAATAGTACATATGTCTAAACACTTTCCTTCATGTAAACACGTTTTCATGCATGCGCAAACAGTAGACCAAGATCAGACGGCTCCTATGAAAGCCGTCTGATCAGGGTATGTTCTGTTTGCTAATCTAATTTGAAAGATCTGGGTCCATGTTTATAAAGTTTTTAGTTGAGTCTGGGTCCGTTCTCAAGCTTTTGATTGGTTAGATTTGAGTTCTCAAGCTTTTGATTGGTCAGATTTGAGCCACAGGCTCAACTCTGACCAATCAAAAACTTGAGAAAGAACTCAGACTCAACTAAAAGTTTTATAAGCATGGACCCAGTTTTCTTAACTTCCTAAAATGGCTTGAATGTCCCCTTCACTATTTCATCATAACTATTTTGTCCATGATTATTCAGTAGGTATTGAAATTTGGAATAAACAGAGAACAGGGAAAAGGTTTAGCTTTAGCACACTGAACACTTTCCCTGTTCAGTTTTTGTTAGATTGGTTTTTATAATGTAAACTTTTCAAAGGTATCTTTTTGCTTTAACAAAAACTACAGCATCAAATCTATATCATACCAAAGCAAACAGAGCAGAGCCTTATCAGACGGCTCCGTCTGATCTGGGTCGACTCTGTTTGTAAATGCGTGAAAATGCGTTTATATGAGGAAACACTATTAAATATCACATATGAATGGAACACAATTCATTTCAGAACAATGAAATATTCTCTTTAAAACACAATTACTTAAACAAGTACATACCGGGGTACTGTTCACATGTATAACCAACATTTAATTCCACATTGCTGATAATGTCATATGGCACCCATATCAACTATTATCCTTATATTTGTAATAAATGGGTAGAAATTTGTAGAAATGTTTGGCATATTGATAATTTATTTCACATTTTGTTTCACATCTTGTTTCACATCTTGTTTCATATTTGTATTTTGTTTCACTTTTTAAAACTACTTCGTAATTATAAACACGGTAAACATACAAACACGCATTACACAAAGATCAAACCACTCTTAGAAAAGTAATATAATTCCAAATGATGTAAGTTGACCAATATCAAGCATGACCCGTACATACTACCGACAGAGGCATCATACAACCACACATTGTAGATCAAGAGCAAAACACCGTTGAAAGAATAACCACTCCCAAGCTATCTAAAATAATTTAAGCTGATCATTACAATGCAAACTTAAAAAGATATCCAGCTGGCTTAGTTGTTTTTAGAAACTATCAGCTGAGTGGCAAACAGTTTGGATCCTGATGAGACATCCAGTTACTCATTGTCTCATCTGGAGATAAGATAAGTTTTATTTAACGTCGGCAGGATACATAACAATTAACATTAGCCCTAATTGGGCTTGAACTGACATTTTTTAAGATAAGATAAGTTTTATTTAACAAGCTGTTTTCAAATACCAGTCTCGTTTAGCATAAGAAAGGTTAATCAGAGAATGCGCCGTTCGCTTATCACATAGTCTGCACATCAATATACATATAAACACATTTGTGTTTCAAAACAAACTGTACAAACAATAATAAGATGGAACCTCGATACCTCGAACTCCGATAATTCGAACGTCGAAATAACTCGAATTTAACGTTCGACCCTTTGATTTTTTACAATAAAGAATTGCACTAAAATATATCACTGAGCATATTAGGAAACACACTTGACAGCTTAATGCAGGTCTAAAGTAATGTTGAAAGCTCCTATAGGACCTTTCAGTATAACTGTCGCAGGGGTAGACTTCTGTCGCATGTCTGCTTGTTTCCCATCAAGGGTTCTCCAACCAGGAGTAAACATAAACCCAGAGACCGAAATATACAGATGAATATATATTTACTAAGTTGTAATGTCAACGTCTTTATGTAAAGCACAGAAGCTTACAAGCCAATGGCTGATTGTCCTTATTTGTGTTTCAAAACCAGATAGGTTTCAGTGTGGATAACTGTGATGAGTGTAATTCATAAATTTGCCAATTAACTGCACACGTCAAACATAGCATACACATACACTTTCATTAATATTCAGTACTAATATACAATATATTCATCACTTTGTTTAGATTTAAATTGTAATGCTTACAGCTTACAAGTGGGCAATATTGACCTTACTTGTTTTTGTATATTATAGTTGATGTCAACAAACCTGGTCTGTAGCTTATGTCTTTTCAAAGCATTACGTTCTCCATGGAATGCGACGGAGAGCGAGGTCGGTGGAAACGTCCTACGTAGTGTATTGCGTTGTATTTACTACATTACAGGCTCTAGGATCTAGTGATCTCGGGACGACATTTTCCGAAGAGGGCAAGCATGTTACTAGAACCAAATAGCACGACTGAATTTTTGTGTCTTTGATTGGAAATAAATCGTGCAATTAACCTACTTGCGTTTTCTGTTCTTTTGTATAGCCCACCTGACTTTATAACCATTCTTTTCCATATAGCTATGCTACATTAAGTGTAATATCCTTTAAAAACATGGGTTAGCTTTAACCTCATGATTGTCCCTTTAAAATTACTAACACTTCACGTGCACGTGCTCTGCTTTGCTTCGGCGCATTCGCCAATCTGCCGTTGACTTTTAAAGTTCTGTGCCTTACATGAATACGTTGACATTGCTACTCAGTAAATATATTCATCTGTATATTTCAGGTTTGTTATATTGAATTGTATGTCTATTTAGTAATTCAAAGTATAAGTAATATTTCATTGTTAATGTTGTTACATGTGTTTTATAAGTAATGATTGTTGTGTGTTGAAAGACATTCGCCAATCTGGTGACAAAAGCCTACCCCATAATTGTCAGTCTGCAACATTACTTTATACCTGCATTAAGCTGTAAACTTGTCCAGACTAGAAATCGGTAACTCGAACTTCTGTTATCTCGAAGTAATTTGTGTGATTCCTTGAAGTGTGAGATGTCGAAGTCCAACTGTATATTAAAGAGATCACCTATTATGTATAAATACAGGAGTCGTAAAAGGAATGTGATAGCATAATAAAGAGCAGAAGTAACACAGATTGAAATATCTTGCATTAGGCTACCATCTGCCTTAAATCTCCAAAACGATGCTTGTGTATGTCATTTAACCCGTTTTATTATACAAACGCATTTACTTGCATTTGCAAACAGAGTAGACCCAGACCAGACGGCTCCTGCATGAGCGGTCTGATCAGGTTCTGCTCTGTATAATAGACTTAACTCTACAGTTTCTACCAACACCAAACCCTCCCTTCTCTGTGGTTAATTACTTCTTAACCGAATCTGCTCCTATCGATATTTACAAAATGGACCTCGTGACACGCTGTCCTTGTGGCACCATCAGCCACATAGTGGCACCACGGCCACATTCGGAAGTAATATATTCGAAACCCAGATTCGAAAATTCCTCTGATTATGTTCAAATAGCGTCTAAATATCTCTGGTGTTCTTGATTTGGCTAGGTTTGCGTTATTCCCAGGTGCAATCCACTCGTGGAACTCGACGATAAGCAGGTTTATGTCTTTAATTACGCCCGTTTTAATCATCGTTTCAAGAGAGTTCCATTCTGCTGCCTCGGTGTCAATCTTCACAATGTCCAGCTTTTTCTGAAATAACACAAACCAAGAGATGTAGATAAAAGAGGTGATGTTAAACTCAACATTTACAAACTCTTGTTGCTACTCATTAGAATAACCTTGCTGAGTGTAAATGAGCAAGATAGTGTTTGGCTGAGAAATATGTTAAGAAATACATGTGCACCCCAAATACTCCCTTAACTAGGGCTCAGTATGAACCCTACATGAGTAATTACAACGTTTAACTCTTTACCTCATGGATATTTATGTAAGAATACATACTGTGTGAATATTGTATTATACCTGATTTTATATATGTATATAATAGCATTTTGTACAAGTGGTATATTTAATATGGCATTAACTATATAATCCGATCTATATTATTTCATAAGCAAAGGCAGCAGACTCTGATCAGACAACTTGTACATGGGCTGTGTGATCTGGATCTACACAGTGTGAAAAAAATGCTAAAATGCGTATTTATGATGTAAACGGTGAAGTATAATATGAGAACTTTTCTGCGTTCTTCCCCGACATTCTCTACCACCCTTCTGTCCTCCAATTTATAATTACTAGCTTTCTAACCCCTACCTTTTTATACGCCCGTCTTCAGACGGGACGTATTATGTCGTGGCGTTGTCCGTCCGTCCGTCCGTCCGTCTGTCTGTCTGTCTGTCTGTCCGTCCGTCCGTCCGTGAACTTTTGTTTGTCCGCTCTCTAACTCGAACAAATTGAATCGGATCCTTTTCAAACTTGGTCAGCATGTATATGGCCAAAATGACTCGGCTAAGTTCGATAATCAGCAACATCGCCCTGCACACTTCTGAATTATCTCCCCTTTTTTAATAATTTTTTAACAAAATTCTCTTGTCCGCTCTCTAACTCGAACAAATTGAATCGGATCCTTTTCAAACTTGGTCAGCATGTATATGGCCAAAATGACTCGGCTAAGTTCGATAATCAGCATCATCGCCCTGCACACTTCTGAATTATCTCCCCTTTTTTATTAACTTTTTAACAAATTTTAAACAAAATTCGTTTTTTGTCCGCTCTCTAACTCAAACAAATAAAATCCAATCCTCATCAAACTTAGTCAGCATGTATATACACAGTTGTACTCTTAATGTACATGTAGTGTTGCAAGATCACACTTAATAGATTTACTACAAGTGTTAGCTTCTATATTTCAATGTTGTAAAATATCAGCTCTACAGGAAATTATATGACATTGGGGTTTGTTACAGTAAACCCTGTCCATAGTGACCACCAAATATAATATTTGCATTAGTGAATGCAAGTGACTTAAAGCAAGTAGCTTAAAGCAGGTTGAAAGTAAAGCAGAATGCCCCTTACAGTGCATTCTGCTTTACTTTCAACCTGCTTTAAACAGTCGCCTGTCTTCATAACTAGACACAGAATGCATATATATATATACACCTGGAAACGTTCAGTGTATTTTCTATTTTCTTTTAAAAATCTATGTATGAAAAGGGGGGTTACTGCAGGAAAAGTCATTGGACTTGTCACAAAATCAATAGCTGTCTTCCCTGTATGGTGATGAAGCTAAGTATTTAATTTGGTTACAACAGGTCTATATTATATATATAGCTCTACTAGGCAGTTGCCAATGATAGTTTCACATTGTAACAGATTCAATTTCCTATTAAATTGGCTTATCACTGACTTTGCCGACGGGCGTATTTTGCTGCACAGCGGTGCTCTTGTTATATAAATTGTAGCATAGTTGAGCAACCACTTACTAATTAATACACCCCTTCATAAATACGCTTTTGTCATTCTTTTGCAAACAGAGAGGACCCAGAATAGACGGGTCCTGTAAGATCCGTCTGCTCAGAGTATGTTCTGTTTTCTTATGACATAATATAGATATGAGCATACAGTTTTTGTCAAAGCAAAACATTAAGGTAATAAATGTTCACGGAAAGACCAATTCAAGCACAAATATTCATGAAGGAAATGGTTAAAGACATGAATATTGAAAACATAAGTTATTGCTTGTAATAATTCTAGTACTGCAACTGTGAGATCTGCCAAAGGACCAGTTGTTCGGTCTCTCCTGGAGACGAACCAAATCATAGCCAACATACAGCGAGTCTGACTGTCGTTGTCACTGAATTAGCAGTGTTGATATCTTAGACTGGCACCAACTTTTATGAGCATCTGAACTTGATCTAAACAATATTTGTTTTGGTCTGGCAAAATACCAGAATATATGTAGATACCGTCTTCAACCAAGGAGTGTAACACTCTAATATGTAACAAATATGACCATATGCAGCGAAGAGCATGGCTTACACTTAAATCTGGAGATGAACAAATATCAGACCGCCGACAAACACTCTGGAGAGAAACGAATATCACGCTATGTTCTACAAAAAGTATGGCTCACGTTTAACCCTTCTCTTGCTGAATTTTAAAACACATTTCTCATTCTTTACCCATGCCCTGTTGCCTGTTGTATAATTATATATATATATATATATATATCTTCACTTTGTACAAGTATTTCGCTGTGCAATTACTCCTGTGGCGTACACTGGTTGCACAATCAACTTGTAAATAGTGCAGACCCTGATGAGACAGCTCCTGCAGGAGCTGTCTCATCTGGGTCTTCACTATTTACAGAAAGGTATATTGACGTGAATAGCAAGCGAAGGGTTAACTATTGAGAGTAACGAATACCAGATCATATGCAACAATCAATTTCATAGAATTGATATCCCTTACCAAGGTATTACCTAGTAAAACGGCAAACAATGGGGGTCATTATCTAATCAATTTTAAAACAAGAGCGATATGATAGCCCTGGATCGCTTGCTTTTGATGCATACCAAAACCGTAAATAGATATTTTGACCAACTTTACGAATTTATGAATATTGGGCCAAATTGCTGCTTTCTTCGGCAATCTTTAATAATAGTGTACATGCATGTTTTGATACTGAAATGTGCCTTATTGTATTACAAAAAGAATAGAACTAGACTGGCTGCTGCGTTTCTGCTGCGGCTGCCGCGTTTCTGCTGCGGCATCTGATCCAGTCTACTACTTTTTGCATACAGTTTGTATACAGTTTATTCTGATATAGTGCATCATCGGATTGGGTGCTGCTTGGTGAGTCATATATGTGTGCATTAATAGAGTGATCACTTTAAAAGGGTTTCACTGCAATAAAGAAATGGTGCTTACACCAGTTTGTCCTAACATGCTCATGATGGAGTCAAAAGACATGATCTTCCAATTTTTCCCATTGACCTTCATATCTTTGTCTTCACCGCCGATACCAATACTATGAAAGGTCACCTTGTCACTGTGCTTATGGTCCTTCTGTCCATCACTGAAATATAAAAACAATATTTCATTGGTTCCGTGTGATATTTAAAAACATTGCATGTGTTTATGTATATGTAAACCATTAGCTGACCTGTAGTATGAAAAAGATTCTATCTCAGATGCGAGCTGGTATATCTTTTAATGCTGAAAATGGAATCGCAACACCAAAATCCATACCAGTAAGAGCAACAGACAAGACTACATTTAGATCTTTAAATGTTACTTTGTTCCAATCCATAAAGAATATTCATTTCTCATATAACTTCCCTTATCTCCGGGTTAGAACAACGGGTTAAGATTTCCTTATCAGTCACAGGTGTAAGAACACATTAGAATATATATGACGCCATACGTTATATATGACGTCAAACATGGAAAACCGGTGTTTACATGTCATTAAAAGGGGCGAAAATAGATCTAGATCTACACTGATTTGGTTATATGAGAAAAAGAATCTAATGCTCGTTGTATTTTAAGATCACATGTTCTTAAACTCACCAAAGGCTCGTTTAGAAACATGAGATCTTAACCCTTCGCTTGCTATTCACGTCAATATACCTACCTGTAAATAGTGAAGACCCAGATGAGACAGCTCCTGTAGGAGCTGTCTCATCAGGCTCTGCACTATTTACAAGTTGATTGTGCAACCAGTGCACTCCACAGCAGTGATTGCACAGCGAAATACTTGTACACAGTGAAGATATATGTAATTATACAACAGGGCATGGGTAAAGAAGGAGAATTTATTTTAAAATTCCGCAAGAGAAGGGTTAAAAGACAACTCACAACAGATCCTCTATGTAAGAAATAATAATGTCATCAATAGCAATTAAAGTAATCTGTTGTAAAAGCAAATGGACAGGGAAAGGCCATGACAGAAACTGTAGAATCATATCTATAATATAGCATTAGCAAATAGAGTAGGGAGCCTATGGACTCCGTCTGATTTGGGTCTTCTCTGTTTGCAAAGGCGTAAACATGCGTATGCATATATGGAGTAAAGGGTTACATAGTGAATCATTCTGCTTTGAAATTTCAGCATTCAAAGGATTATTTGAAAACATCGAAATAGATAACCTTTTTCATGTACAAAAGTTTAATCATCATGTCATATATCAAGCTCGGACGGAAAACATTAACTTACCCAGGGTCAAAGCTGTGTACCTCACAACCATAGGTTTTGGAAACGGCGTCATCAAACGAAAAATCTTTGCGAATCCTGAAAAGAAAAAAAGAGCGAATCGTAGAAGATATGTTCAGTAAAACTTTTCTAACATGTTCTGGAATAAAAATTATCGCGTTATATTAGCTATACTGTACATTGCATAAAAAGACTGCCTACTGTCACTGTCGGTCCCTTAACTCTGTGACCTATGGTTAGTTCAGTAAACCCACCGTCACTGTCGGTCCCTTAACTATGTGACCTACGGTTAGTTCAGTAAACCCACCGTCACTGTCTGTCCCTTAATTCTGTGACCTACGGTTAGTTCAGTAAACCCACCGTCAATGTCGGTCCCTTAACTCTGTGACCTACAGTTAGTTCAGTGACCTTGCAGACACTGTCGGTTCTTTGACCTTGGTTCGGTTAGTTGACATTGGCAGTGCCAACCGTCATTGATGGAGCCTACCGGCACCAGGTATCCTAAACAAAGTGTGGGAATAGGAGAGTTGGGGATGAGAACTGAAACTGAAATTAGAAGTGTGGTAGTTAGCTCCATTATATATTGAAAGATTTATGCTCAGAGCTATTCATTTTGAATTTTATTGAACAAATGTTACTTAAAACAAATGTGAATGAATGTGGAATGAATATGAATAAACCAGTAGTAGAAGAAATTACACTTTGGTTATGCTGAAATCCTTGTTAGGTTAAAACAAACGTGGCAAGGCTTAGAATAAAGTTCCAAGTACATGTATTAAAGCGGCGGCAGCAGAAGAGTAAAATGTGATGTACAATGCGTGACAGACAGACAGACATACGGGCGACAGGCGGGCGGACGGACGGCACAAAAGAGATCCATGTCTGCATGTGTTCTTAATTTGAAGTGAATCCAAGTTTTGATTACAGAGCAGTCCATTAATCAGGGTCTTCATTGTTTGTCATTCATATTCCTCTCGCAATTTTAATTCCACCCTTCCGTACTGTATGGACTCTATCAATAAACAGTGCTGGACTGTTCTACTCTGAAAGGTCAGCGTTGATCGGGTTAAGACCAAGAATTAGCCTTTTTTGTGATCATTGCTTAAAGGTTTATATCTGAAATTATTTGAGTTCAATGATCCATGGTGTTTAGATCACAGTCCGTCACCTCAACTCCGTATCGGCATTTAACCCTTTACTCCATAACTATTCATGTAGGAAGTAATGTTGTATTTTTTTTTATAATAACCGAGGACTATCTAACCAATGAAGAAAGTGTATAATCAGGGTCCATACTTATAAAGCTTTTTAGTTGAGTCTGAGTTTGTTCTCAAGCTTTTGATTGGTCAGTTTTGAGCCTAAGGCTCAAATCTGACCAATCAAAAGCTTGAGAACGAACTCAGACTCAACTAAAACGTTTTATAAGCATGGATACTTATCTATATTATGTCATAAGCAACAAAGCAGACCCTGATCAGACGGTTTCTATAGGAGCCGTCTGATCAGGATCTACTTTGTTTGCAAAGGCAGAGAAGGGCGTATTTATTGAGTAAAGGGTTAATGCATGATAAATCACAGGAATTATACCATTATGATTGGTTTAATGTTCTTAACTCATTACCTCATGGGCTATTTTTAGATACAACCTCTTTGAATTAATCTACTAAAAATGAGCATTAATTAGAGAAAAGGAAAACTTTAGAATTTTGTAGTTTGAAACCATTGTGATAAATAGAGCATTTGCTCCCAAATGCTCTATTTACCACAATGGTTTTACAAAGTGGCTTTTACAGAGTCGTCAAAAGTCGTCAATATGAGGGAACGGGTTAAATATCACATGATCAAAACTACTTACCCAAAAGAGTACATGAGGCATGATCCTGGTTTGAGATAGGTTTCACATATATGATAGCCTCCATCATTTTCATTGCCCATGTGAAACATCCTGATACATGGGGATTGAATATTCTCAATGTACCTGTAACATTGTGTAAAATACTGTTAACCCTTCGCTTGCTATTCACGTCAATATACCTACCTGTAAATAGTGAAGACCCAGATGCGACAGCTCCTGCACTATTTACAAGTTGATTGTGCAACCAGTGCACTCCACAGCAGTGATTGCATAGCGAAATACTTGTACACGGTAAAGATATATGTAATTATACAACAAGGCATGGGTAAAGAAGGAGAAATGTATTTTAAAATTCAGCAAGAGAAGGGTTACATACACCTAGCCCCGTGGTTAAAACACGTATGAGTTGGGATCTGGGTTCAATCTGATGTAGCTGATTCGTCCGACTTTGAAAACTGTGACGAATCAGAAATTTGAGAATGAACTGAAAATCAAGAAAACAATTAGCCCTTTCCTTCATATAAACTCCTTTTCACGCATTTGCATACAGAGGAGACCCAAATCAGACGGCCCCTATAGGAGTTGTTTGTTCAGGGTCTGCTGTTTGCTGAATTGAATTTTATAGATCCGTTTCTTTAGTTTCTAAAATGGCTACAATATTCGACCTTCCATATTTCATTATAACTATTTTGTCCATGAATATTCAATAGGTATTGAACTTTGGACTAAATATAGGACAGGGAACATGTTAAAACATTTAACGGGGTATGGTAAGTTCTCGTATAAATCTCAAAAAATATTTATTAGCGATTTTCTCAAAAACAGATATGACTTATATACAATAATAATGGTGTGATGATGATGATGATGATGATGATGATGATGATGATGATGATGATGATGATGATGATGATGATGATGATGATATTTATAATTGTGACGACGATGATGGTGATGATAGGTACATGTATAGGTTTACGCCAAATAAAAGAAACCATAAAAACAGGCTTACCTAAAGAATAACTCTTCCAGTTCCTTTATGCCCAGGGAATCCAACGTACTTGCCGGGGGAATAGCAACTCTACCGAACTCGTCCACATATACTGATGACGTGCCACTCGGGATTGTTTTCAGTGCTCCTGAAGATCCCTGTAAACAAAAAACAAGAACATATGCCCGTTTTACCAACCTGCGTGCATGTACAGTAAAATACATAACTTAACATATACCCCATTGTGAAAAAAATACTGTCTCATCAAATTTGGATCTGATTCAAATTTCGACTTCTTCCGATTCGAACAGGGAAAACTATAGACTGTTTGAGTATCAACAAAATGGACCCTGATCTGACGCAGATGCCGAATGGCATAGGTAATTACAGATGCCACATCGGGGGCGACGCCGGGTTGAATAGATAATTACAGATACCACATCGGACGACGCCGGGTTGCATAGGTAATTACAGATGCCACATTGGGACAATGCCGAGTTGAATAGATAATTACAGATGCCACATTGGGGGCGATGCCGAGTTTAATAGGTAATTACAGATGCCACATTGGGGCGATACCGAGTTGCGTAGTTAATTACAGATGCCACATTGGGGCGATGCCGATTTGAATAGGTAATTACAGATGCCACATTGGGCGATGCCGAGTTGAATAGGTAATTACAGATGCCACATTTGGGGCTACGCCGACTTGCATAAGTATTGAGAGATGAGACATTTGCGGCGACACCGAGTTGTATAGGTAATTACAGATGTAACATTGCCAGCAGATAAAATGAATAATCATGAGTTTCTCATATACCTGTACTTCCTCCATGAGGTATCGTTCTTGAGACTGGTAGTTGTCTAGCACGATTTGGTCCTGTCGGAAGCTGCTGACATACAGGGTGATCAAGAGTACCGTCCCTAGAAGTATAGTTCCCGTCAACAGACGTCGCTGAGATCGTTCCAACATAGTCGAGTCTTGTACGTACTAGCTGAAAACAAGGAGCTGAAATTGTACGTTACTCAAGTGATAGTAAGCCGGTGAGAAATCGATTGATCGATGACAGTCAACACTTGTATATATAACTTGGATCAAGGTCGGTGGCAGGGTTGATAAATAAGTCGGATACGCTCGTATGTCAAATTTACCAGTGAGACCCAGGGTCTTTATCATAAAGAGGTACCTGAACATGTTAGCAATGTACATTTTATACCTGATACAGTGCTCTTGCCATGCATATACAAATAGAGTAGACCCAGATCAGACAGCTATTTTAGAAGCAATCAAACATGGTTAAATCCTCTATATCTGAACATTGAAAAATGGTGCACAGCAACATGTTTCTATCTACTCTGTTTTGAATATATCTACCAGAAACTATTCAAAATCAACATACTGTGGGACTGAATCTAGTAAAAGTGGCTCTTATGTTTTAGGAAAGATGTCTAGATATATTTCAAAACCTAATGTCAGCTTATAATTATTGGAGATAGTTGCTACTTTCTATATCGATTTCCTATTGCTGGATAAACAAGTCTAAACTCATAATATAAAAACAAACTTTATGAAAGTGGTTTAAGTCAATACCAATACGTTAGGTGTCGTTTTATAGAGTTGAACACAAAAGTTTTGATGGTATTATACAGATATGCTTTTGGAATGCGGACAAGCTTGCTATTCACGTCAATATACCTACCTGTAAATAGTGAAGACCCAAATGAGACAGCTTCTGCAGGAGCTGTCTCATCAGGGTCTGCACTATTTACAAGTTGATTGTGCAACCAGTGCATTCCACAGCAGTGATCGCACAGCGAAATACGTGTACACATTGAAGATATATGTAATTATACAACAAGGCATGGGTAAAGAAGGAGAAATGTATTTTCAAATTCAGCAAGAGAAGGGTTAAGAGTTATAACAATATCTATACAAAAGTTAAAGCTTGTATCAAGCATTGCATTTATTGAATATTCAATTGGATTGAGACAAGGAGAGGTCAGTCCTTTATATCGCTATTCGTAGAAGACCTAGATATATTTATGCAGATACACTTAGAGTCTAATCTATCAATAAATTATATCATATTAATATTACTACTTTTTCAGACTTTTTGGCCATTTTGGTAACGTCACCGACAACATGCAATACAGCTGCCTAACTGTAGTAAATAGGGTATTGAAATAAATGCATCTTAAACAAAATTGTTGTTTTAGAAACAAGATTTAGCAAATAATGAAAAATGATCATAAACTAGCGATATTGGAGAAGTAGTTAAGAGTTTCACCTATCCTCGAATAGTTTTAGATTATACATCTAGTATTGCATTCTAATAACTAACTTCTAACTGGTAAAGGTTTAACCCTTTACTCCATAAATACGATTTTCTGTGCCTTGGCAAACAGAGAAGATTCGGATCAGACGGATAAAATGTAAGAACATCCCATTAGGACCAAATGGTCTTTGCCAACTAGTTGATTCTTATGTAGGATAATACTACGTTACTCAGTAGGATAAATAGTACGTTACTCTGTAGGATATCTATTACTTTACCCGTAGGATAAATATTACGTTACTTCATAAGATAAATATCACGTTACTCGTCTGAAATATGGAGCTTTACCAAATCTAAGGATTTCGAGAGACGTTCAAAGAAATGCATTAATCCTTTATATCCTTGCAAACAGCGTAGTTTTAGATTGGACGGATCCTCTATGAGCCGTCTGATCAGGGTCTGCTCTGTTGCTTGTGAAATTATATTAGATCTGACTCTACAGTTTCTACCAATACTAAAACAGCCTGTTACTCGGCGACTCATCTTGATCCAAGCTGTGTGCAAATCGCGGTTAAATGGTGATTGGCAGGATAATGGTCAAGATGTGACCTATCGGACTGAACTATTCCTAAACATTAGATAACCATTACTGACGGTAAACACTTTACCTGTACAATAATTCTAGCTAAATACAACGGATTTTACATAAGAGTTACTTCCCTTTATCAGTGAAAGCTAAATACCGAAATACGGAAAGGTGGTATGTATTTAATGCTATACTATGTAGCGCGACACTAACATAATTATACCGTGTTCCTATGTTCCATCACCATGCTTATCATCATATTAATAAGCATCATCACCATGCATCACCATCATGCCATCATTAATCGGCGCTGTCTAACCTACCCTGATTACCCTAAGAAATCGGACACACAGTCTTCCCTCTCCTTCAGGAGCCGATTGGTCTGGGTCTGCACTATTTGTCTATTTTTATCAAATCGAATACTTAAAGTCCCGTTATATTTTAGCATCACTTTTACTTCTGATTTTATTTGTCAAATAATATTTTTTAAACACTAGCAAGCAAGTTCCGACGCTCGAAAACTGTTTCTGTTCGAAGGAATTAACGGAGTTTACTATGGGAATCCTATCTGACCAGATCGCCCACTAAATGCAAATGAGCTACCGTAACGTCATAGTCACGTGACGTCTGCGCTCAAAGAAAGTAAACGAAAATAGCGCCTACCGGCGGAATTCGCTTTCAAAGCTAATATCAGAGGTGGGGGTGTCTTTATAGATAGTGGTCTGTTATACCATATTCTTAACGGGTCATATTTTCAACAGATATGTTACGTATGTAATCACATTCGTAACAGGTAGAAAGTGTTACACGTGTGAGTGTCCGATATGGGGGTTGACATTAGAATCACATACAGTATGTAACAGGTTGGGTTCCTGGCTGACAATGTTCAATTACTTATTAGTAATAGGATTATCTTTCTATATGTTATTATATTTCCTTAAGGATCATGTCTCAACTTTTCACAACCTTGGTAGCACATTCTAAAAATACAATGTACATGCTTGTAACATGTTTTAACCCTTTCGCTGCCAATGCCGGATCTGTGATTACCTATGCTAACAGTTTGGATCCAGATGAGACGCCGAGTAACTCGGCGTATCATCAGGATCTAAACTGTTTGTTACAGTTACTATGTTTTTGAAACAAAAATGAAGAAAATCAAAAGAATGAAAATTTGTAGCAGACGACAAAGTTAGCAGACGACAGACTTTGGCAGCGAAAGGGATAAGATACCTGCCTAAATTATATTGAGGCGTTTCCATTTTTCATAGAACTTGTCATATGCATGCACCTATGCAGTACTGTTAATGTGTGCCTATGGTTAACTAGATATTACTTCTAAGTTCCTTTATTTGCTGTTAATTGAGTTATACACTAAATATATTTAGCAACTACATGTACAACTCTAATGATATACGTTTAGGAAAGACAACCTTAGTCATTTCTTTAGCTAATATTTTAGTGTCTTTTTAAATTTGAACAAGTTTTCAGTTCTGCGATGAATGAAGAATGAATGATGATGATGATGATGATGATGATGATATGATGATGATGATGATGATGATGACGATGACGTGATGATGATGATATGATGATGATGATGATGATGATGATGATGATGATGATGATGATGATGATGATGATGATGATGATGATGATGACGATGATGATGATGACGATGATGATGATTGTGACGGATTACGAATGTGATTCGTTACGAATGTGGACTAACAGTGGTCCCAATCGAGACACGTCGTCTACTTAAAACAACAAAAGTGGGGGATATGAAACAAGTCGCTTGTATTTCTTTTCAGTTATAGTTATTATTTTGCTGTTTTGTCGCGCTTATAGATAACTTTAAAAATATAACAAAATTTATATATAAATTACGGTCCATGCCATGATGATGGTCCCTTGATTCAATGACATTATACGTAGTAAATTTAGATTCTTCCGCGTGATATTTCCTGTTTCGTATTTTAACCCTTTCCCTCATGTAAACGTGTTTTCACGCATTTGCAAACAGAGTAGACCCAGATCAGACGGCTCCTAGAGGAGCCGTCTGATCAGGGTCTGCTCTGTTTGCTAGTGGAATTTGATAGATCTGTTTCTTTACTTTCTAAAACGGCTACAATATTCCATATTCCATATTTCATTATAACTCATTTACCATGAATATCCAGTAGGTATTGAAATTTGGACTAAATATAGAAGAAAGGGTTAAGCAAACATGACGTAAAATGATGTTACTTTCTACAAAAAAAACCAACCTCATATGTACCGATTTGAAAGCTTATTGAGCGCAAATACGTGAAAGGTGTACATACCAGCATTGCTACTTAAAATATAATTGGACGATAACCATATACTCCATAAATATGCCTTTCCGTGTCTTTGCAAACAGAGTAGACCCAGATCAGACGGCTCCTAGGGGAGCCGTCTGTTCAGAGTCTGCCCTGTTTGCTTGTAATATTATATAGATACGATTGTACAGTTTCTGTCAGAGCCAACACTTCCTGTCTCTATGTGCTATCATAGCCATCGCTCTAATTAATAGTCACGAGTTCATTATTACTAACATGAATTTTCATGGAGTAAAGGGTTAAGATAACTGGGATATTCTTATCCATACATATACATACAGTAAAACCCCGCTAATGCGACCACCTAAAAGAGGTATAATTCTGGATGTTATATACAGGTGGTAGCTTAATGCAGGACAAAAGTAATGCAGAAAGCTCCTAGAGGAGCTTTCTGCATTACTTTTGCCCTGCATTAAGCAACCATCTGCTTATAAAGACAACCATGTGTATTTATTAAGTGGTCGCATTAGAGGGGTTTTACTGTATGTATCTATTCGTCCATTCAAGTAATAGCTAGTAATACTATTGGCTGTTTGCATTGCCATTTCGTCTATGGAGTTATGTTTAATATACATTGTACTAGTCTAACCAAAAGAAAACATCTCACGATAAGGGTTAAACTCTAATTTAAAGCTTTTGAAGTATCAAAATACAACGCCGTTACTGCCACGGCCATTTTACTGAGGTGTATAAGGTATTTGTTACTTGACGGAATGAATGTATGATCTTATCTCAAAACAATTTGGGCGTACATGTAGTCTGTATCCATTAAGTATGTGTTCATTTAAAAAAGACAACCAAATTCTCTAGAGTGAACATCTCGGTGGTTTATTCAGCCCCCACTGAACCATAATCTTATGTTTGAATGTTGTTTTGTTTGTTTATATACATGTATATTTTCTGCAATCTGATATACGGAAAATGCACAATTTATAAACATTAATTTTGTTCTATCGAAATATTCGCATTCTATGTATAATTACTAGTGATATGCAGATTAATCGCAGCACTAAGCGGTTTCTAGACGTGATGATCGACAACGCACAGGCCATTGTCGATGATTTATACATAACCCTAAAAAGTGCCATAGAAAGTGAAACAGACTACATCTGACGGCTGTTTCGGCCATTGTTTACAGCGTAGTACAGCCGGATTCGCTCTTCTTTTGCACGAAAAAGCAATAGACTAAGTGCATTTCCGCGATTTACTGCATTCTGTTTCGGCAAATAAGCTTACGGAGACCATACAGTTTTAGCAAACAGTAAAGGCCAGACAATACCAAACATCCGAATAGGAATAGGATTTTACGCATTGTTTGCAACATTATTTTAACATTTAACAGAACAACATTTTGTAATCTAAGATTTAAACAGAGTTTACCCTTATCAAAATAATGTCATGTTTGAGACAAAGAGACTGATCTGGATATACAGTAAAACCCCGCCAATGCGACCACCTAAAAGGGGTATAATTCTGGATCCTAGATGCGGGTGGTAGCTTAATACAGGTTCTACTGTACATTGATTGCAAACCTACATCCCATATTTGGCCGTTACTCAAACTCAGATAAGCCCGCCCTATTTGAATTTAATCGTAAAGTTTAATCGATGGTCCATCGCGAACATGTACCAATGATTGAATAAATGTGTTGGATCCGATTCCCAACACTAATAATTATCAAAGTATATGAGATCTATACAAGCACAAATTATGTGTACAGTAAAATCCCTCTAAACCGGGCGTAATATTTATGTAGTTACATGTACTCGGCGTCTCATCTGGATCCAAACTGTTTGCAAAGGTATTTACTCATCCGCACATAGCAGGTTAAAGATTAACTGGTGCGTTTTATCGTCTATCTATACACAAAATGCTAGGATTGGACACCTAAATGACATTACAAGCTTGTTGTGATTGTAAGCAATTTGTTTTTAGTCCAAACATGTTTTTTAACCCATTCGCTCGTATAGACGTAGTGCAAACAGAGTAGATCTATATCAGATAGTTCTTGTAGAATTGTCTGATCAGAGTCTGCCCTGTTTGCGTATAGAATATATAGATTCTATTCTTATCCTTCTGTTACTGCCAACATATTTCTTGTGCATGTAACATTATAAAATGTCAGTGATTAAATATTCACGAGATTATAAATGGTATATTTCTGTTCATGTTTCATGTTTCGAGTATGAAAAAAATTAAGAGTCGAGATACGTATCACTTCATCACACCCGAAGTACAGTTGAACTTCGATATCTCGAACTTCAAAGGACCATACATCATAGATAACAGAGGTCGGAGTTACCTGATTCCTAATTTGAACAATCTCTTAAATTCGCAGCTTAATGCAGATCCAAAATAGTGCATAATTCCAAAATTACTGTGGACCTGCATTTAGCTATCACATGTGTTTCTAGATATGTACAGTGATACATTTTAGAACAATTCTGTACGGTAAATTTTGGAAGGACCGTACTTTTTCTTCGAGTTCTCCCGAAATTCGAGTTATCCGAGATCGAGATATCGAATGTCAACTGTATTTGACAAAACCATTCCGGTCAATGAACAAACTTTGTGATTAATATTGAAAGTAGCTCAATACAAGCGGTGTTAAAACATTCACCGCTACGCTTCTATCTCTGAATTTAAACTAATCTTACAACAATAAAAATCGATGTACGCTTACTTGTAGAACTAAGTCTTGCATTCAGTTAACAGAAATCGTTACAGCTTTATGCAGCTGCTTTCTAATTAACATCAAAATGTTGCAACTATTGATATAATCGCCACTTCTCGGTCTTAAAATTAGCGAATTGTTGTATGATGCTGTAACAATTACTGAAACTAACGTTCATCTGAACGCACTCCAGGTGAAAGGCAGAATTTGTTATTTGACTAGTTACCCATTGCACATACAAAATTGAAAAGCTCCATAATCGACTATTGTAACAGGTATGGTAATACAGACGCATTTTACGACTCAGCCGTTATTTACGACTCAGCGTTTGATATTTATGTCGGTATCGAACGACACATGTGTTATATACAGTAGAACCTGTACAAAGCGCCCATTCATTTATTGAACATAGGAGTGTGAAAAGGCAGGTGGTTGCTAAATGCATGGCAAAAGCAATGCAGAAACTCCCATAGGAGCTTTCTGTATCATTTTTGACCTGCATTAAGTCACCATCTGCCATACAACCCCATAATTAAATCTCTTTTATGCCCGCTTAAGACAGGTTCTACTGTACGCATGAGGAAAATCAACATGGAAATGTCTCTCTAGAACGACCACTCAAAAGATGTTTTATTCTGCATATTTGAAACAGGTGGTAGTTAAAAGGCCTTGTTCAGGGGACTCGTTCAGCGGTCCTCTGATCTGAGTCTACACTAGTCGTCTATGCTTTTTTTAACGGACACTGCCTGATGCCAATGGGGCTAATTCATTAAATGGTCAATCAGTTAATGTCTGTATTACACGTTAATGGTGCATATCCATGACACATGTTGCATATTTGTCTTGCATCAGCCCTTTATCTTACAAGTACGCAATTGCTGCAAGAGTGCAGCAAAGGAATTATGCACGGCCTAAAACACATGAGAAGTTTCATGTTGTAGATATTGACTAGGTAATATACTTTTTGAGTCATGGACCGGACCAAAAGGTAGTATGAGAACTCCATGATGTGACTTGTCAATGATTGATTGATTTCGATTTAACGTCGCTTTTAACAGTATTTCAGTCATATCGCGACGTCCAGCTAATTACTGGCGGAGGAAGACCCCAGATGCCCTTTATAAACTTTTTCATGTACAAATCAGCAATTGGGTAGAATCACCGACCTTCCGCAAGCCAGCTGGAAGGCTTTCCCACTTGAAAAATTCCGACTTGCCCAGACCGGGTGCGAACTCACAGCGGTGAGGAGCTGAGTGATTGAAAGTCACAGTGACCGTAACCACTCGGCCACGACTTGTCAATGAAATCATCATGTTAAAGCAGCGGTTTTATTGAGTGTTGAAAACATATGGGTGGGTTGAAGCTTGGAGCAATAGCTTTTGCAAATAAGAGGCTTACAAATTTGTATTTGGGGTACTGAATGTCTGAATTTGAGTTGATATACAAAATACTGTTTTTAACCAATTAGACAATGAATAATGTTGAAATACATTGTTTCAAAACTATGCAAAAGCTGTGGTGACAATTAGAATGTTACTTAGACTAGTTGAAATTTGGCACTAGGAGTTATAATGGTTATAGAATTGTTTGTAGTACGTACATAGATATGATACATGATCCGTAAATATATTATATTGAGTTCTGTTCTATTTTCGTCAAACATAACATAACTATCATAATAAAGGAACACAATATTTGGCAAGTCTAGTGATCATTAGCACAATATATACATGTACAGTATAACCTAGCTTATCAGACACCTGGTTAATAAAAAAACCTGCTTTATTCGACAATGATGTTCGGTCCCAAATGTTGAATATCATACAGTTGAACCTCGATAACTTGAAGTCGCTGAAGTCGAACTTACCCTTATTTGCAAGTTAAAATGTGGTTATGCCACGTGTTAACTTTGAAATAAGAGTAAGTTTGACTTAAGCGAATTCAAGCTATCTGAACTTAACTAAAAGAATACTGTTCAGTTGGACTTAAGCGACATCTGCTGTAACTGACACACTGCTTTATCCGTCACCCACAGTTGGTATTGAAGGATGTGGGATAAGGCAGGTTATACTGTATAAGGAAATCAAAATATAAACTAATTAACAACATGGCAATTAACATGTGATTGTATACAAGTATGACTCATGAATAAAACTTGGAGCAGAATTTGTTATGGGGGATAAAAAAATATTATAGGAAGGAAACATGACAGATGATAAAGTTAGGAGTTATTCATGGAAATATTTAACTGTTTTTGCATTTACTTTGTCACTGAAATATAATATAGTGAGCTTTGTATCGTAGTGCAAAAAGAACTGAGTCTGTGAATACATGCATATTCATGTAACATGCTTATATCAATTGTACAGGTGCATATATATAACCATTAAGAACATATTTGTTTAATAGTATGGTATGAAATGAAAGAATGTGCACATTTGAAGAACAATTTTTTTTATAAATATGCAAAACCCTGTGACGTGACTACTTAATAAAATCATGTTGAAGCAATCATTCCATAGAGTGGTCAAAACTCGTGGTTTGGTTGAAGCATGAAGCAAAAACTTTAAGAAATACAGTGAAATCTCGATTCTTCGACATTGCTTAAGTCGAACTAACCCGCATGTCTTCAGCTAGATTTCAATGATTCGTACTCGTTTAAGTCAAACTTACTCTCATTTCGGAGTTAAAACGTGGCTTTGTTACGTTTTAACTTCGAAATAAGGGTAAATTCGACTTAAGCGAGTTCGTAATATCGAGTCTTGACTGTACATGTAAGTGGTTTACACCGTTTTATCTGGAGCATTACATATGTAACATGAGCCATTATGGTTCTAACAAGATGATTAAAGTAGACCCATGTGAAACTGTTAGTGTAAAGGCATATGAAAATAAGAAGTGGTTTTTGAGTGTTAGAAACCTTTTTCTGTGATGATTTGACATAATGACCAAGATTCATATCTGACTTGACCAATATTTGATCCTGACCTAGATTTCAATAATGAGAAGTGTAAGATACTTTCAAAAAGAAGTTACACACCCACAGTCATTCACAACAAAACATTCAATATACAAATAACATATAACAAATACCAGCAAAGTTTCAGCAAGATTCAATAACATTTGTAGCCGTTAGAGTGTGAACAAGATTGTTCTATGTTTTGACCTAGGATTTTGACTGCAGGTGACTCGTAATGAAACTTGGCGTAAATTTGATCCATGACAAGAAAGAAATTTTTGCAGAAATAAACAGAAAAAAACACTTTCATTTTTGGACCAATTATGCAGATTGGTCAATGACTCCATACTTAAAACGTTATTTAGCAATATGCCCTGCTGCTATTTCAATAATAAAAGTAAACTAAAATGTTTTCTACCTCATATAGGCAGACTATGCAGCAAATATGGACTTGTTGAGGTTTTAGTGACATGCTACACAACGGGTGAATTTCCTTCCAGACATGTTTGGAAGACAAAGTCAACAACAATGTCAAAGTCAAAATTAATCAACTGTCCTTAAAACAGTCGCGTATCTCAGCCGACAATAAACTTAAAGATTATTAAGCTATTCAGACCTTGTCAGATGTTGGTCCTTGTCAGTTTAGGATGTTAAGTAATTCTACCCGTAAGTATTTGAAGTTGTCACAGGCGGCTGTAAACTTTACACATTTTCTCTTCACTAGATCATACACTAGTCGTTGTAAACGGTGCAATAAATCAACGGACGAGTTTGCTCTGCATATTGCTTTGTACTGTGAACACATACAAAATGCAAGAGATAGACTGTTGAAATTTTTTTTATCAGGTCTTTGGGAAAGACGTGTCTCAAAAGCAATTTTCATATTCCCCACGATTGCAACCTATTGATATTATCTGGTTTTCGCCATTGTTTTGTACACGGACGCATATCCGGACTGTCTTAAAATAGTGGGGACATTTTGCTGTAGCATTTTGAATCGTCAGTGACTAGAACAGCCGAGATTCTCCGTATATTCGGAGCATATATACTTAAGTAATAGCCTTAACATTTGAGCAATTGCTTGCTTCCGTGTTGTTTGTTTCTGTAGTCACAATTTAATAATATTATTATACAGCATAAACAATTAATATGCTAGCAGCATATGTCAATTATAAGCGATACTCTAGTTCTAATATATGGGTCGCCAATTACATAATATGTCAGTGTGCTAATTATCAATAACATTGCAGTAATAATTGTTATCATCATCACTATCATCATCATCATCATCATCATAATCATGTTCGTCTTCGTCGTAGTTGTCGTCGGTTTTACTGCCACTACTAACATTGGTGCTAAATATTTCATGTAGTATACCCCTAACTTCCTTCTATATTTCGTTTCGATCGTGGGTGATAAAATGAGGTAATTACAATATTTCTATTTTATTCTCTTTTTCGATGCCGAATGTTTGTGATCTCTCTCTCTCTCTCTCTCTCTCTCTCTCTCTCCCTCTCTCTCTCTCTCTCTCTCTCTCTCTCTCTCTCTCTCTCTCTCTCTCTCTCTCTCTCTCTCTCTCTCTCTCTCTCTCTCTCTCTCTCTCTCTCTAGGTAGTGTGGCAGTTGTCATGATATTGTACATGTATGTTACTCTGCTACATGTTTTATGCATGTCATTCTATGGGCCGTTGCATAGTTGGGCGTATTTGCTTCACCAAAGGAAAACAACTACACGCAAGTATACATCGCCAAAAAGTGGCTTCATATTGTGCATGTTATTTGTTTGTTCACTATGTATGTATATAGACTACTGCACTGTTTGTATCCATTTACATGTATGTGAATCCTTCTTTTATCTGGAGGTAATAAAGATTATTATTATTATTATTATCTATTATTATTATTATTATCCTATAGGATTTTTCTGGATTACTTTTGACCTGTACAGTAGAACCCACTCTAATGCGACCACTTAATGAATAAACATGGGTGTCTTTATAAGCAGATGGTTGCTTAATGCAGGACAAAGGTAATGCAGAAAGCTCCTCTAGGAGCTTTCTGCATTACTTTTGTCCTGCATTAAGCTACCTCCTGTATCTAGCTACCAGAATTATACTTCTTTGAGGTGGTCGCATTAGCGGGAGTTTACTGTATTAAGCTACCACATGCCTTACAAAACCATTCTTAGATCTTTTTGATGGTCTCTAAAGACAGGTTCTACTGTAACACTTGAAGCAGACGACACAGTTTGCAGACAACAGTATGTAGCAATGAAAGAGACAATTGTAAATCCTCTCTTAACCCATTCTCTCCTAGTGACGCATTTTTGCGCCTCTATAAAATTCTCTTCTAATGACGCCTTTTTGTCCCTCTATAAAACTCATTCTATGAAACCATTGTGATAAATAGAGCATTTGCTCCATAGGAGCAAATGTTCTATTATCACAATGGTTTCAAAACTACGCATTTCTAAAATTCTTCTTTTCTATAATTAATGCTCCTTTTCGGTATATTAATTCAAAGAGATTGGGTCTAAAAATAGTCTAGGGAAGAATGAGTTAACCGAACATTCGACAGTAGTCCAACCTTCAATCTTAATCCGTTACGCCATGAATATTCATGCAAGAAAAAATGGCTCTGTAAATAATAATGAGCAGAATGCTTAGAAGATCATATGAACAAAAGGAATTGTTGGCAACTGAAAAATTTACAGCGAGTCAGATCTATATTATTTCATGAGCAAAAAGAGCAGGTCATGAACAGACAACTCCTACGAAAACTGTCTGATCTGGGTCTCCTCAGTATGCAAATGCGTAAAATTGGATATGTGGAGTAAATGGTTAAAGAGGGGAAGTAGCCTAATGCAAAACGATAGTAACGCAGACAGCTTCTGCGTAAGCTTAATACATTACTTTCGGGTTGCCTTACTTGTAAAATATCCCTTATCCTAACCCTTTACTTCATGAATATGCATGTGCATACAGAGGAGACCGAGATCAGACGGTTGCTATAGGAACCGTCCGGTCAGGGTTTGCTTTGTTTGCTTATGATATAGTATGGATCTGATTCTTCAGTTTCTGTCTTGGCCAAAAATTCAGGTGTCCATGTGCTATTAGAACATCGATCTATCTAATATTCGTGACGTCATTATTTCTTACATGAATATTCATGGGGTAAAAGGTTAAATACCATTTGTATATTCACAATATTAATTTTAACCCTTTCTCTGTTGAATATTCGTGTAAGAAATAATGACATCGTGAATATTTATTAGTTTAATTCATATGATGAATGAATACATGTACAGGATATGATGGCTCTAACAGACACTGTAGAATTACATATAATATACAGTATATAATTGCATAGGCAAATGGAGCAGACCCTGGCCAGACGGCTCTTATGTGTGTCGTCTGATCTCGGTCTACGCATGTGCCAGTACGTGAAATCTTATGAAGGAAATGTTTATAGAGGTGTTACTGTCTGTTCGAAATGCATATTTTTCATACAGTTGAACTTCGATATCTCGAACTTCAAGGGACTACACAAATTAGTTCGAGCTAACCGAAGTTTGAATTATCCGATTTCAGACCTGAACAATGTCTTAAGTTTACAGTTTAATGCAGATCTAAAGTAATGCTGAAAGCTCCTGTAGGAGCTTTCAGCAATACTTTATACCTGCATTAAGCTGTCACGCGTGTTTCTAGATATGCGTAGTAATACATTTTAGAGCAATTCTGTATTGTAAGTTTTGGAAGGACTGAACTATTAGTTCGAGTTATCCCGAAGTTCGAGTTATTATTGCACACAAACAACTTTCACTACCAATGGCAAACCAGTGCAGAACTTTGCGAACAGTGTGGATCCAGATAAGAAAAAGCTTAACCCCAAACTGACACTGTGTTATGTTTTCTTAAGCCTTTACTCCATGAATATCCATATAAGAAATGATGACATCATGAATATTAATTAGGTTTGGTTTTAAAGTGGAAAATTAACACATGAAATGTTTACCGAAGTAGAAATTGTAGAATCATATCTACATTATACCATAAGCAAACAGAGCAGACCCTGATCAGATGGCTCCTATAGGAACCGTCTTAACATTGAATTTGATATTTATTTGAACTGTGTTATTGTAACACGTCATGATCTGGAGACCTTTAGCATAAGACAATTAATGTAGAACCTGTCTTAAGCGACCGTTTATTGATTGAGCACAGCAATCTTCAAAAGCATGTGGTTGCTTAATACAGGGCAAACATAATACAGAAAACACTTGTATGCGTCTTCTACATGTACACTATTTTTCTATCTGCATTAACCCATTTCCTCATAGCCTATTTTTAGATCCAAACTCTTTGAACAAATCTACCGAAAAGGAGGATTAAGTAAAGAAAAGGAAAATTTTAGGATTTTGTAGTTTTGAAACTATTGTGATAAATAGAGCAT
The DNA here is from genome assembly GCA_963576725.1 of Azorinus chamasolen. NCBI lineage: Eukaryota > Metazoa > Mollusca > Bivalvia > Cardiida > Solecurtidae > Azorinus > Azorinus chamasolen. The sequence goes on along the minus strand of OY755238.1, from coordinate 97,516,796 downwards.
TTGCTCCTTAGGATCAAATGCTCTATTCATCAAAATGGTTTCAAAGGGTGGTTTTATTACAGAGGCGTAGAAAGGCGTATTTATGGAGGGAAGGGTTAAGTTGTTACCTGGTTACAGACCTATAATTAGAACTCTTTTACTGTCAAATTGAATTGCATGCCAGTGTTATATCATCAACATAGATTACAATATATTTTTGTTTATATTCCACTATACCCCACGGAGTCGCTTATAACACTTAGTCCGTTAAGCGCGACCTAACTGGCATTTGCAAACAGCTGGGATCCAAATGAGACGTCGAGTAACTCGACGTCTCATCAGGATCCAAGCTGTTTGACACCCTGTCAATAGTATCTCAAAAGCATAAACGAGACAGAAGTCAGTGACAACGGCAACAGATCACAGGTTAAGCAGGCCCCGTTTTCATAGCAGGCTAAGAGCTAATACTATTTTATCAACATTTGAATCAATGGGTAACGGGTAAACTATTTATAACTTCTGCAAACTGCAAAATCCAGATGAACATGTGGCATACCGGCGTTAAAATATTATCCAAACAGACTGACTGGTCTATATAATAACTACTGAAATAGATATATAGATTTTTTATTATTATTTGTTCTGTCTTAAATGAATACATGTAGGTTACTCCGTGTTATTACTTCGCGTTCAAATTATATAAGTACACATGTATGAGGGTTATCAATAAAATGAATAAATTGGATGATTTCGAAACGCTTACCTGATAGTGTTCAATCTTAATGTCCGTGGTTTGAGTACTAGAGTGTTGGACACCCGAGTTAACGTGTACAGACCGGCAGTACACAATGACATGTATACCAATCCAATCCGGTATTTATGGGTACTTCATATACGAGCCAACCGCATTGCGACTTTATTGGTTTCTCATGTATAGCTAACAAATGGCTGAAAGACAAGTACACCGTGCTGGTAATCACAGTCGAACTTTATCTAATCTACCTTATTTTTGGTAGACATCCTCTTTCATCCATGTCCGTTTCTGTCTCTCTATGCCCTGTCTCTCTGTCTTTCTGGTCTTTCTCTGGCTCTATTTGTCCCTCTATGTAGTTTTCCGCCTCTCTCTCTCTGTCTCTCTCTCCCTCTCCCCTCTCTCTGTCTGTCTCTGCATGTCTTTTTGTCTATCTATGTAGTTCTCCGTCTCTCCCTCTATGTATGTCTCTCTGTGTGTCTCTCTCTCCCTCTCCCCTCTCTCTTTCTGTCTCTGCATGTCTTGTTGTCTATCTATGTAGTTCTCCGTCTCTCCCTCTATGTATGTCTCTCTGTGTGTCTCTCTCTCCCTCTCCCCTCTCTCTGTCTGTCTCTGCATGTCTTTTTGTCTATCTATGTAGTTCTCCGTCTCTCCCTCTATGTATGTCTCTCTCTGTGTCTTTCTCTATATACTCTCTTAACAATTTCTCATTTTCTCTCTATCTTTTCTGTCAGTCTACCGATCTCTTATCTTCTGTGAACTATTCCCTTAGTGTCAACCATCCTATCGCTTTCAATATAAATGTACATAGATTGAGTGTTAGATGCATATTTGTCTTTCTGTCTTGTCTGTCTGTCTTTCTATCTGTTGGTGCGTCTGGCTATCTGCATGTATGTACGTATTTGTGCGTCTGTAGCTACTTAAACTTCGGTATGTTCTATATATATCTGCCCATATCCGTCAACCAGATTAATTCGATGGTGGAGATGATATTGGTTAGCACTCATGTATTTGTGTTACTTCCGTCTTGCTGTAATCATCTAATAGATCTTTAATGCAATACAATAAAGTTTGTTTTATTTTTGTTTGTTAACGGGATGGTAATACTACAGTCGGACTTGAGATTGAATCTGGTCAAAAGTTTAATCAAATAAACTCTCAACAATAACTGGTGTTGGTCACAGTGATATAACAGTAGTACTGGATCATCAACCATCACATGTACTAAAAAGTCCCCAGAGAAAAGTGGTCAAATTCTGACTCTTAGCGCTTTCCGTTCCATGTTTATTTCAAAGTTCAATACCTGCCGAATATTCATGGCTAAAATACTTATAATGGAATATGGAAGATGGAACAGTGTATCCGTTTTAGAAACTAAAACAAGTTTAACAAACTCCATAAGTAAACAGAGCCGTCTGATCGGGATCTACTATGTTTGCAGATGCGTGGAAACACGTTTATATGAAGGACAGCGTTCAGCAATTCAATTCAATTCATTATCCATTTATTAGACATAACATATACATGTCTAGAGGAGCTTTCTGCATTACTTTCACCCTGAATTAAGCTGTCACCTTCCTCGAAGACCGATGTTTATACTAAATTGAACGACCTGTTTAGAGAGGTTTTATTGTATATACCTACACTGCTGACAGCGAATAGGTTCATGGTCGAGTTGTTATTCGCAGTTTGCCGTGAAAACTGCGAATGTTTCCCGAGATAATTCTCCAACGTGTTACAACATTCACTGACGCTTTATTACATGTTCTGTTTAGCCCATTCCATCATATTGACGACTTTTAACGACTCTGTAAAAGTCACTTTGTGAAACCATTGTGATAAATAGAGCATTTGCTCCTATAGGAGCAAATGCTCTATTTATCACAATGTCACTTTGACTATTTATGTTCTTTCTGGTACCCAAGTTTGACCAAATATTGGAAAAACAGGCTTCAAACTACCCAGAATAAATTGGTTCGCTTTGTTTTTAATATGGATAGTAGGTCTCATGTTGGGTTAGAGCAGTTTAAGTCTCTTAACTGGTTACCTGTATTAAAGAGAGTGGATCAGATAACTCTCTGTCATGTGCATAAGATAAAGTCAGGTTCAGCCCCAGAATATCTTAAGGAACATTTTGTCCCCCTTACTCATATACATGACCGTTGTACTAGATCTAGAGTGTCTGCACTTCCTTCGAGTAACTCTAGTCACACCAGTTATATTTTTAGTGACACAGGGCGATTTTCTTTACCAAAGGTGGGAAGCTTTGGTAGAAAATCATTTGCTTTTAATGGTATTGTTCTGTGGAATGGTCTTCCTCAACGTCTTAGGGATGTGGATTCCTCCCACACGTTCAAACATGACATCAAAGCTCATTTATTGGCCACTTAATTTCTTAATAGTGTTTTTATTTCGTAATTGATTTCAATTATATATGCATCTTAAATTATTGATAGTTGTCCCAAAATAATTTATCAGTTTTTATTCTATTGCAGTTTTATAGTTTGGCTGACAAATTCTGTGATCTCCAGTTTCGATGTGATAAACACTTTGACTGTGATATATGTGACCTCAGTAACATTTCTGAATTGATGACATGTTTAGTTGAACATTGATTGATTATTTGCTGCTTTGGTAGAAAATCAAACTTTCTGATACATGACTTTCTGTGTCATGCTGCCAATATTAGGGACCACAATGGAAATAAGAGGAATCCTTTCATCTTTTTTGTGTTATCCCTGGTATTGGTGTGCATTGCATGGCTATCTTACATCGAGTTAATATACATGTATATTTAAATTTTATTTATGTAATAATATTATTTTTTAGACTGATGAATTTCATAGTTATTATTGTATTGGATTTTTATGCATCATTTTGTTTTAAATTGCCATGTTATGTATACTAGCCAAATAAAATTATTATTATTATTATTATTATTATTATTATTTCAAACTACAAAATTCTAAAACAATTCCTTTTCTCTAGTTAATGCTCCTTTTCGGTAGATTTTTTTTCAAAAAGGTTATATCTAAAAATAGCCTATGAGGTGATGGGTTAAGAACACAATTTAATGTTTAAATAGACCTACATGTCAAAAAAGGAAGGCATCACAATACGGAACGACATGCGTACAAAATGCAATACGAAATCCATAGAAGACGCATACCATACATATGCATGCAAGAAATAATGACATCATTAATTAAGAAATGAATGACGTGCTTCCGGTGTTCATGAGGTTATGCAACGCATAGCTTTACGAGCAAAGTTAGTGAAGCCCGAAGGGCTTCACGTGAATCTTTGCTCGTAAAGCTATGCGTTGCATAACCCATGAACACCGGGAGCACGTCATTTATTTCTTATATTTATATTCCACTGTATTTCTTATATTTAAGAAATGAATAACGTGCTTCCGGTGTTCATGAGGTTATGCAACTTTCTTTTTAGAATAAGGTTATATAAGGACGTTGCAGGGCGAATGTAAATATTATTAATTAGATGCATTTTCGTAATAGCATATAGCACATCAATGCTAGCCTTAAGAGATAGTGTAGAATAATGTATACATCATTTCATATAACAGAACAGACTCTGATCAGAGGGCTCCTGCAGCAGCTGTCTGATCTAGGTCTACTCTGTTTGCAAAGGCATAGAATGGCGCATTTATTGAGTAACGGGTTAAACCGTGTTCTTATAGATGGCCGACGCTAAATAAATTCAACCATTTGATGGCGGATACAGAAATAAGACATGTTTTAGTTTTGGTAAATGTTTACATCAATCATTAATAAGATGAACCTAGTTGGATTGGATTTAATATGTATATATTTATATTGATAAATACAGAACAGAACAGAATATCTATTTGGTTTAAGCATTACAGCTCATCACCATAACTACAAAACTACAGATAATACATGCGTTACATTGTTACATTCAATGTCAGATTGGTGTTGTGTAGATCTTTATCTTGTTTTAGCCAAGTTCTATTTTGTGAGAGTGTTTAGTCAGGTTTTTCACAAATGTGTGAACATACCCATTCATCATATAATGTGTCTTGTATTCTATTCGAGTTCGTGGCTAATTGACCAATCAAAATTGAGGATTTTACTTTGCAGTATAATGAGAGTTAATATAGCCATCATAATTATATTTCTCTATTATTAGTTATTACACACGTTTACATATAAGTTGTAGAGACACCACGACGTCATATGTACAAATAAAGCATGTCAGAGAGGCATTTTAGTCGAAATAAGTTATGAGAAAAAAATGATATGATGCTCGTAGTCATTTTGTACAAACTGATATTAGACTCGTCTTGAAAAAAATATCCAAGACTCGTCCGATATCAATTTGTTAGAACAAAACAATGACTACTCGCAACATATCCTAAATGTATTATGACCTGTTTTCGAGCACTTGACTTTCACAACTTGTTTTAGATGTTTAACCCATTCCCTCATATTGACGCCCTTTGACGCCTCTGCAAAATTCACATTTTGAAACCATTGTGATAAAAAGAGAGCAGTAGGAGCAAATGCTCTATTTATCACAATGGTTAAATAACGATCACTTACCTGAAACCTTCTCCCAGTACACTATTATCCACTCAGTGATTTTGATTTTCTATATTTGTACGTATGAATATGCTAGATACCTTCCACAGTTACGACAAACAATGCAGTATAATAGAATCAGCGAAGTGTACGGAGCTCGTCATGTTTTTTATTATTTTTTTCCAATCCATTCGCAGTCAGATAAATTTCGTCTGCTAAGATTGTCGTCTGCTTCAGGTTTCCGATTGGTTCTGTCTTCATTTTCTTTTTAAAAGCATAATTAGAGTGTCAAACAATTTGGTTCTTGATTAGACATCGAGTGACTTCTGATCTGGATCCAAACTGTTTTACAAAACAGCTCCCGGTTGGCGGCGAAAGAGTTAAGTGTGACGCGATCTTTAGCCAACCGAAATTAGGTCAGTTATACAAGCCTTTTAATTCCTTCCACAATGGCGATAACGCTTAAATAAATAGTACAATGTCGATTATTCGAATACTGAACTACGTGTTATTAATAAAAAGATATACTAGACCCAACTCTGAAGGTTCCAGACAAAACACTCAAGAGAGGTACGAGACAAAGCGCTCTGGAAAGTACCCAGCAGTGGAGATATATGGCCAGACTGGGTCTACAGACTCTACGCTATATGCAATGTACTAATTTCGGGTTTCTCGTGGAATAGTGTCACAGGGTAATATTCTTAATTAAGGAAAAATAACCTTGTTACTATGCTAACACTAACATCACATGTTTATCGGGCCTTCATTTAATTTAAAAATCCAATATGATCGCATTATCTTTGGCATTGTGTTTTTTATATTCTGGATAGATTGAATATGTATGCAGTTATCTAGTCTTTTCAATATATCTTTTATTCAGACATATTACTTTTAAGTAACGATAACATTCATTAAATCCTTCTAAGATTTGTTAAATGTACTACTTCGGCATAAAACTTGGCCGGATTATGTTTAGCACGCATACACCGTGTCATTGTTATTGTGAATACCCGGATTATATATTTACCCTTTACTCCAGAAATATGCCTTTCTACGCCTTTGCAAACAGAGTAGACCCAGATCAGACGGCTCCTATAGGAGCCGTCTGATCAGGGTCTGCTCTGGTTGTTTATGCTTAATATAGGTATGATTCTACAGTTTCTGCCATAACAAGAAATGCATGTGTCCACGTGATATCATAACAAATTAATCTAATTAATATTCATGACATGAGTATTTCTTACATGAATATCCATGGAGGAAATTATTAAAACGTGCCTTAGCGTTTATTACATACAGTAAAACCTCGATTATCCGAACACTAAAATACGTATTATCATCGATTTTTAAGACAGGTGGCAGCTTAATGCATGGTGAAAGTCATGCAGAAAGCTCCTCTAGGAGCTTTCTGCATGACTTTCATCATGCATTAAGCAGCCACCTGCCTAAAAGGGTCTAAATTCGTTTATAACGAAAATTCGAATAATCGAGATTTTACTGTATTTACTTATTATTGTTATTGTCACAGATAGTCACATAGACATACATGATCGACGAAACGAAATAAATTCATTTCGTACAAGCTGTTGTTTTCGGTCTTGGTTATAAAGCTTGTGTCACCAGACATCCCGAGAAACTATGAAAAAGGACAAATACATGTACATTTTGATTCTTATTTGTGTTCCTTCAAGTGTAAGTAGATATTACCTAGACTATCTGTGGTACATGCTCATTTAATCCTTATAATGCTAAGCGCGACAAGACTCGCATCTGCAAACAACATGGATCCAGATGAGAGGTCAAATAACTGTTTGACACTTGATCAATAGTTTAATGAATGAATCGGAACTCGGTAAAGTTTTAACAGATCAGAGATTGGTGGAACACATTTTTTTCATCATGATAAAGTTAAACCGAGTGGTTCATATTACAGGTTCACCTTGAAAATGTTTCGTTGCTCTATTCACGAATAAATGTTTTCACTTTAACAAAAAAATGTCTGTTCAATCTCTGATTGGGGGGGGGGGGGGGGGGGGCAAGTACAATGAAACCGCTCTAATGCGACTACTTAAAACAGGTATAAATCAGGGTGTTAGAGGCAGGCGGTAACTTAATGCAGGTTAAAGGTAATACAGAAATCTCCTATAGGAACTTTCTGCATTACTTTTGTCCTGCATTAAGCAACCACCTGCTTATATAACGACACCCATGTTTATTCATTGGAAGGGTTCTACTGTATTTACTCCGTTTGATTCGTTCAACGTTTTGAGAATCTATTAAAACCCTTCGCTTGCTATTCACGTCAATATACCTACCTGTAAATAGTGAAGACCCAGATGAGACAGCTCCTGCAGGAGCTGTCTCATCAAGGTCTGCACTATTTACAAGTTGATTGTGCAACCAGTGCACTCCACAGCAGTGATTGCACAGCGAAATACTTGTACACAGTGAAGATATATGTAATTATACAACAGGGCATGGGTAAAGAAGGAGAAATGTATTTTAAAATTCAGCAAGAGAAGGGTTAACCGAGTGCCTAACGGCTTGGATCCTAATCAAACGCCGAGTTACTAATCAAACGCCGAGTTACTAATCAAACGCCGAGTTACTTAGGTCAAACGTTATTTTGTTGAAATTGTCATTTACCAAGTCTACATTAGACGTCACTGTGACGGTCAGATGAACACTTCTCGTGCTAAGCGTGGCTTAACCATTTACTCCATGAATATTCATGTTAGAAATAACGACGTCATGAATATTAATTAGATTATTTGTTATAATAGAATATGGACACAGGAATGTTGGCCATGGCAGAAACTGTAGTCATGTCTGTTCTCTTCCATAAGCAAACAGCAGACCCTGATCAGATGGCTCCTATAGGAGCCGTCTGATCTGGGTCTACTCTATTTGCCAAGGCATAGAAATACGTATTTATAGAGTAGAGGGTTAACTTGCATTTATAAACAACTAAGATCCAGATGAGATGCCGAGTAACTCGGCGACTCGTCAGGATATCCAGGCGCGGATATAGAGGGGCGGAGGGGGGGGGGGGGTGGGGGCGGAGCCGGCGTACGCCCCTTAAAAATGCCAAAACAATTTGTTTCGTAATATTTTAGATCTATTTACAGTAAAACCTCTCTATAACGACCACTAAGTTGTGTTAATTAGTTCGTATTTAGAGCAGTAGGCTGCTTAAAGCAAGGTGAAAGTAAAACAGAATGCTCCCATAGGAGCGTTCTGTTTTACTTTCACATTGCTTTAAGCAGCCACCTGCCTTTAACACAAAATAATTTGTGTAATTTAGTGGTCGTTGTATCTACTAAAATCAATAAAACAGTGATTCAGTAGGAGTGTTTAATTTCCCTCACCCAATTAAGCTCGTTTTCAAAATTTCAACATGTATTACAAACACACTATTTATTTATGTCATCAAACATAAAAATCTAACCCCCACCCCTCCAAATATTTGCTACGCCCCCCCCCCCCCCCCCCCAATCTGAAATCCTGATATCGAGCTGATAAATATGTCATTTTAGGCATTTTAAAAAAACGGGTTGCAAATAGAGACTATGAATCTAAGTTATAACTTGTCTAAACCTAAAAATGAGACAGCCTTTGAGTAATCATTACGGAGAGGTTTTACTGTAAATATCCCTTGTAGGATTAATTTAAATATTTGATCAGTGTCCGACAGCGGCCTTTCATACATTGAAAACGTGCGAATCATTGTTTGGAGAAAATTATCGATAAACGACATAAAATCGGTACGCAGTAACCTCTAAACCGGAATTCTAGAAGAGATTGTATATACTTTTAGGCAGGTGACTGCTTAATGCAGGATGAAAGTCATGCAGAAAGTTCATAGAGGAGCTTTCTGCATGACTTTCACCCTGCATTAAGCTGTCTTCTGTCTCTAAGACCGATATTTATAGTATATTTAACGTCCGATTTACAGGAGGTTTACTGTATATGGTCTGAGAGCATAACACAGACAAAAATACCCGGCATGTACAAACACGGCACACTGTGTACAATGGCGGTATAGCCGTAAAATTAATCTTCAATAGTCCAGCCATACCGGCTTGCTCAAAATCAATAGCTACGTATGTTCTTTGAATAGAACGGGCCTGAACACGTGTTTATATTGTTCAATTTTTTACCTAGCCGGAACATTACCTTAAACATTAGTGTTTCGTTAAATCTGGTTCAAAGGTAGTGAAAACGAACTTCGTGGTATTGGACATGGCAGGCAGATGTGAGTAAACCTTTTCAGTACTTTAACCAGTTACCTGATGAATATTCATGTAAGAAATCATGATATCATATGTATATTATAATACATATACGTTTGTTACATGTATGGCATATGGACACGTGTCGTTTTTGACATGGCAGAAACCGCTGTTCAAAGCAGTCGATATAATTCCGAAAGCAAACAGAACATACTCTGATCAGACGGCTCCTTTAGGATTCTACTCTGTTCGTTAATGCGTGTAAAAGCGTCTTTGTCATGTAAAGAGATAACCCATGTTATATATCATTCTCTGACCACTCCGTACCTTTCATCTGTTTCAGCATTTAACCCTTTCCCTGTCCTGTACTTCAACCAAATTTCGATACCTACTGAATATTCATTAACAAAATAGTTATAAAGAAATATGGAAGGTGGAACATTGTAGACATTTTAGAAAGCAAGGAAACGGATCTATCAAATTCTATTAGCAAACAGAGCAGACCCTGATCAGACGGCTCCTCTAGGAACCGTCTGATCTGGGTCTACTCTGATTACAAATGTGTGAAAACACGTTTATATGAGGGAAAGGGTTAAAGTTACCTTAATCTCAGTAACAATTGGAAATATTTGATAAAATAGTCAGACTTAAATCCGGATGAAACACATAATTTCCCGTCGTTTTATCTGGATCTATAGGAGCAAATGCTTTATTTATCACAATGGTTTCAAGAAGTGACTACTACAGAGGCGTAGAGAGGCGTATTTATGGAGGAAAGTGTTAACTAGGTAATGGGTTAAGCTAATACACATTCACCGTTTCTTGTATCGTGGCAACAAAGTCATTTCGTGTTTCAGACAACAATATCGGAATTCCAAAACCTCGTTTTAGTGTCTCATTCTTGCCGAGATGTATCGACATTATTGACACTGTTAGTAATGAAGAATATAACGCGTGAGGACAGTGTAGATAACGATTGACAACACGCATAAATCGACAGGCAGTGTAAATAACGATATGCATAACGTTTGAATTGACAGACAGTGTAGATACTAGATAGCCATGAACGTAACGCTTGAATTGACTGTGTGATAACGATTGACAAAACGATTGAATATACAGTGTAGATAACGTTGAATCAAAACACTTTAATTGACAGACGGTATAGATTACGTTAAACATAACGCTTGAATTGACAGTGTAGATAACGATCAACATAACGCGTGAATTGACAGACACTCTAGGTGACGATGGGCATAACACTTGAATTGACAGTTTATATAACGATGAACATACCGCTAAATTGACAGACAGTGTAGATAACGATGGACATAACGATTGAATTGATAGACAGTGTAGATAACGGTGAACATAACACATCAATTGACAGACAGTGTAGATACATAGGTATACGTTGCGTGCATTGACTACAACCCCCAAATGTCCTTAAACAACATCCAAACACCATAACGTTTCATAGATCTCACTTTCATAAACACAAACAAAAATTGTACTACAAGCATACTCTACTTTCATTTTCTACAGAAAACGCACATCCCTCTCGGTTTTCATCTCATTAAACCAACAATTTTCAACCGATTTTAACAAAATAGGTACCGACTGTTAGAGAAATGAATACTCGTTATTGGAATACTACTGCCATTTCGATACTTTCCACATTGCAACGTTTGAATTAACAGTGTAGATAACGATGGACATAACGCTAAATTGACAGACAGTGTAGATGACGATGGACAGAACGCCTGAATTGACAGTGTAGATAACGAGGGTGTAATGCCTGAATTAACAAACAGTGTAGATAACGATGAACATAACGCCTGAATTGACAGTGTAGATAACGATGAACATAACGCCTGACTTGACATAGTAGATAACGATGAACATAACGCCTGAATTGACAATGTAGATAACGATGAACATAACGTTTGAATTGGCATAGTAGATAACGATGAACACAACGCAAAATTGACAGACAGTGTAGATAACGATGGACATAAGGCTAAATTGACAGACAGTGTAGATGACAATGGACAAAACGCTAAATTGACAGTGTTGATGACGATGGACATAACGCTAAATTGTCAGACAGTGTAGATAACGATGGACATATAAGGCTAAATTGACAGACAGTGTAGATGACGATGGACATAACGCTAAATTGACAGACAGTGTTGATGACGAGGGACATAACGCCTGAATTGACAGACAGTGTGAAATAGAACCTCTGTAAACCGACCACTTAATTTATAAACATATATAAGATTGCAGCAAGAGGACGTAATTTTAGTATAAATATCGGTCTTAGAGACAGGGGCAGCTTGATGCAGAGTGAAAGTCGTGCAGAAAGCTATTCTAGGAGATTAATGCATGGTGAAAATCAGGAGCGTAATGAAGGTTGAAAGTCATGCAGAAATCCCCTCTAGGAGCTTTCTGTACGACTTTCACCCTGCATTAACCCTTTCCCTGTTCAATATATATATAAGGAATAATGACGTCAAACTACTCACAGGTTTGCCTTAGGATCTTCAAACTTGACCCCTATTGTTCTTGAGATCGCTAGATCAAAGGTCAAGGTCACATTGACTTAAACTCATGAAATGATTTCTGATTAATAACTGCTCAATAGTTTGGCTTAGGATCTTCAAATTTGCTGTGGCGGTTGGTCATGACCACTAGATGACCCCTATTGTTTTAGGTCACTAGGTCAATGGCCAAGGCCACCATTACCTTAACTGGTAAAATGGTTTCTGGTCAATAACTGCTCAAGGATTTAGCTTAGGATCTTCAAATTTACTGTGATGGTTGGTCATGACTACTAAATGACCCTATTGTTTTATTGTCACTAGGTCAAAGGTCAAGGTCACCATTACTTTAACTGGTGAAATGGTTTCCGATCAATAACTGCTCAAGGGTTTAGCTTAGGATCTTCAAACTTGCTGTAGTAATTGGACATGACCACTAGATGACCACTATATTTTTTTAAGTCACTAGGTCAAAAGTCTAGGCCACCATGACGTTAACTGGTGAAATGGTGTCGATCAATAACTGCTCAGGGGTTTGGTTTGGGATCTTCAAACTTGCTGTGGTGGTTGGTCATGACCACTAGATGATCCCTATTGTTTTAAGGTCACTAGGTCAACGGTCTAGGTCACCATGACCTTAACTTGTTCAATGTTTTCCGAATAATAACTTCTCAGTGGTTTGGCTTAGGATCTTCAAAGTTGCTGTTGTGATTAGTCATGACCACTAGATGATCCCTATAGTTTTTGAGGTCACTAGATCAAAGGTCAGTGGGTCTGGGGGTATACATGTACATGTTTTACAAACGTCTTTTGTTTATAGAGGCATTATGAACAATGGTAATATAGACCATTGGTAGAGACTATAGAATCACATCCGTATTATGGCATAAACAAACAGTGCAGAACCGGATCTAACGACACCTCCAGGAGACATCTGCTTTGTGTCTACTGTCTGTTTGCGTATCTGTGCGATAAAGTGTTTTACACCTCTGTAAATGCAGAAATAGATTGATAATTATACACTTTATAATACATATATGAATTGCCCATTCTCTTGCTGAATTTTAAAATACATTTCACCTTCTTTACCCATGCCCTGTTGTATAATTACATATATCTTCACTGTGTACAAGTATTTCGCTGTGCAATCACTGTTGTGGAGTGCACTGGTTGCACAATCAACTTGTAAATAGTGCAGACCCTGATGAGACAGCTCCTACAGGAGCTGTCTCATCTGGGTCTTCACTATTACAGATAGGTATATTGACGCGAATAGCAATCGAAGGATTAATAATCTCATGTAGATCTACATGTACACATACTATCAGAGGTTCAAACATGATGTGTAAATTAAAGCATTTTTAAGAAGAACTGCTTTATTCCTCAACCGAACCCTATGCTGTGACCACTTTTTAGAATCGTCTCCAAGTGTGGTCACAACATATGGTTTTGTGGAGAAAGGGCACACTTAGTAGTTGAGTATACACCTTTATCTGCTGCTCTGAATATGGTAAACCATGCACTCCAAAAAGGAGTGTTTGTTTTTGCTTTAACCCGTTTTCTGCCAGTGGATTCTTCCATGCTTATACATGTATATTAAATTAGTCTATCTTTTATCTAAGGGATGTCTGGTCTAAATTTTCATTTTTATTTTGTTTTATATTGAGTGTCATATCAGCAAACAGTGTAGACTCTGATCAGACGCCGCATTATGCGGCCTCTGATCAGAGTCTACACTGTTTGCCTACATCCCATATATGGGATCGTGGGAGCCAATGGGTTAAAGTTGTGTTAGATAATGAAAAAGTATTAAACATTGACATAAGAAAATCGATCAAACAAGTCATTTTACAAAATCATTACAATGGCTGCACCGATTGCATAGTTTTTCAGGTGATTGTTTCTTCTATATATTCCATTTAACCTATGTCTTCATATAAACGAGTTTTCACGAATTTGTAAACAGAGTAGACCCAGATCAGACGGTTCCCATAGGAGCAGTTGTTTGACAAGGCTCTGCTGTGTTTGCTATTTAAATTTGAAAATCTGTTTGTTTACTTTCTAAAATGGCTACGATGTTCCACTTTCCATATTTCATTGTAACTATTTTGAACACAAATATTCCTGCAGTAGGTATTGGGTATTGGAATTTGGAACAAACATAGAAGAGAGATAGGGCTAACACCATTTCCCTGTTGAATAACCATGTAAGAAGTAATGAGTATATATTATAACAATTTGCGTAATGACATGTTGTATACAGTAATAATTATAATAATAATAATAATAATAATGACAATAATAAAGACTTTATTTAACGAGAGAAACCAGTTTTCCATGAGTCCCTCAACAGTAACATATATACATGTACAAGTACATACAAATAATTGGTTTTTGACAATAAGGAAATTAAAACCGGTTATTTTCTGAGAATGTAACATTTAATAGCTATATTATATGGCTGTGTTAATATGAACGGTTGTTAGCGGCAGCATTTGCTCCAAAGACATTGAAAGCTTACAATACTGGATTACTTTGTTTCAGTCAATTCTTGAAGCAATGTGATCTTACTCCTCAGTGGCCACCTACTATTGAACACGTTGCACGTTTCATTGCACACCTATCTTTAAAAAAATACTCCCCTGCTTCGGCACGCTTATATATAGCTGGTATTGGTTACAATTGTAAAAGGCTAGATGTTAAAGATGTTACACAAAACTTTGTTGTCAAAAAAATGCTGCTTGGCCTGGACAAACTAAGCAAGACGACTGATAGTCGTCTGCCAATTACACCCAGTCTGCTAGACAAAATATTAGAGAAGTTGTCATCGGTATGCTCTTCTAGTTATGAGACGTGCATGTTCAAAGCAGCATTTTGTTTGGCCTATTTTGGATTTTTTAGAGTTGGTGAGCTAGTGGCGGATAGTACAAAGAATTATGCTCACGCTTTGCATTTAAATGACATACGAGTTACTTGCCATGGTTCGCGCTTGGAGGTTAACATTAGGCATGCTAAGTCTGATCAGTGGGGCAAAGGAAATACGCTAGAGTTGAAAGCTGTTACATCAAGAATATGTCCAGTCAAAAACTTGAGAGCATTTTTGAAAATGCGAGTAGAAGGAAGTGAGCTGCTATTTTGCCATTTTGGCGGTGCCCCGGTGACAAGATATCAGTTCTCTGCTGTATTGGACAAGACTTTGCGCCTTATTGGCCTGGGGGGCAAAAATATTAGGTCACATTCGTTTCGAATAGGTGCAGCTAGCGTCGCTTCAGAGTTAGGTCTGTCAGACGAAGAGGTTAGGGATTTAGGTAGATGGAAATCTCGAGCATATAAGCATTATATCAGAATACCGACAAGCCTACTTGCAGGTAAAACAACAGGCGCTGTAGGTTTAGGTAGTTAGAGATGTACTTAACTGCGCCAGTTTGGGCTTTAGATTATGATTGCTGTTTACTTGTCTCTTTGGGAGCTAGATTGCCTTTGACAGTTTTTGCATGTCATGCATGTCATTGACCAGTTCCTGTCAAGCTAGTTTTTCCCTGTTGTATTTTTATTATTTATATATAACATGCTGCTGAAGAAACATTAGGTCACATGGCCTATCTAAGTTCACTTCAGGCAAACAATACAAAATCTGGATAGTTGGGTCATCAATTATAAAGAGGGCCTTCACTTATGCAAGGCAATCAACCTATGATGGACCTCAGTTGGACATGCGAAGAAAAGGAGCTGAGGTATGGTGGCAAGGAAAAGGGGGACTAAGAACCAAGCAATTGTCGAAATTTATTCATTTGTTGTTATCCGTTGAGGATCCACCTGACATCATGGTTTTACACTGTGGAGGTAATGATATTGGGTCTACTCCAGCTTTGCAACTAAGGCTTGACATTTTGGATGAGTTGGATGTGATCCGATCTTTGGTACCGGGAGTATTGATCGTATGGTCTCAAATTTTGCCTAGGCGCAGTTGGAGAGATGAACAGTCACATTCCTCATTAAATCAAGTGAGGGTTAGAGTCAATAATAAAATAGCTACTGAAGTTATTGGTAAAGGGGGTCGGTATATAAAGTACCCAGAAATTACAGAGGAAGATCATTTTTTTGTTGACTCTGTGCATTTGTCAGATATGGGCAATAATTTATTTTTACATAGGATACAAGAAGCATTGCAATGCTTTCTGACATCAGATTGTGTGGCATTTCCTTCTAGATGAGCTGGTATGGCTTCAGCATTTGTATTTCTAAGAAACAAGGAAATATGAAGTGTCACAATGATTGAAATGGGTAAGAAGTGACAGTGGTAATGAGTCATACTGTGTAATGAGAATGCGACTGGTAATGAAATAATGACTGATAATGTGTAATGAATGATAATGTATAATGTTGATAATGTGTAATGAAATAATGAATGATAATGAAATAATGAATGATAATGTGAAAAATGATAATGTGTAATGAAGTATTGGCGGATAATGTGGATAATGATAACGTGTGGTTCTAATGATAATGAGGCCAGACATTTCAAACAACCCTTGTGGTTGCGTCGGCCATCGGACTGACAAGCTACCTCTATGGTACGGCGGTGGCCTGTAATGAAATAATGATAATGTATAATGAAATAATGAATGATAATGTGAAACATGATAATGTGTAATGAAGTAATGCCGGATAATGTGGATATTGATAACGTGTGGTTCTAATGATAATGAGGTCAGACATTTCAAACAACCCTTGTGGTTGCGTCGGCCATCTGACTGACAACGCTACCTCCATGGTATGGCGGTGGCCCCCTTGTGCTCCTTACTAGGATAAGTTTTTAGCATCGAACGTTTGGGCGTTCAGTTGGGAGCACAAGGGGGCCATTTGGCGTGGTTTAGCGTTCTCAGCACTTTCCACACATTTACTTAAAACAATAACAGAATGGTGAAAAATAGACAATATTTAATAGGCTAAATTGATGGTAGGCAGCTGTTCCCAGGGTCTACCATTATTTTATTATTGTAGACGGAAATCTACATTAAATAGGTACTAATGAAGTTGAAGCTGTGGCCAATACTTGCCAATAAATTTTATGTATAATGATCTAATCTTTGTTGTTTTAGCATTCCTCGAAAATAATTGGTTTTTGACAATAAGGAAATTAAAACCGGTTATTTTCTGAGAATGTAACATTTAATAGCTATATTATATGGCTGTGTTAATATTATGATGTGGCTATTTTTACGAGGCACCGACTTGGAACTTCCTTTTCCAGGAATATTCCATCAGCTGGCAGAAAGGGTTTGCTCAGTGTTGAACAATCTTAAAAATTACTATTCCTTGCATACAAAAAACCCACCCACCCACTACCTTTATTCACGTTGCATACACCTTATACACATCTCTATAACGACCAGTCAATTACATCAAGTATTTTGTGTTAAAGGCAGGTGGCTGCTTAAAGCAAGGCGAAAGTAAAACAGAACACTCCTATAGGAGCGTTCTGTTTTACTTTCACTTTGCTTTAAGCGGCCACCTGTCCTAAATACCAACTAATCAACACAATTTAGTGGCCGTTATAGAGAGGTTTTACTGTAATGGTATAACCTGTATACTGGATATTTTTGATATTGGTAGATATTGTAGAAGCAGGTCTATTATAAGTTCATAAGCTAACAGAATTGACTTTGATCAGATGATTCTCGCAATGACCATCTGATCGGAATCTACTCGGTTTGGACATAAATGAAAAGGCGATCGTATGAGGGAAAGGGTTAATTTTTTATATCAAGGGATGCTCAAACCAGGTAGACCTCGTTCTAGATAATAAGTTAACAGTTTACCTAATTCATATTCCTGTAAAAGTCTACGCATTTTGAATCTAAATTAACTTGATCATTATACATGTACATGTAAAGATATGCAATAATGAGATTTTATTGTGATGGCAAACAGTAGAGCAGACCCTTGTGGTGGTGACTTGGCCTAGTGGTTGAGCGATGAGTTGATAACCCAGGAGTCCGTGGATCTAAGATCGATATTTCATAGACGCTTTTCAATGTCTCCCACCCGCACGAGGTTGCCTCCTCTCCACCCAGAGGTTAACATCATATTTAGCTCGTCTCTTTGGTAGAAACATCGAGCTCGTGTGACCACTGGGTCGTAGTTGTAGAGGTCGTCGTAGGCATAGTGCAAACACTTTAATGTAGCTCATCATTCGAAACGCATAAGAGGTATCAACATGAAACTTCATATGTGGTGGGTCTCATTGAGGAGAAGGCCCTACATAAGAACCATTTCTCTTGATTTTAAAAAAAATCGGAGTTATGGCCCTTTATTGTTGTTCTAAACGTTTTAATTTAGCTGGACAAGCACCCAATCAGACGAACGTTGGCGACGCACGCGGCTCTTGTCTCTTGTTATGGGTACCTGCGAGGATCATTAGCCGGTCCTACGACTGTGCAATCGCGCCACATGTTAGAAGTGCTCAATATTGTAGGCGAATGGCTCAGAATTTAACTAGGTACTTTACTTTTTACTTCACCCTGATCAGATGGCTCCAACTCTCTGTTTGCCAAAGTCTTGTTTACCATAGCGTTTAATTGCACCCTTAACTAGGAAATGATATGGCTAACCCTTTCCTTGCCCAGCATTCATGTAAAAATTTTGGCGTCATGAACATTCATTTGCTGATTTTTTAAAATGTTACTTTTTCAGGGAATGTTTTTGCTTTGACCAAATTGTAAAAGCAGGTATATACCATGTCAAAAGCATACAGAGCACACCCTGGTCAGACGGCTCCTATAGGGTCTACTCTGTTAGCAAATGGGAGAAAATGCGTTATAGGAATGAAAAATAAAAAAAACATGCGTAATTGTGCTAATGCGTTTCAGGTTTCCAGGTGACTTCAAGCCCTCTGTGTGGCGATGTGTATAGACAACTGAAAGATATGCATAGCCAATGTCTATAAATAGAGCCAAAATCAGGTGTTATGCTAATTAGTATATGCAAGCACCTTTTCAATATATAAAGTACACCCCGTTCACTGTAATGCATAAAACCACGTATACCCTGATTTATGTACACAATAATGTGTTTAAATGTGTATCACGTTCAACGTGAGTTCTTCCCACGAGAACCCCATTGCTAAGATTTCGTCAATAGCCAGGAAACTAATTACATCAAACAGCAGTGCACTAAATATTTACGGGTGGGACATTGGATATAACTTATATCAACTGATATGGCATATAACTGTGAGTTTGTCTAATTTTTTTTACACATTTTTACGCATTAGCCAACAGAGCAGACCCATATCAGATAGTTCTCGTAGGAGCTGTCTGGTCAGGATCTGTTCTGTTTGCTTATGAAAACATAAAGATGTGATTCTACACTGCTTAAATACCATTATAAAAGTTCAGGTTATTATACAGTTATATACGATGCGTAAATTGAAATATATTCAAGTATATCTTCTTTATTTCTCCATCAAACCCTATGTTGTGACCACTCTTTAGAATCGTCTCGAAGAGACGATTCTAAAGAGTGGTCACAACATAGGGTTTGGTGGAGAAATGACGATTTTAGAATTTGAGTACGCACCGTTATCTGTAGCGCTGGGACTTATATGTTAGTAAACCTATTAACACAACACAATTTAGTCAACAGTTTGTTACATAAATGTCAATAAGCCAATGAGTTATACATCTGATCCTGTTTTAAGCGACCAGAAAAAAGAGGTCTAATTATGAAACTGTAAGGCAGGTCAAAATGCAGAAAGCTGTAGGAGATTTATTCAAAGAGGTTGGGTCTATAAATAGTCTATGACGTAATGGGTTAAAGCAGAGTACAGTATTTGCAGACGACAATTATTTGCGCACCAACTGAGTTAGGGAGGATCTATTGTAGTTTTGGATTTTGTCTTAGTTTGCTCTAGAACTGTATATGTTTTCTTTTGTTGTAGTGAGAATGACAGGTGCCTACAAGGTCAAAGTCGGGTTGGTGGCAGGACTTTTGTTACTTATCCTCCTCGTAGTGGTTCTCCATGCCCGGGGAGGCGGGGGAGGGGCCCCAGGCCAGCCAGCCGCACCTGCACAACAGAGCGCCCCTAGTCCAGAGGAGCTGAGAAAGAAACAAGAAGAGGTGAGTTCAGTATTTTAGACTGTCAAAAAAGATATGAGAAAAAAACAAGATAATATTTATTTTTTCACGGTGTCTTCAATATTAAACTATTAACCCTTCGCTTGCTATTCATGTCAATATACCCACCTGTAAATAGTGAAGACCAAGGTGAGACAGCTCCTGTAGGAGCTGTCTCATCAGGGTCTGCACTATTTACAAGTTGATTGTGCAACCAGTGCACTCCACAGCAGTGATTTCACATCGAAACACTTATACACAGTGAAGATATATGTAAATAAACAACAGGGCGTGGGTAAAGAAGGAGAAATGTGTTTTAAAATTCAGCAAGAGAAGGGTTCATAATAGTGTCTATTCTATGGTGGGGGGGGAGGAATTGCCCCCAATTGTTTGAACCCCCCTCCCCGATATTTGTCAAGGGAAGGGGTGGGGTTCTATTTAGATAAAGAAGGCGAAATTGTTTAAATTCAATTGGTATGATATTTGAATTTTACTAACCCCCACCCCCTCAAATGCTATACACTGTACTACTGATATAGCTTTGACTGAATTAGCTATTTTCTGACATAACGTGTTTAATGAACGCTTAAAATTACAGAACAAGTACAAGAAAATGGCCTGCTTTTACTTTTTAGTTTATTAATAACCGGTGTCCCCTAAAAGGACATAGATAAACAGTGTATACACAGAGCAGAGGTATCCAGCAGGAGTCTGCACTCTTGGCTGAACCTATCAATGTCAATCACTTACACCAGCAACTATTTTGTTTGACGTGTCCACTCCACGTGAAAAATGAATGGACTCCAAAGTGATGTGGGAGTAAATGGATTTTAATCAGCAATAACAGTATGAAATCGGTGAAAATTATGGTCTCTTCTGTATTATTTCATGTGAAGTGATATGTCAAAGCCGTTGTAGCCATAGAGAAATGGGTACAATAAAAACCCTTTAAACTGGAAGTTCAATTTAGTATAAATACTTGTATATCAGACCAAAGGTGCCCGACGCATGCTTGGACTCACCCATAGACACCCCCCACCCCCCCCCCCACCCCCACCCCCCAAAAAATAAAATAAATAAAACATAAATAAATAAAAATGTGATGAAGTATGTTCAACTAGCCTAAAACTATCTATTTGAACCCTTAACCACTCCGAAAAACAAGAAAAACACGACCCGGAAAAAAATTTCCTTTCGGGTCTATATATGTATTGAAAGGTACCTAACTACGTCAGATCAACGGCGGAAAACTCAACAGTCATGTTTTTCAAAGTCTTACAGCAAAGCCAATTCAACACCGATTTCAATCATTTTGGTCTTGACCCGTTCCAAATTCCATATATTAAGCGGCACAGTTAGTGCTCCCCTTAAATATTGCTCCGTCTTGTCGCTGCAAGACCGCGAATTTGAAAAAACGCTAGAGCGAAACGATGTGACTCCCGCCTGGATGCATAGACGTATATAGGGGGATCTGTATTAGTTAATCTTTTCAACAAAAACAGGAATTATGGTGAAACACTATCGAAAAACATTAAACTCACCGCAATTAAAATGGCGCTTACTATTTCAAGTCTGCTACGAGGCGCCAGTTTTCTTTCCCCAACTTTCTTTCTGAACGGATGCGACCATTTTGCTGTGACCCGGCTCATAAACTATTAGATATGCAAATTGACTACTACTTCCGGGCCACAGCGAAATGACCATCTCCGTTCAAAACGAAAGTAGGAGAAAGAAACTGGTGTCTCATAGAGGACTGGAAATAGCCAACATCGTTTTAACTGCGGTGAGTTGAATGTTTTTCGAATGTTTTTCAGCATAATTCGCGGTTTTGTTGAAAAGTTAAACGAATACAGATCCCCCTATATACTTCTATGCATCCTGGTTGGAGTCACATCGTTTCGCTCTAGCGTTTTTTCAAATTCGCGGTCTTGCAGCGACAAGACGGGGCAATATTTAAGGAAAGCACTAACTGTGCCGCTTAATATATGGAATTTGGAACGGATCAAAACCAAAATGATTGAAATCGGTGTTGAATTGGCTTTGCTGTAAGACTTTAAAAAACATGACTGTTGATTTTTCCGCCGTTGATCTGACGTAGTTGGGTACCTTTCAATACATATATAGACCCGAAAGAAAAAAAAATCCGGGTCGTGTTTTTCTTGTTTTTCGGAGTGGTTTAGGGTTCAAATAGATAGTTTTAGGCTAGTTGAACATACTTCGATCAAAATTTTTTTATTTATTTTTTTTTGGAAGGGGGGGGGTCTATTTCTATGGGCGAGTCCAAGCATGCGTCGGGCACCTTTGTATCAGACAGGTGGAAGCTTAATACAGGGTGAATGTCGTGCTTCTCTAGGATCTTTCTGTATGACTTCCACACTGCATTTAGTAGCCACCTGCCTAAAAGTATCTACATTCTTCTCTACTAAAATTCCCGTTTAGAGTGGTTTTTATACGCCCGTTTGAAAAAATGGGACGTATCATGGAATGGCGCTGTCTGGTTGTCTGGTTGTCTGTCCGTCTGTCCGTCTGTCTAACTCAAGTTCCGCTTAGTGGTTCCTTCTCAAATTTAGCCAAAATGTTTATCTAGACATGCTACAGTAGCCTGCCAAGTCCCGGTTTGTTTATCCAAGGTCAAGGTCACACAATTGGACTTAGAATTTGCGTTTAGCAAAAATGTTAACCGGTCTGTCTGTCTGTAACATCTCTAACTCAAGTTCCGCTTGGTGGATCCTTCCCAACTTTAATCAAAATGTTTATCTAGACATGATACAGTAGCCTGCCAAGCCCCGGCTCATTTATTCAATGTCAAGGTCGCTTAATTGGACTTAAAATATGCGTTTAGCATTTGCGTTAAGCAAAAATGTTAACCTCAATTTATGTTGAACAAGTCCACTTATTTATATAACACTTTGTGATAAAGCTTTGAAACTTGGAACACTTGTTCACCGTCACAACCTTCACCTGTAGGCAAGAGTAAATAACTCTGTCAAGCATTTTGACTGAATTATGTCCCTTTTTAACTTAGAATTTTTGGTTAAGGCTTTGTTAAAGTCCATTTATTTACATAACCCTTTGAGATAAAGCTTTTAAACTTGGAACACTTGTTCACCATCACGAGCTTTACCTGTAGGTAAGAGTACATAACTTTGTCCAACATTTTGACAGAATTATGCCCCCTTTTAACTTAGAAATTTTGGTTAAGGTTTTGGTTAAAGTCCACTTATTTACATAATCCTTTCAGATAAAGCTTTTAGACTTGAAATATTCGTTCACCATCACAAGCTTCATCTTCATCTCAAGCATTTAGACACAATTATGGCACTTTTTAATTTTGAATTTTTGGTTGAGGTTTTTTGTTAAAGTATGCCTATTTACAACCTTTAAACTTGGTCGCAAAATTGGACTTAGAATTTGAAATTAGCAAATACGTTAACCCCAGTTTATGTTGAACAAAACCTCGACGGGCGTATACTGTGCTCACTGGCACTCTTGTTTTTATTGTACTCAAAAAACTAAAATCGTCAGTTGTCCAACAAATCTCTGTGTTATGACCACTCTTCGGAATTGTCTCTTCGAGACGAGTTGGCTTAACCCTTTCCCTGTTCCGTGTTTATCCCAAATTTCAATACCTACTGAATATTCATGGACAAAATAGTTATAATGAAATATGGAGGACGGAACATTGTAGCCATTTCAGAAAGTAAAGAAACAGATCTTTCAAATTCCACAGCAAACAGAGCAGACCCTGATTAACCGGCTCCTTTAAGAGCCGTCTGATCTGGGTCTACTCTGTTTGCAAATGCGTGAAAAACACGTTTATATGAGGGGAAAAGGTTAACACATGCTTGGTGGAAGAAAGCAATGCGCTAGTCAAGAAACATAAAACGTTATGCATGTTATGGTATGTCTCTCAATGTAATGGATGTGTTACAACTTATCCGCGTTCTATTTACTCTAAATCTTTTCATTCCAATGGGAAGTTATGGCTATGTTTGTTCTATTTAATAGTGTGTTTACTTAGATGGCCTGGGTAAAGACACCCCTTATCCCATTCCCACATAGGTTATATTTTAGACCCATCGTCTTTATATATATTTTGTAACGTCGGCACGATATATAACAATCAACATAAGCCCTAACTGGGCTAACTAGTCGGTTCGACTACTGAAAAGGAGCATTTACTGGGAAGAAGGAAACATTTAGAATTGTATAGTTTTCAAACCATTGAATTGTATAGTTTTCAAACCATTGAATTGTATAGTTTTCAAACCATTGCTCTATTCATCACATTGGTTTCGAAACGTGACTTTTACAGGGATGCCAAAAGGTGACACTATGAGGTAATTGGTTAATTGTACATGTATCTCTAATATATTTTGTCTAAGAAAATATGTTCTTGTTTTAAGTCTGGTCTTGACTAGCAACCGACGTTCACAAACAATTAACGCTCTCTGCAATGACCAATCAAATTATCCCCGAATCTGCATATTGAGAACACGCAGCAGCTTAATGAAGAACGAAAGGAACGCATAAAGCTCCCGCAAGAATGTCCTGTAGTACTTCCGTTATACATTTACAGTCACTTGCTAAGTAATGTTTCGCCTGCAACATTTGTCGTCTGCTTCAATTCTTAAAATAAACTTTCTCGCATTTCTTAAAAATACGGCCAACGTAACAAACAGTTTTGATCCAGGTTGATCTCACCTGGAGCCAAACTGTTTGCATAGGTAATCAAAGTTTGACCACTAGCGTGCAGAGTTTTCAGTATTTATTCCTTAATTAACACTTTCCCTCATATAAACGCTGCTTTACGCCTTTGTCAACAGAGGAGACCCAGGCAAGCTGACTCCTATAGGAGCCCTCTGATCAGGGTCTTCTCTGTTTACTTATCAAATTATGATAGACCTGACTCTATTCACTAGTCCAAGATTGAAAAAGACTTTATGTATTTCTATGTATAACACCGATTACATTCATGTGTATTGATGTACAAACTGTATAGGTGTTATAATTAGAACTATAGTGCCTTTAGATCTAGTGCCAGTGACTCTACAGTAAAATTTAAGATAACAAAACGTTCTATGTACATATGCCATTATATGAACAAAATCGGCATACTTTATGAATATTCATGATATTATTACTGTTTACAGGAATATCCAACAGGGGACAGAGTTGAGAAGTTGTTATAGATGTATTCAGAATTTAATTGTTCATTTAATGCCTTATGGGCAGACTTTATAAAATAACACAGTTTTGAGCTCTTTTCATTTTTTTCAGGAGAGGAGGATGGAAAGTCTACGCGCTGTATTGCGTAAATCGATGGCGAAGTTCATAGAAAAAGATACTGGCGCTCTGCTTATACCAAAGGAACCAGTCTTGAAAACTCTGGATCTAAATGAATTGGAGGAGATGTACATGAGGTATGTAATAATTTGTACCTTAAGCTTTTTCAGTTTCGGAATCGAGTCACTAATATCCTTTGTAAACGGTGTAAACACAGATGAGAGGGATTTTAGATCAGAGTCTGCACTGTTTGCTTTTTACATGATATAGATGTTATTCTACAATCTTTGTCAAAGCAAAAGATTCCCTTGAAAAAAATGCATTCTAAAACTTCAGCTAATAAATATTCATGATGTCATTATTTCTTACATGAATATTTAAAAATGTACAAGTGCATACGTACTTATCCTTAATCCTGATTTGCAAATGGCTGTCAGGTTACGTCTATCAGGATAAGGATTCGTGTTAAACATGGATAACGATATGCAGTATGATCAGTCTTAATCCATTACCTCATAGGCTATTTTTAGATACAACATCTTTGAATAAATCTACCGAAAAGGAGCATTAACTAGAGAATGTTTTTTTTTAGAATTTTGTAGTTTGAAACCATTGTGATAAATAGAGCATTTGCCCCTATAGAAGTCGTCAATATGAGGGAAAGGGTTATTCTGTCTTAACCCTTTCCCTCATATAAATAACCCTTTCCCTCATATAAATAACTCTTTCATATAAATAACCCTTTCCCTCATATAAATAACTCTTTCATATAAATAACCCCTTCCCTCATATAAATAACTATTTCCCTCATATAAACGCCTAACCATGCATTTGCAAACAGTGTAGACCCGGATCAGACGACTCCTATTGTAGCCGTCTGATCCGGGTTTGCTCTATTTGCTCATAGGATTTGATAGATCTGTGTCTTTACTTTCTGAAATGGCTACGATGTTCCACCTTCCATATTTCATTGTAACTATTTTGTCCATGACTATTCAGTAGGTATTGGAATTTGGAATAAACGTAGATCGGGGAAAGGGTTAAGCGGACATCAATAAGAGGTTCAATTATGGGTCAGTAAACCAGGTGGTAGTTTAATATTGGAGCCTTTTTTTGGATTACCCTTTGCTCTGCATTATGCAACCACCGTTTTTTTTAATACATGTACCTCTATGTTCAATAAATGAATGGCCCGATTTGCCTCTTAGGACATATTCTTCTGTAGGTGATACTGGTCATTAAGAACCCACTGCTAGGTTTGGGACCGCATCTAAACTTACAACCACCCTAGCCTTGGGACCACTACTAGGCTTTAGATCTCGTTTATGCCTGGGATCACTTCTTGAATGCTTTAGATTAGGACTTCTGTATTTTGGACTTTTTCTAGGCTTGGTGCCATTTTAGGTGCCACTGGTCTTGAGACCAATTCTAGAATTGCGACCATGTATGGGTGTGTTGCCACTTCTAGGCTTAAGAACACGCTTAGGCTTGGGACCACTTCTAGTCATTGTGATCACCCCTTGGATTGGCACATTCATAAAATCGGGATCACTGTTAACATTGAGAAAACTTCTAGGCTTGAGAACACTTTATCAGGCCTGGCACTCTGACATGCTTTCAAACACTATTTCTTGATTCCCAGCTTAGCACTTATCTTCTACTATATCCTTAACCTTTAGCCTGGCATGAGCAGATGAGTGAATACCCATGTAAACAGTTTGGATCCAGATGATACGCAGAGTATCTCGATGTCTCATCAGGATCCAAACTATTTGGGACCCTGATTGCATTTTGGTAGACAAATTGATTACAGCTTGAAATATGAAAATGTAGTAGGTGAAAAATTCTTTAAAAAATAAGTTGCTCAGCAGGTTAAAGGTTACTATATGAATCGAGTAACTCGGCGTCTCATCAGGATCCAAACTGTTTGTTACTGTTTCTATGTTTTTGAAACAAAAATGAAGAACATCAAAAGAATGAAACTTTGTAGCAGACGACAAAGTTAGCAGACGACAGAGTTTGGCAGCGAAAGTGATAATGAGTCTCTGCTTTAGCGGATGGCTAATACACGTTGACCTTTTCAACGGATTATGAGAGCTTTGCATTAAATTTGAATTTGTCATTCACTTACCCATTACTTTATGAATATTCATGCAAGATATAATGTGTTACAATACATGTGTTAATTAGCAGACCTTTTATGTCACGTGGTCTCTGGAATTTCGGTCATGGCAGATACAGTAGAATCGTATAAATTATATTATCTCACAAGTTAATAGAGTAGATTTTGACCAGAGGGCTCCTACAGGGTGTACTTGGTTTGAGAAACGGCACCTCTATCTGGTACAATGTTAGCTACTGCCTGGCTTAACCCTTACAGCGCTGAATTGTGTGGTGAATATTTCGGGGTTTTTTTCTAAAGAAAAGTGTAACATGACAAACAGTGCAGGCCCTGATTACGGGAGCCCTTTCATCTGGGTCTACACTGTTTGCAATGTGCATTGCTGATTCGTGTAGGATCCCTCCTCCACTGTCAACCCGTCTGTCAGTCACGTGTGTTTGCCACCATTAGTACATTGTAATACTCCTTGGGTTGACGTCATTCTTGGAACACGTGCGGACAGCACCAAGTATATGTGCACAAGAAAATGCTCACAGCGTATGCACTGCTATATTTTGTGTTATTCCTATGATTCTTTAAAATATTCTTTCACCTGATGACAAATGTGTTCCTTCGAAAACTCTTGTATATGAATATCCATGCAAGAATAATGACGTCATGAATATTTATTAGCTGGATTTTTGTAACGGGACATGTATGTGAATACAGGATTGTTTGGCTAGGACAGAAGATAATAGACTCAACTCTATAGAATTCATAAACAAACAGGAGATCTTGATCAGACGGCTCCTATAGGATTTGTCTGACCAGGGTATACTCTGTTTAAGTATGTCATAATGTAAATATGATTACAAGTACAGTTTGTGCCATGTTGAAAATGTCCTTTGTTAACAATTCCATTATGCCATAATGATCAGGGTCTGCTCTGTTATGAAAGATATAAGATTGATTCTGCAGGTTCTGCAACTTCCCGTGATTATACTGTACATGTACAACTACAGTCAAACCCTTCTAAACCGGAATTCTAGTAGAGAATAATTCATATACTTTTAGACAGGTGTCTGCTTAATGCATGATGAAAGTCATGCAGAAAGCTCCCATAGGAGCTTTCTGCATGACTTTCACCCTGCATTAAGCTGCCACCTGTCTCTAAGACCGCTATTTTATTACTATATTTATTATTTTTATTTAATGATACATCCGGTGTACCGGGGTTTTACTTTATCGATTTCAGCTTATTAATACTCACGATATTATTATTCTTACAAGAATATTTACCGAGAAAATGATTGATAATTTTCAGTACGTAACATGTATAAAACAATTGAATTGGATTGAATTGAATATACAACAAGTTACCACAAACACTTACGCCAGATCGCTTGCAAATTTCGTCCTCGTTTTCAATTCAAACAGTACTCTTTTTGATCATATCATTTACAAAACCAACAACTTTGTATGAGTGTCAAACAATTTGTCATATCTGGAACCAAACTAATTTCCCACTTAATGGAAAGCGTTAATTGGTCGGCAATATTAGTGTTCTCGACATAATAGATCTATACCTTGACAATTAATGGTAGAACAGTTTATTGGGTACGCTATTGGTTTACTCTTAACCCTTTCCCTGTTCTGTATTTAGGCCAAATTTCAACACCTACTGAATATTCATTAACAAAATAGTTATAAAGAAATATGGAAGGTGGAATATTGTAGGCATTTTAGAAAGTAAAGAAACTGATCAATCAAGTTTTATTAGCAAACAGAGCAGACCCAGATCAGACGGCTCCTCTAGAAGCCGTCTGATCTGGGTCTACTCTGTTTGCAAATGCGTGAAAACACGTTTATATGAGGGAAAGGGTTAAGCCCTCTCATACTATTAAGCGCAACCTTAATGGCATTGGCAAACAGGTTGGATCCAGATGAGACGCCGAGTAAATCGGCGTCTCATCTGGATCCAAGCTATTTGATACTCGAGTAGTATTTTCATCAATTTTTTAAACGAATCGGAAGTCTTAAAAATTCAGCAGATCAGAGATTTGGGTGTTTATCAGCATGGAGAGGGTTACAATAAACGTGTCCCAGCTAGGTATTATTTCACTTGTTCTCTGTGTATATGAATATTGGCTGTTGTGAACCCCGGTAATATTGGAATGACAACAATTATACCTATTCAGGAAAATCGCTGATTCGTACAAACGGGTCATCATATGTCTGAACAGATGAAATTTGATTTAACTTGCTCATACAATCATGGCCACTGTGTGAACTTAACCCTTTCACCGCCAATGTCGTAAAAATACACCGCCACAAATAGTGCAGTCCAAGATCCTTTTCAAGACGGCGTCTGATCACGGGCTTCACTTTTTGTCTCAAGCTTTATTTCTATATCTGTACTTTATTCCTTTGAAATTTGCATTCATATATCTCATTTCCTTATTTTACCGAATGATTTAAAACAATGGATTGCAGACGACAATTAGAAATTTGGCGCCCAAAGGGTTAAGAAACTGTATCACTAGAGACACGGTCCTGGTACGTCCAGTGAACACTCGATAGTTTCAAATATCAGTAAGAAGAATTATACACTTTTAGGCCGTTGGCTGGTTAATTGCAAGATGGAAGCGATGCAGAAAGCTCCCAGATGAGCTTCCTGCATGACTTTCACCCTGCATTAAGCTATCACTTGTCTTAAAGATCACTGATAGCACGTATTTGAGTGTTCGAATATACAAAGTTTCATTGTAATGGCAAACAAAACAGAATTGAACAAATCTTTCATTTGGCCTCAGTCTGCAAAACAGCGGCAAACCTCTTTTTAACAATTTAACCAATTCCCTCATAGGCTATTTTAGACCCAACCTCTTTGAATGAATCTACCCAAAAGGAGCATTTACAAGAGAAAAGTGAAAGTTTAGAATGTTGTAGTTTGAAATAATTGTGATAAATAGAGCATTTGCTCCTAAAGGAGCAAATGCTCTATTTATCACAATGATTTCATTAAGCGACTTCTACATAGGCGTAGAAAGGCGTATTTATGGAAGAAAGGGTTAAAACCATTTACCCTTACTCCATGAATATTCATGTAAGAAATAATAGCATTCTGAATATTAATTAGATTAATTGTTATAATAGCACATGGGCATGCACAGGCAATGACAGAAACTGCATAATTATATATATATATATTATCTCATAAGCAAACAGAGCAGACCCTGATCAGACAGCACCGTTAGGAGTCGTCTGATCTGGATCTGGCGTAGACCGGCGTATTTATGGATCACGCATTTGCAAACAGAGTAGACCCAGATCAGAGGCATAGGAGCCGTCTGATTAGGGTCCGCTCTGTTTTCTGATGGAACATGAAGGATCTGTTTCTTTAATTTCTAAAATGGCTACACTGTTCTACCTTCAATATTCCGTTGTAACTGTTTTGCCATGAATATGCAGTAAGTATTGAAAGTTGGAATAAACGTAGAACAGGGAAAGGGTTAACAAAGCAAATGGTATAAAAAACGATTTTTTTTACTTTCTCATTAATAGTCATAAGAATGCATTTATGAATATTAATAAAACCATATATCATATTCAAACTATATGTCTCTGCTTTACTTTGATACTTGTTTTGTCATTCTCGTGCCTATTAAAGCTAAGTTATGACACATTTTCTGAACCAAGGTAGTTTCGAAAATTACCTCGGGTTACCATGGAAACCGTTAAATAAAACATAACTGGGACAAACTTATTTCTGGGGGCATGCTCAAAATGTGTTCTGAGGACCCCAAGGAACAATTTGGTACCTATAAAAAAAGTCTAGGGGGATGCTACGGTAACCTGACTAGGACCCAGCCTAGTAGTGGAGCAATAGGTCTGGTTGTTTTTTTCTTTAATATTTTAGGACTTTTTAGACGTTTTAGAATTAGACTAAATTTGTCGTCTGCATACTTTCTCCATTGTCAGCCAGAGTAATCAAGCGAATGAAGAATTGCAGCAGACGAGACGCGTACTTACTTAAGGTAAAGGATACCGGGTAACGGAGTCTAATAGTAAAATATGTTCTAATGGACTACTTAGTGCATAACGCACTCCCTTCTATTGGCGCCTTTTGATACCTCGGTAAAAGTCATTTTTGAAACCATGGTGGTTTTAAAATCACACGATTCTAAACGTTTCCTTTTGTCTAGTAAATACTCCTTTTCGGTAGATTTTAGAGGTTGAGTCTATATCAAAGAGGTTGGGTCTAAAATAGTCTAGGAGGGACACAGGAGTCTTACAAAGCAAATAGTTGACGTATACTTTACTCCATGTGTATTCGTGTGGAATGTCATATTCATGAAGGTATTTTGGCAAGGGCAGACAATCTAGATGTCGATTATATTATTTTCATAAGCGAACATAGTGATCAGAGGGCTCCTACATGAGTTGTCTGATCTGGATATGTTCTGTCTACTCTACAAAGGGCATAAACCCTTACCATACTCAGCCTGATCTGACTCACATCTGCAGAAACTAAGGAATCGTATCTATAGCAAACGGAGCAGACCTTGTAGGAATCTGGGTTTACTCTGTTTGCCAAAGCGTTAAAAACGTGTCCTGGGAGAAACGGATTAAACTGAACACACGGTTAGTGTCGCCGGCGTAGGCGTCACTGTTGTCCTAAATCGTAAACTTTGGCCCCAGCTTTCTTGATTTCAAGTACCATCAAAACCTCATCACATTATCTTTTACCATTTTACCTTATCGTGCTGAAAAGATTATGTCTGCCGATACTCTTGTCATTTTCATTATTTTTTACTTACTTCTGATTCGCACACGTATTTGAAAAACTGTTTACCGGGTGCAAACAGGTTGGATCCTGATAAGACACTGAGTTAGTTACTCAGCGTCTCACCTGGATCCAAAATGTTTGCAGATGGGAGTCAGCCCGGGCTTAGTATGATACAGCTGCTATGCGAATTTGACACAATATGGTAAATTAGCATGCTACCAGGATCCAAACTACTTGACAGGTTAATAAGACAGTAATACATTTTTAACCCTTTCCTGCATATAAAGGCATTTTCACGCATTTGCAAATAGATTAGACCCAGATCAAAAGGCTCATATAGGATCAGTCTGATCATGGTCTGCTCTGTTTGCTTATAACATGATATAGATCTGATCCTACAGTCGTTGTCTAAGCAAACGGTTCACTTAAAAATAAAATTTCATTATACATGTACACACATCAGCTAATAAATATTCATGATTTCATTATTTCTTACAAGAATATTGAACAGGTTGATGGTTATCTATAAAATATTCAGTTTAATGAATATTCATGAAGTCAATAAATTTTGATTACATGTACATTATGAGGTGAACCGTTAACCCTTTACTCCATAGATACGCATTTCTACACCTTTGCAAACAGAATAGACCCAGATCAGGCGGTTCCTATAAAAACCGTCTGATCGGGTCTGCTTTGTTTGTTTATGATGCATATATAGATATGATTTTACATTTTCTACATGACCAAAACTTCATGTGCTATTATAACAATTAATCTAACTAATATTCCTGATATTATTTCTTACATAAATATTCATGGAGTAACGGGTTCAAGCCACGGCGATTGACAACCGATTGTGTTGGTAACCCTGTATCAACAACATAGGCAATCGACTTTAAAGTGTCCTCTACTGAAATATTCAAAGAACATCATAAAGTCCGCTCTATTACAAAAGTACAATCTGAAGTTAAATACAAGCAGAAACTCGATACTACGAACACTCAAACACGTACCATTATTGATCTTTAACACGTGTGGCAGCTTAATGCAGGGTAAAAGTTATGCTGAAAGCTCCCCTAGGGGCTTTCTGCATGACTTTCATCCTAAATCAAGCAGCCACATGCATACAAAGACATATATTCTTCTGTACTCAAATTTCGTAGTCTTTTCGTAGCACCGAGTTTTTAGTGTAGTTTAGATTCTGTTGAGGCTCCGAACTTCTCTGTGTCTGCATTGAATCCAAGCTATTTGCAAAAGCATTGGCGATTCATTCAGTGACTATGCGTAACTGAACAAATATTGAAATAAAACCAATATACGGTAAAAACCCTCTAAACCGGAATTCTAGTAGAGAATTATTTAGATACTTTTAGACAGGTCGCTGCTTTAATACAGAGTGAAAGTCATGCAGAAAGCTCCTCTAGCATGGCTTATATCCTACATTAAGCTGCCACCTGTCTCCAAGACCGGTGGTTATACTAAATTAAATGTCCCTTTAGAGGGGATTAACTGTTTATGCGCTTTAGGCCTTTTACTAGGGTTTTACAAACACATGGGTATGGTATAGATTACACATAACAAGTACAATACACAACACTACCGCGGGTTTAAAAAGGGTATAATCCTGAGTGTGTATGGCAGGTGGTGCATATAGCTTAATGCAGGATGAAAATGATACAGAACAATACGCCTTTGCAAACAGAGTAGATCCAGGTCAGATGGCTCCAGTAGGAACCGACTGATCAGTCTCTATTCCGTTTGCTTATAGTTTAACCCTTTCCCTATTCTGTGTTTATTACAAATTTCAATACTTACTGAAGAATCATGGACAAAATAGTTATACTGAAATGTGGAGGGTTGAACATCGTAGCCATTTTAGAAACTAAAGACACACCTCTTTCAATTTCCACTAGCAAACAGAGCAGACCCTGATCAGACGGCTCCTCTAGGAGCCGTCTGATCTGGGTCTACTCTGTTTGCAAATGCGTGAAACCACGTTTATATGAGGGAAAGGGTTAACAAAGATATAATTATGTAGTTCTTACCTATGACCAAACTCTCCTGTGTCCATGTGCTATTACAACAATTAATAATGTAACAATGTTTATTGATTATGTGATTGTTTTAGAGCTGTTTTACTGTAGTTGAAAACATATATATTTCCAAGTGATAAGGATCAAAACTAATTACGCAATATTCAGAGGACAGATGCACATGTTCGCATAAAGATCAACAATAAAAAATATACATGTAACTTAGTTAAATACTTTTAAACGAAAGGACTGAATAACAACCAAACAAGGATAAATATGTACCCACATATTGATCAGTGAGAGATCTGCATTTGATTTCCATTGCCCCGCTGCGCTAACTAAACTTTCTGTAGTAGAAGATGCTGTCAAGTTCAGAGTGGTTTTCTTGAAATAAACCTGACGAGAGTATACTTCAGGACAGACCCTGGTTAGACACCGAGTTACTAGGCGTCTCATCTGGGTCCAAACTGCTTGCATAGGTACTCAGTGATTCACCAATAACACGCGTATGATCCATGACCTTTCACTATTGTATACAAATACTTTACCGTGGCACATGGTTCAATTTATTGAACAGAAACTAAGAAGCATAATACATGTACTTATTTACAGTAAAAAATCGATACTATGAAATTTGATTAAGGAGGAATTTATGTCTCTGAAGGCAGGTGGCTGCTTAATACAAGGTGAAAGTCATGCAGAAAGCCCCTAGAGGAGTTTTCTGCATCGCTTTCAGCTTGCATTTATCTGCTGACTGTGTTAAATATCGATACATGCACAGTGGTACGTATTTGAGTGTTCGTTTTCTACTGCCTGTGTTAAATATCGATACATGTATACAGTGGTACGTATTTGAGTGTTCGTTCTATCGAGTGTTTACTGCGTGTCCATTTAGCAAGTTGTATCACGTGACACTTTGTGCAAACATTTTGGAACCAGATTAGATGCCAATCAAAATGGCGTCTGACCAGGATTCAAACTGTCTGACATTCTAGTTGTATGTTATAAATAAAGAGCTTTCACCCTGCATTAAACAGCCATCTGCCTAAAAATATCTGAATTCTTCTCTACTAGAATTCCGGTTTAAAGGGAATTTATTGTAAAATCAACGGATGGTATACATGAAGCAGACAGATTGACAGACTGCAATTACATACCCGGTCAAAAAGTAAAAACAAATAATAACTGGTTAACCCCTTACTCCATGAAATAATGATGTCTTGAATATTAATTACATATGTTTATAATGACAAATGGACAGAGGAATATTTGGTCATAGCAGAAACTATAGAATCATATCTATATTATTTCTTTTGCAAACAGAGCAGACCCTGATCAGACGGCCCCTCTGGAGGAGCCTCTGACCTGGGTCTACTCTATTTGCAAAGACATTGAAAAGCGTGTTTTTGGAGTAAAGAGTCGAAATAACACTGATATATTGATGAGTTTGGATCCAGATGAGACACCCGGTAACCCATTGCTTCTTGTCTGGGTACACATGCATGTAGTTTGTAATGGCGTGTACAGGTTAGTCCAGGGCAGCGAAAATGTTGGCGATTAACCCTTTCCCTGTTCTATGTTTATTCCAAAGTTCAATACCTGCTGAATATCCATTAACATAATAGGTATAAAGAAATCTGGAAGATGGAGCATTGTAGACATTTTAGAAAGTAAAGAAACAGATCTATCAAATTCTTTTAGCAAACAGATCAGACCCTAATCTGACGGCTCCTTTAGGAGCCATCTGATCTGGGTCTATTCTGTTTGCAAATGCTGGAAAACACGTTTGTATGAGTGAAAGGGTTTTAATAGGTCAATTCAGGCTTACAAGGACCGTGATAAATACGGCATGATCAGTTTATGGCGAGGTCAATACGCTCTGTGGCTACCCAATAACTCTTTAACAATTACCCGCATTGACATTTACGTAAGATATAATGACATCATGGATACGTATTAGCTGAATTTAAGCATGCTTCTAAGCAAACAGTACAGACCCGGAGCAAAGGGCCACACAGGAGCCGTCTGATCGGGATCTACTCTGTTTGCAAAGACGTGAAAGGTAAAGAGTTAACCCTTCGAATGCTGAATCCCAGCTGTTTGTAGGAGGTGCACATGCATTCAGGGCAACTGAGTAAAAACTCTCTTAACCCTTCGCTTGCTAGTCACGTCAATATACCTACCTGTAAATAGTGAAGACCCAGATGAGACAGCTCCTGCAGGAGTACACGTCAATATACCTACCTGTAAATAGTGAAGACCCAGATGAGACAGCTCCTGCAGGAGTACACGTCAATATACCTACCTGTAAATAGTGAAGACCCAGATGAGACAGCTCCTGCAGGAGTACACGTCAATATACCTACCTGTAAATAGTGAAGACCCAGATGAGACAGCTCCTGCAGGAGTACACGTCAATATACCTACCTGTAAATAGTGAAGACCCAGATGAGACAGCTCCTGCAGGAGCTGTCTCATCAGGGTCTGCACTATTTACAAGTTGATTGCGCAACCAGTGCACTCCACATCAGTGAGTGCACAGTGAAATACTTGTACACAGTGAAGATATATGTAATTATACAACAGGGCATGGGTAAAGAAGGAGAAATGTATTTTAAAATTCATGCGAAGGGTTAAGAGTTGTGTGCCAATTCCTCTTTTTCTGCTAATTATTAGCAGATCTCCAGATAAGACGCGTAAATTAAAACATTTTCAAGAATAACTTCATTATTTCACCACCGAACGCTATGACGATTCTAAAGAGTGGTTACAACATAGGGTTTGGTGGAGAAATGACGATTTTAGTATTTGAGTACGCACGTCTATCTGTTGCCCTGACTCATTAGAATCGCCCCGGGTGCGGGGGTTGATGTGATATGCTGACCCTTTGTCAGCATACGTTACTTGCGGTTAATAAGCTAGTGATAACTTAGAACTTAATGCTTGTATATTCCAGGTATATCGAGAATACTCAAGTGAATTGCGCACGCATGCTGCATGTTGGATGGGAATATGACGGCGGCTATCACATGTGTGAGACAACTGTCCCCAAACCTCCATGTCTGATGTACTCTTTTGGGTAAGTCTAATGCAATAGCTAAAGGGGTGCATTTCAGCTACGAGAATCATCATGTCACACCCAAATCATATTTTTGACCATTCGGTCGTCGCCAAATAATTTTCGTCAACAAACATTATCGTTTTGAAGTTTCAGAGTGGAAATTCCATTGATTATTTCTCCAAAACATAAATGGTGCGTGAAGCTGTTTGAATCCCGATGAGATGCCGAGTTACTCCATGTCTCAATTGGATCCAAACTGTTTGCAGTGATAATCACAGGTTCGCCCATCTCAGCGAGCCCTGCGAGTTGCTTTCCCGTGACGTCGACGGTGAAATTAATAGAGTGGTCACAGCATACGGTTTGGATGGGAAATAAAGACACCAACCTCTTGCCGAGTGAATGTTCATGTAAGAAATAATGACGTCTTGAGTACTAGTATCTGACGGCTGAACTTTTATACCGATGCATGTATATGTACACGTGATGTGTTGCTCCTGACAGAAACTATACATTAGAATATGTTTTAAGCAGCCATTGATTTATTGAACATAGGCGTCTTAAAAAGCAGGTGGTTGCTTAATACAGGACAAAAGTACGCAGTTAAGCTACTATAAGGGGAAATGAAATGTATCCAACATACTATGTAAAATGTATCATGGAAGTCAATATCACATTTTGTTATTTTTTCTTGTACAGTAAAACACATCTAAACCGGATGTTCAATGTGGTATACATATCGGTCTTGGAGACAGGTGGCAGCTTAATGCAGGATGCAGGTCGTGCAGAAAGCTCCTCTAGGAGCTTTCTGCTTGACATTCATCCTGTTCTAAGCAGTCACCTGCCTCAAAGTATCTAAATTCTTCTCTTCCAGAATTTCGGTATAGGTTTTACTGTATAATTATTATGTGTTACAGATCACACCTACATGTACTGCCATAGTTCACTGATCTAAACCACTTCAAACCGGGTTTTCAAATTAGCATCGATGCCAGTCAGATATTATAACAGATGACAGTTTAATGTAATACGAAATGCATGCAGAAAATCTCCTAAAGAAGCGTTTTGCTCGACTTTCACCCTGCATTCATTAACCCTTTACTCAATACATAGACCTTTCTCTACACCTTTGCAAACTGAGTAGACCCAGATCAGACTACTCCTACAACGGGTAGGAAGAGGCAGATCGGCATCTGAGCGCTGTGTTTGCCTATGCTATAATATAGATGTTAGTATACAGTTTCAGCAACGTTAACCCTTCGCTTGCTATTCACGTCAATATACCTACCTGTAAATAGTGAAGACCCAGATGAGACAGCTCCTGCAGGAGCTGTCTCATCAGGGTCTGCACTATCTACAAGTTGATTGTTCAACCAATGCACTCCACAGCAGTTATTGCACAGCGATGTACTTGTACACTGAATATATATGTAATTATACAACAGGACATGCGTAAAGAAGAAGACATATGTTTTTAAAATTCAGCAAGAGAAGGGTTTACAAATGCATGTGTCCAAGTTCTTTTATAACAAGTAATCTCGTTAATGTTGATGGTGTCATTACTTCTTACAGGGATATTCAGGGAGCAAAGGGTTCACCCATTCCCTCATAGTATCGCCTTTTGTCGCCTCTGTAAAATATATTTTTGAAACTATTGTGATAAATAAAGCAGTTGTTCCAAAGTGACGACTGCTCTATTTATCACAATGGTTTCAGACCTACACAGTTTTAAATTTACCTTTTTTCTGGTAAAAGTAAAATTTGTCATTGCAATGGTGTTACTGTATTTTTTGTCTATATATTTCTTAACAGAATCCGAAAAGATTTTGTGTTTGAAGATGGAGTGTCGTCGGAATATGGCTGCGAGGTGCACGCTTTCGACCCATAGTAAGTAATGTGGTTTGATATTGTTTATGAAAGTTAACCATCACATATTCATACAAGTGACTTGGCTACAATGCAGTTAAAATGGGACTTCCAGCTGGCCTGAGGTTGGTCGCTGGTTCTTCCCCTGTGTTATTCTTTGCAGGGAACAGTACAATGATTTCCATGTATAGAAAAACCCTCAGTTCTTTCTTCCAACTGTAGTTAAGCTGGATGTAATAATAATCAACACCCCATTAAGCAAGCGACAGATGTGTTGTAAAGAGACATGCGTTAAACATAAACATATCTAGTATAATTGATATGCATTAAAACAAGTTGTAGAGAGAGAACCACTGAACATAAACCTCTCTTCATACTCTAGTAACAGCTGTTCTATCATCAGATAACGAGACGGATACAATATATCTTTATTTCCTCCAATATTGAAGATTATTCACACAGAAACACACAAGCAATCACATTAAACATACTACACACAGATACACGAAAGTATAGAAAGTAAACGAGGCACATATACAATCACACTGACAAACAAGTGCATACCAATACAAATGCACCAATAAGTAATACTGCTAATAATAATGATTATGATGATAATAATAGCATTAAGTTGAGCAAAGTTGTATAATTTACCTTAGTTTGTAAACACAACACAACCAAGACATTATTTTGCTAAGAACAAGTTACCTTAGAACATAAAATGTGAATTAAACATCGATTGGCAAATTAAACTAGTATACATGTAATTCATTTAGGAGCATCAAAGTATAATGCTTGACTGATTTACAACAATCAACAGTCATGCATGACATGTAATGAATACAGCATGATAAACGACGCATGAGCATGCAAGTCACCAAATGCCAATATATTTACAATTTACAAGGCATTTCGGTTGAAGGAACTTTCAGAAAACACATTAACCCATGCACCCTGTCCTTTAAAACGGACAGCCCCAGAACAAAGTGCAGCCAGTTTTTACCATTTAGGGTCGACTTTAACAATCTATTGCAAATTGACAAACAGAACAGACCCTGATCAGAGGATTCCTTTAGAAGCCCTCTGACCAGAATCTACACCGCTTTTATTTATACGCAAGTGTACTTATCACATGTGCACCGTTTATACATGATATTGATTGGACACAGGACTTTTAGAGCAGGTTGATCAGGCTCTACACTAGTCAGAGCTACAGATAAGGGCACGTTCCCAATGACTAAAATCATCATCTCTCAAACAATCCCTATACTGTGACCAAAGTCAGTCCACTCTTTGTACATGTAAAACTGGATCACTTTGATTAACTAAATTCGACCGATGTAGTAAGGTAGTCAGGGAATAATTAACACACCATCAAACTAATGTTGTAAAGAGGCACGCGTTAAACATAATCAAGTGGTCACACTATTAGGTTTGATCGAGAAATAAAGGAGTTATTCGTGAAAATGTTGAAATTTACGCACCTTACCTGGATCTCTGACTATTTATTACTATTTCATCCTAATTTACGGTTATCAAAATAGTAATTCAGTACCAAATTAGTACCAAAATAGTACCAAATGGAATAATTCAGATTTACAATCCAGCGGAGAGCGGAGAGGGCAGTCCGGGTGTCCGGATACTTACGGTATATACGGCCATTGAATTATATAGAAATTTCAACTAGAAACGTTGTGAAAAAGAATATTGTCTGCGCAAATTTGGATCTGGTTCCATTTTGAACTACTCCGATTCGATCAAGCTCTTGAGGAAATATTGGCTGAGTATCAAACAGCTTGGATCCGGATTGGCTGAGTATCAAATATCTTGGATCCTGATTGGCTGAGTATCAAACAGCTTGGATCCTGATTGGCTGGGTATCAAACATCTTGGATCCTGATCTGCTGAGTATCAAACAGCTTAGATTCTGATTGGCTGAGTATCAAACAGCTTGGACCGTGATTGGCTGTAGCGAGACGCTAATGTGTAGTGCTGAACCGATTACCCGGTTAACCGTTGCCGAGTACGAAATGGCGATTAACCGGTTAAAATCCGTAACCGGTTAACCGGATTGGTTTGCTTCCCAAAGTTTGTCAGTAGAGTGCTAAAGGTAATAACGGTCATAAAAAACTTTTAAATTTGTTTTCTTCATCCTCAATAAAACTGTTGAAGTATATGTATTTTTTTTCAAAACTATTCTATTATTTGGCTGTTCTATTTAGCACATCAAACCGATCGATTGTCGTTGGTCTGAAAGGTTTCGAAAGAAGATGGCAATTTCAGCTTAACTTGATTATGATAAGACGTTATAATGATAAAATATGTCATCAAAATTCAATTTCTTTTCCTCAAGTTTGAAGTCACATTTGGTTTATGCATAACACAAGCTTGAGCGCTTCTACCGCTTCCCGCAATATAGTATTTTAGAAGGTTTCTGAACTGTACTGCATGCTCAGCTGATAGCTTGTAAACAATGGCAGAAATACATGTGTTTGCAGTTTGAACATCTGTTACCTTTTTTGTGCGCAGAAACATATTAATATTAGCACCCAGGTAATTATTATGTGCATATATTGATAACAACAATGGACCTACTCATTGCTCTTTCGTCATATGTTTAATACTCCCGATTAACCGGTTACACACATTTCCAGTAACCGTTTCAGCACTACTTATGTGCATGTACCGATGGCCAAAGTAGCCCATTCCCTCATATTGACGCATTTTTATGCCTCTGTAAACGTCACTTTCTGAAACCATTGTGATAGATAGAGCATTTGCTCCATAGGAGCAAATACTCTATTTATCATAATGATTTCAACACCACACACTTCTAAAACATCCTTTCCTCTAGTTAATGATCCTTTTTGGCAGATAAATTCAAAGAGGTAGGATCTAAAATAGCCTATGTGGTAATGGGTTAAGGGGGTGTAGCTGATGGCCTAACGTGGTTTACTGTTCTTTTCACAGTGACGGTGTGGATGATTTCCAGCAGGCTGACAAGGTTTATTTCCATAACCTTGGTATAGGAGGCAAGAACGAGCGAATCACTATCTTTAAAAATACACCCCAGGAGCAGACCGGTACTGTGAAGACCCTCGGCTCCATAAAAACACTGCTGAAGCACCAAAACGTTAGTTATATATATACGTTATAGAAACTAATTTTCCAAGATTTTCTGAACAACCGTTTTACATATGGCTTTAGGTTTCATGAAAAGAAATGTTAACTTTTCGACTGCACACAGTGTAGACTTAGGCGGAAAAAACAAAAACGCCTAGCAAAAGCTTGGCACATTTTAGATTCTGTCAAACGTTACCATCTACCTAATATCTACATAACCCTTTTACCGCCAATGTCGCATAAATGCACCACGACAAATAGTGCAGTCCCAGATCAGACGACGCCTTTTCAAGGCGGCGTCTTATCCTGGACTTCACTTTTTGTCTCAAACTCTATTTCTTTATCTGTGCCTTATGCCTTTAAAATATTCATGTACATGTATTGATCTCATTTCTTTATTTCACCGAATTATAAAAAGCAATGGTTTGCAGACGACAATTAGAAATTTGGCACTGATAGGGTTAATACGTGTTACGACTTTACCAAAAGAGCAGACCCAAAATAAGACATCGTTTTAAGAAGCCATCTGGCCAGGGTCGCCTCTCTTTACCTATATGATATAAGATAGATTTATGCTATGTCGAAAGACGCACATGTTCGTATCAAATGATAAATACTCGTCCAACTGATAATCATGATGATATAAAGTCATCAGATCAATGGTTAACCACTTCCCTACTCAGCATTCATGTACGAACTAATGAACATTTGTTAGTTGAATGTTACAAAACTTTTCAGGGGAATAGTTTGCTTTGACAAACATCAGACATCAGATCAGAATCCGATCTATATCATGTCAAAAGTAAAGCTGGCCCTAATCAAACGGCTCATATAGGACCCGTCTGATCTTGGTCTACTCTGTTTGCAAATGCATGAAAAGGCGTTTATACGAGGAAAAGGGTTAATGATATTTCCTTTTATTTTATAGAGAACAATTGACATCCTAAAGATGGACACAGAAGGCGCTGAGTGGTTTTCCCTCGATGAGCAGCTGAAGACGGGGACTTTGAAAGGAGTTACAATACTTATTGTAGAATTCCATGTGTGGGTGGGCGATGCCAATGCCTTTGAGCATGCCACTCACCCAGTGCGATCTGTAGATGGTTATCTGAGATATTTAAATGACCTGAGAGGACTTTATGAGCAAGGATTCCGGATATACTTCTTCCGTATGTGGACATGGTGCAGCTTTAAAGATGAGATCAAGAACAGGCGAACAGCTTGTCATGAAGTACATTTTATGAGGGAGAATTAATCGATCAATAGTGTCTTAGATTTTATTCCTCTCATAATACATATAATGCTCATCCTGATTTAATCCATTCCCTTATAGATTATTTTCTATTATTTTAAATCTACTAAAAAGGAGCATTTTCCAGAAAAAAGAAATATTTAGAATTTTGTAGTTTTGAAACCAATGTGAATAAATAAAACGTCAGCTCCTATGGAGCAAATTCTGTATTTATCACAATGGTTTCAAAATGTAACTTTTAAAGTAGCATCACAAAGTGTCAATATTAGGAAATGGGTTAACCATTTAACTGATTAATATTCATGTTTAACATAATGGCACCAGGCTATTTGTTGGCTGCTTTTTTATTAATGGTATATGAACACATTGACTTTTGGCCATGACAGAAACTATATAATTATGTATGTGTACTTCCATAAGCAAA
Organism: Azorinus chamasolen; assembly: GCA_963576725.1. Lineage (NCBI taxonomy): Eukaryota > Metazoa > Mollusca > Bivalvia > Cardiida > Solecurtidae > Azorinus > Azorinus chamasolen. The sequence continues at coordinate 97,472,676 of OY755238.1, read as the reverse complement.
CAGTAGATTCTAATCAGTCAATATGCATATATATGAGGTAATGAGTTAATCCATGCTACACCTTTGCAAACAGAGTAGACTCAAATCAAACGGCTTCAGCAGGAACCCTCTGATTAGGTCTGTTCTGTTTGGCTATGGAATTATCATTAATCTGACTCTACAGTTTCACCAATACAAAACAAATCATGCGTATATATATGCCATTATAATAATCCAGCTAATAGATATTCATGATGTCATTATTTCTTACATGAAGATGCAACAGGGTAATTAGTGCACAATGTCTCCCTCAGACACTATAATATATCATCATACAATCATATATTAGTGCACAATGTCTCCCCTCAGACACTATAATATATCATCATACAATCATATATTAGTGCACAATGTCTCCCTCAGACACTATAATATATCATCATACAATCATATATTAGTGCACAATGTCTCCCTCAGACACTATAATATATCATCATACAATCATATATTAGTGCACAATGTCTCCCTCAGACACTATAATATATCATCATACAATCATATATTTCAATTATGTTAACCCCTTTAGTGTGGGGAAACGCGTCGCTAATGTTCTTTTCAAACCGTGTAGATCCAAATAAGAGAACCCCTAAAGGACTCTCTCGTCAGGGGCTGTACTGTTTGTCAGGTTACAGTTTTCTTTAAAACAAATAATCCCTGAGTAACTATGGCCTGTTGGAAATGTTTAATAGTTCATTGAAAATTCAGCAGTGAAAATGTAAACAGCTTTAGTGGCCTTTCAATTCAAAGTCCGTCCATATTTTGCAGGCCACATTTGTTTTTGTTTTTTTTATTTCGTCTCAAAGAAAAGGGTAAAACTCTAGATAAGATGCCTAGATTAATATATTTTCAAGAAAAATCCTTTATTTCCCCACCAAAACCTATGTTGTGACCACTCTTTAGACTCGTCTCACCTTTATCTGTTGCTCTGGGTAAAGGTGAGTAAATCTTTCTAAAGTGGCCACTTATACACTAGAGAACAAGTGTGTGAGTTTTAAAGCAGATGTATGCTTTATATATGATGCATTTCAAGTTAACTCTTTTACTGCAAAAGTCGCCTAAATGCGCCGCTACAAATAAGTCCATGGTTATACCACGCGAAATATTTCACTTTCAAAGCCCGATAGATATGACGACCTAATTTTAGGCCTGTCCTGTGTAATGGGTCCAGGGAGATAATTCATTTATTTTAACCAATTTCTGTTAACGACAGTCCAGATGAATGACTTCCACTTTACACAAGGACGTCCGTGATTATTATTTTAAATGCTATATTATGTCTAACTTGATTTGAAACTTTTCTTGTCAATCTTACCCGACTTTGGAACAAATAATGTCTGCTCAAAGTTGGATCTTGTTCCGATTCGATCAGACTTTTGAGAAACTGTTGACTGAATATCAAACAGCATGTACACCTATAAGACACATTTTACTCGCACATTCGCAGTCTCACCTGGATCCCAGCTGTTTTCAACCTCAGTTTTAGGTCACGATTAGAGGGTTAACCTTTTACTCTATGAATATTCATGCCACAATTAATTACATCATTGCTATGAATTAGATTAATTTTCATAATGGCACACGAACATATATAATTTTGGTCATAAAAAAACTGTAGAATCATATCTATATTATTTCATAAGCAAACAGAGCTGACCTTGATCAGACAGCTCCTATAGGAGCCATCTGATCTTGATTTAGTCTGTTTGCAAAGGCGTAGAAAGGCGTATTTATGGAGTAAATGGTTAGGGGTTAAGGTACCGTTATATGTATTTATAGTTCTATATGTACCCATATTATGTATCTCAAATCAAAAGATGGTCATTAAGATTGTTTTACTGCATGTGGTGCAATTAAAATGGAGTTTACCATGACATTGTGTTCTATGAAAATGCTTGAGTCATGTCATGAAAACAGATGTCATTCGGATTTGCAACGTTTTTCATCCTTCGATATGCAACAGACACGGCGCCATTACTTTACAAGCAGTTTAGATCCAGATGGTCTGTATAGGATCCAATCTGTTTGATTCTCCAATTACCCATTTTCTGTAGAAATTGAATATTCTATGTGTTTGAAAAGGAAACGGACGAACAAATATGCAAAGTATTATTACTCAGCAGGTTTACCCTTTCCTTTATATAAACACATTTCATGCCTTTTCAAACAGAGTAGACCCAGATCAGACGGCCCCTGTTCGAACCGTCTGATCAGGCTCAGCTCTGTTTGCTTATGAAATTAAAACAGATCGCACTCTACGGTTTCTATCAAATACCAAAGACACATGTGTATATATGTCGTTATAACAGTTCAATTAATGAATATGCATGACGTCATTATTTCTTGCATAAATATTCAGCATGGTGTTAAAGGTTCAGACGCGGACAAGCTGTCACGTTACAGACGAGGTTTCTTGTTCGAGTCTTCATTGCTAGACACATATCCAAATCTGTATGCTGTTAGTATGCAACACGGCAAAATTATGTAGAATTTGATCAGATGGCAACTTAGTATTTATTCCAGGTGTCTGCAAATACGGAAGACGCCTTTTATCATTATTTGGTTAATTTATACATGTATTTTTCATAAATGCTACATATCAAACATACCAGTATTACTTTAATTATCATAAGTATTCGGACAGACAAACTGATGCAAATTGTGCAGACTCAGATTAAACTGGACAGAGTCTCCACTATTTGCCACCTGTTCCGTCTAGTTTAAAGATACCAAAATGGTCCAACATTCAATTACAGTAGAATCTGTGTTAACCCTTTCCTTCATATAAACGCCTTTTCACGCATTTGCAAACAGAGTAGATCCAGATCAGATGGCTCCCATAGGATCCATCTGATCAGGGTCTGCTGTTTCTTAATGAACTTCATTAGACCTGTTTCTTTAGTTCCTAGAATGGCTACACTGTTCCACCTTCCATATTTCATTATAACTATTATGTACATGATTATGCAGTAGATATTGAAATTTGGAATAAACATAGAACAGGGAAAAGGTTAAGCAGCCATAAAAAGTAGTATAATTATGGGTCTGCAAGGCAGATTGTAGCTTAACACAAGTCAGTAGTAATGCAGAAAGCTACTAAAGGAGCTTTCTGCATTACTTTTGTCCTGCTTTAAGCTTTAAGAAACCACCTGCTTTTAAAAGACTTCTGTATTCAATAAATGAATGGCCGCTTAGGACATGTTTTACTGTATCCAGTTTTAAACCAATGAAGACGGATGAATGGGGTAGGACTAGTGTGGGTTATTGGGGTGCAGTGCTGATAGGTCGTACTTGCAGTTAGGACTAGTGTGGGTTATTGGGGTGCAGTGCTGACAGGTCGTACTTGCAGTGAATGATGAATGTGTGTTGCAATCTGTAAGTGTTCAACGTTTGATGGTTTGTTTTTGCGTTTAAAATGAAAATACAGTATCATCTGGCTAATTCGAACTCCAATTAGCATCGTTATCAGTCTTTAAGACAGCTTACAGCTTAATGCAGGATGATACTCATATAGAAAACTCCTCTTGGAGCTGTCTCCACGATTTTCATCCTGCATTAAACAGTCACCTGCTAAAATGTTCCCAATTCGTCCTTATATCAAACATTCGGTAAAAGCTCCCCTGGGAGTTGTTTGCATGAATTTCATTCTGCATTAAGCAGTCACCTGCTAAAATGGTACCAACTTCGTCTTTATCCCTTTTGCTGCCAATGCCGGATCTGTGATTACCTATGCAATCAGTTTGGATCCAGATGAGACGCCGAATAACTCGGCGTCTCATCAGGATCCAAACTGTTTGTTACTGTTACTATGTTTTTGAAACAAAAATGAAGAAAATCAAAAGAATGAAAATTTGTAGCAGACGACAAAGTTAGCAGACGACAGCGTTTGGCAGCGAAAGGGTTAATGAGATAAAATTACTGTAAATGTAGGTACACGTATTACATGTATTAGTGTACATTCATAGAATGAATTGGATTGACTGTCTCTATAGTAACAGTTAAATTCTGAGTTAGCTCTTTGTGATATATGGCAAATGAGTTGTGACTTGAAAGGGCGAACGCTTTTAACACTTTCTTTCATATAGACTTTACAAAACAGAGTAGATCCAGATCAGACGGCTCCGACAGGAACCGTCTGATCTTAGTCTATTCATTTTGCAAAAACGTTAAAATGTGTTGATATGAAGGAAAGGGTTAAGACACCAGCTCATATACATGTACAACATGTGTCTAACGTATGTTTAAAATAGCCCCTATACAGAGGTTTATATCACCATTCACCACTAGTTTGGTTTCATATAGGAAGCCACAATATTCTGTGGCTGATATGGATCCAAACCGTTGTTCATCAACTCTAATCCATGCTATTGCTCATACATGGCACTGCCATGATGACAGATATTTTATTTTCAGTTCTCTTTTTCTTTTTGCTTTTCATATAGATATTATCTTGACCTTGATTTCATGAATATTTATGCTATATATAGATATTATCTTGACCTTTATTTCATGAGCATTTATGCTACATATAGATCTTATTTTGACCCTTTACTTTATTTATATTTATGCTAAAGATAATGCTATTCCAACCATTAACCCTTACAACGCTGACATTTCAAATGGACTCTTCTAAAATTCAAACAGTTAAGCTTATGGTGAATATTTAGGGTAGGTTTCTAAAGAAAAGTGTAACATGACAGACAGTGCAGACCCTGGTGAGAGGGCTCCTCTAGGAGCCCTCTCATCTGGGTCTACACTGTGTGCAAATGGCATTAGTGACTCATGTCCCTCGCTGTATGGATTAATGGACTAATTATTGTATAATGGTGTAGGGACAAGGGAAGGTTTTGCCATGGCGAAAAGTATAGAATCAGATCTATAATATTTCACAAGCTAGCACAGTACATTCTGATCAGACAGCTCTTATTGGAGCTACCTGATCTTGATTTACTTTTTAACACAGGCCTGAAAGGGCGTATTAATGGAATAAAGGGTAAGTTGAACATAAGTATTATCAACTGGCCTACTAATGGTCTTTTGTCCAGTCTTTTGTATACTGTGAATGTTTTTGTAATGAAACTTACAATAAATATTTGACATCATATGTTCTTGTTATTTTATTTGAATATTTGGTTTTCTATTCCTGTACTGTTATTTCAATCCGTGGTGATTCTTCCTATACTGTTATTTGAACCTGTGGTGATTTCTTTCTGTACTATAATTTCAGTGTTTGCTGTTCTGTTCCTGTAATGTTATTTTAACATCTGTGTGTGTGTGCGTGCGTGCGTGCGTGTGTGCGTGTGTGTGTGTCTTTGCGTGTCTTTGCGTCATTGTCGACACAGGCAGTTGTATTTTTGCAGTCTTTGTGGACACATCTTGAATTGTGAACACCAAAGTTTGGTGTCCACAGTGTTAAGGTCATATATACGTATATTTTTATGTGTTTTATCGATTGCGTAAGGAAGTGCAAACCGTCCTTGTGAACCACTTTTACACACACACACACACACACACACACACACACACACAATGGTTGTGACAAAAACGGCTAAAATCGGTGTGCGTGTGGGGTAACCTTACGACCCGCGCACGATACTTTCCCTCCGATCTGAAGGCCAGATAGCGGCTGGTTAATCAGCCGCCTTGTATTCTGGGGCACATAATTTATACTTCAAATCACGCCTTATTAATTCAAGACATTATCTAACCACAAAAACATTTCAAAGGGTGTTGTTCTTTTCCAGACGAAAGCAAACAAACACGCTTTAGTCACTTCTCCGTTGCGATTTAACGGTCATAGTACGGGCCATTTTAATGGTTGAATTGAAACTGGGCGGTGCATCTTATTTTTGTTTTCTTCAAGAAAGTGAACGTGTCAATATTGTTTTCTTTATTTTATTTAGATACCCTGGTAAGAACGGTATCATATTTTATTACCCATTACCAAATTAATAATTATAAAGTGTATGGCTTTTGAAATATATTGAAAACAACTGTTGCATATGATATTGGCAGTAATATCTATGTGTGAAAAAAAGAAAAGATCAACAACATTAACAGGGCATTCCAATCAGTCATAGATTAGACAGCCGCAGCACTACAGTACTAAACTTAATTCAACTGATATTTTCCAGTTTCCTTCTGATTTGGTTCGATTGAAAACTTGACCGCATTTCCAACATGTTGATTATCATGATCGAAGTGGCAATTAGTTTGGATCCTGGTGTGACGCCGAGTGTAGTAAACCCTTTCAGCACCAATTCATCGTGAGGTTTTACGCCTTCGCTGCCATATTGTCGTCTGCAATATCGTTTCAAGGTTAGTCTGAAAGCAGCGTGACTGACGAAAGTTCGATACGGGTGTCAAACAGTTTGGATCCTGATCAGACGTCGCGTTTACGTGGGGTCTGATCTGGATCCAACATGTTTGCCAAATCGACTTTATGCGACTTTGGCGCTGAAATGGTTAACACTAGTTAATGAAACCGAACCGTACCATACTCGGTGCAAGCCGTTGTCACGATGTAAAAGGATAAGCTCTAATGTATCACTATTGTCATATATTGTATACATTATATGAATGGATGAGCCATGCTCCAGGAAAAGGGGGATTATTGCAATGCAAACAGTGTAAACCAAGATCGTCAGAGATGCGGTGTCTGACGAGTGTCTTCATTATTTGCATAGGATAGAAAAATAAGTTCATAGTTTTTTTACTTATTTACTGAGGTTCGCATGTGTATAGTTGATTCCGATAATTCAAAAGGTGTAAACCCTTATCAGACTTCGCGTCAGACACATGATGTTTGATCTGGATCCACTGTTTTAAATGCCAATTTTATTGTACTAACAATCGAAACAGGCGCAATAAATAAGCAGACGGTTCTAGTACTCTTAGACATCCATGCATATTCTAGGGGGTGGGGGGGGGGGGTGCGTACTGGGTAGAACTTGTGGCCCAATCCCTTTCAACCTTCATTGAAATAAATTATGTTTAAACTAATTAACCTAACATCAGGGGCTAATGAGATGCGCGAGCAGATTCACGCCGCAAAGACTATTTGAGTAACCCGGCGTCTCATCTGGATCCAAACTGTTTGCATAGGCAATCACAGATCCGGCATTGGCAGCGAAAGGGTTAACACTGCCATTCATAAGTACACGAGTAACATACAGTATAACCCCACTAATGCGACCACCTAAAAGAGGTATACCTCTGGGTACTAGATGCAGGTGGTAGCTTAATGCAGGACAAAAGTAGAGCTTTCTGTATTACTTTGTCCTACATTAAGCAACCACATGTTTATAAAGACATCAATGTTTATTCATTAAGTGGTCGCATTAGAGGGGTTCTGTATATAGTATAATGCTATACAGTATCAAAATAAATTGGGGGCGACTATATTTTATTACAATGTACGAGTTTCAATCCGCATATAAAATTATTATTTGCAAAGCAAATATGTACGTCTTTGCCGTATAAGAAAACAGGTTTTAGCATATTCCTACATGATTGGAAAATAAATCGCTCCATTTATCACAGTCTGACAATTTGGTCAATCTGACACGAAATTAGCGCTGCTGTCAACATCCAATTAACTACGAGATCCCAGTAGACCAAAATCATTCATTTTATCGCTTACATAGTATCTCGCCAGTGTCTGCACTGTTTGTTGTGGTGATAGACTTAATTATCTTGATTAGTATAAATGTTAAACCGTGAACATGGCATCTGTTTGAGTTGGTTCATAAATGGTTTTTGTGGTCGGAATGATAGCCAAAAGGCCCAAATATGCTCTATTATTATTGTAAATAATGTCACTATGTACAACACAGCAGAAACTAAACCAAACAAAGTCCGGTGTTTACAAACTTTAACTCTGGCTCTGACATACTGCATTACGCTGAACCCAATGTGTTGTAGAAATACTGATTGAGTGTCAAAGCTGTTAGCATATGGCGTTTTGTTTTTGGTCGCGAAGGCAGGATAATGGTTAAAGATTCAAGATTCAAAACACTTTATTAGTAACGTAAACATTGATAGACATGTTTCTTGTTACATGATACAATTAATTGTATACGAAATTATATATGTGACAGCAATGTAATCTAAATCTTACAAATATACCTGCAAATATAAAGATCTAAGTATAATCAAAGAGAAATATATTTCTAAATCTTAACATATTTTGACAAATTTTGAGGCTGGACATAATTGTATATATGGAGGAGGAATAGTATAAATTAAACGTATAAACTTCAAACGCAAGAGGGGAAGAAATAAAAGAAAAGAAAAAGAAATAGATAAAAAAAAGAGGCAGAAAAGAAAAATGAAAGTGAAAGAAAGAAAGATAGAAAGAAAATAGAAAGAGAAAAAGAAAGAAAGAGAGGAAAAACATCTCTGTGGAATGGTTATGCACAAAACAGTGTGAAACATGCTAAGGATGTTGCCAAATTGTTCAAAAATCACTTAATACATGTTTTGTTGGTTGTTTCTTATCTGTTTTTTGTTTTTGTTTTGCATAACATGTTTACACTGTAAGGTATGTAATCATAATATCTACTGTACATTATTCCTGTTAACAACATTTTGGCGAATCATAAAAGCTTTCTTATGTGGCCTATTCGTCGGAGCTGTGCATAACTAGACCTACACACGGAATTGATGTGTGATGTCATATCCATTTGTGAATCGAGCCTTGCACCGAGATTCTTTATACACAAAGATGGCTTGATTTTAGAGGGTCCTACTTGCACATGAATCTCTTCAGGTACTTCTGTGTTTTTTGTATGAACAAAGACGCAAGGCAAACAAAAGGAAGGGTGACAAAGAGAGTACCGCCTTGGCACGGTCAGCAGCAAAAACACCACTGGGGGTTTACATCGGTTTACGGACGTCCTAACCTCACACTTCTCTCAAAGTCACCCTAATGCCTGAGCACACACATTTGAATTTAAAAATCAAGTACTGCACAATTTATTTTTTATTAATTTCACTTTTTCCGTCAAATCACACAACAGAATCACTTAAAATGTACACCAATCTATGCACAATAGTGTCACGTTTCAGAAAAAATTTCGAAGTATTTCCCTCTTTAAACTATGCAAAGCATCAGAGCGAAATCAATGCAGCCTTCACACTTTGGCGCATTACAATACCTTGTGCTGTTTTGCAGTTAAAACATTAGCCTGCAATGAAACTTTGTACATGCGCAGTATAGCGTCTGTGGCACTTTTAAAACTTTACCGATTTACAAAATGCTTTGTGAAAGTTTTGGACATTTCATCAAACCTAGATCGGCGTTAGACGCATATTTAGCACAGTCGCATCCAGCAGGCTAAGGGTAACCGGATTGGCAGACCATTTAATCACTGTACGGGATTTTGACACGGTAATGTACATTTGGGAGAGGCTACAAAGCGGTATAATCAAATAGTCGTTGCGGCGTGAATCTGCTCGCGCATCTCATTAGACCCTGATGTTAGGTAAATTAGTTTAAACATAATTTATTTCAATGAAGATTGAAAGGGATTGGGCCACACATTCTACCAAGTACGCCCCCACCCCTAGAATATGCATGGATGTCTAAGAGTACTAGATATTGTAATTTGAATTTTGGCAATTTAGTGGTCAGACTAAAGTGACTGCTGCTAAAATATGTATGTTTCCCTGTGACGCTTTAGAACTAACAATTGCGTTTAAGTCTAGCAGAGGATTGACAAGAGACACTTTGACATTAAGAATACTTAAATATTTTTTAAAAAAAAAAAGGCTGTTAGAAAGCCATGGCATGAGCTGCCACGTTGATCAGTTGGTAGTCACACGTGTTAAAACCACGGTATAACTCGTTATTTATTGGCTATTTCTTCCGAAGGTACGAGTTATATGCTGAGGATTACCAGCTCACTAATCTACCGTAACTGTAAAGTGGTCAGCAAATCACCGGTCCTGTTGAGCATGGAAATTGCATCTGTAGCATCTAAATAAAATGAATGTTAGTTTAAACACTCATTATACTTATTCTAAACGTACTTAAACTTACTTTAACATTAATAGAACAGAACAGAACAGAACAGAACAGATATTTTATTCAAGACTTATACACAATGTATATCGTCTAGTTTACATAGTACATCATATTAATAACACGTGAATATTTACAGGCAACAGAAAATATACAATACAGGTTTCAGTTTGGTTTTACGACGGTATTTAAAGTTGGAATCCAGATAACGAGGATGAACATGTTATAAAAATTATATAGAAATTCAACGGGAATTTAAAACAACATTTCGTAAGGACATAGCTACTTTCACAAAGAGTGATATTTTTTATCGGATTCGATTTGTTATGCGTATTTAGTAGTTCTAAATACTTATACATAGATGGTCTAGTATAGTAATATTTGCTGATATATTTACTGCGTATATCATCAAAGCAAGGACATATACACACAAAGTGGTATTCGTCTTCTAAATCAAAAGAATTACAAAACTGACAATATCTTTCGTCACGTGGCACGCTATTTCTACTATACCGGCCAGTTTGCATACGCAATGGATGTACAGGTAGCCTTAATCTACAAAAATAAAATCTATATTTTCTAGGTAATATTTCTAAACATTCCTCATAACCAAACTGTGTCTTATAAAAGTTATAACTGCTAAGCACAGAACTACGATGTAGTACACCGGTCCAATCTTGTTTAAAATTATCAATTAATCTAGTTTTAAACTCGTTAACAAAAAATTAGAGTGGTCAATATGGCTATTATAAAATACATAAGCAAACCCAAATTCACTGAGAAGTTTCTTAACATTCGATACCCAATTCTTGCAACCCCTCCTGCAGTCAAACAGACCTTGTTCATATACAGATTTTAATATTATATTATCAGAATTTTTAAGTTTGCACCAATATTTTATAACTCTTATATAACGCGAAATATATAATGGTAGCGCCCTAACTCACCATACACTCCTGCAGTGCATGTATTTAGCTTTGCTCTCAACAATCTTTTACAAAAATTTAAGATGTATTCTCTCTATCTCCTTTGATTTAGTATAACCCCAGATTTCCGAAGCATACCCTAAAATAGAACCAAAGAAGGCATCAAATAACTGTTTTAGTGTTTTTGATTTTAATTCAAAATTTCCGCAATTATATAATAAAATGTTTAAAGCTTTTAGTGCTTTCCCGATTAAATGTTCTTGATTTAGCGTAAAATTACCTGTATAATTTAAAACGGTGCCTAAATAATTAAAATCGTCAACAACATCTATATTATGGCCGCCATATGTCCAATGTTCACTTCCGCCACGCTTACGGAATACTACAATTCTTAAGACCCCAGTTACTGCAATAAGTATGTAACAGATCTAAATGATTCTGTAATTCTGAAGGTGATTTACCTAGAATAGCCATGTCATCTGCGAACAGAAGTAGTATTAACACTATAGCATCTAATATAAGACCTGAATCAACTTTGTCTTGTAAATATAATTTCTAAATCCTCTACAAAGAGAGAAAATAATATCGGCGAAGTTACCTCCCATTGTCTCAAGCCAACTGCATATTTAAAATAGTCTGAATAATTAGAACATAATTTAACACATGATTTTACTTTCTGGAACATATCTCTTATAATTCTCAATATTTTACCTTGAATACTATGTCTATACATTTTCAGCCATAAACCATTTCTATAAACAGAATCGAAGTATTAAAGACATTAAAACATATATAGCGTCCACAGTAGAGCGCCCTTTCCTAAACCCGATTTGTGCATCGGAAATAACACAGTTATTTTCACAAAATGCTTCAAAACGTTTATGAAGTACAGTTGTAAATAATTTAGATAAGCAACTAACTAGTGTAATACCTCAATAATTATTTGCATCATCAACCCTACCTTTCTTATGAAGAGGTACAATAACGCCCTCTGTCCAGTTTTCTGGATAAAAGCCAGCGTTCAAAATTGCATTAAATAAGTCGCATAAATGTGCCCCTATTATATCAATACTTTCCAAAAAGTACTCGTTCAATAAACAATCACTACCAGTAGACTTACCACGCTTCAATTTTCTAACAGCATTTGTAATTTCTGAAAGGGGGTGATCCCCGAGAGCAAAAATTGCAACACAAAAAGAGAAAATTGCAGACTCGGTTTTATTGAGTCTGTTCATGAACAGTTATTGAAAGTGCAACACTGCTCACGTCCCCTAACACCGGCTTAAGCGGTATTCAATTTTCAGAACAAGAAGTACTGAAATTCATGATCTCGAAGGATCAGAAGGTATAACAACACTGAGAATGAAGTACGGGGCGACGTTTTACGGCCGCCACACAAGCACTTAACACCTGCTGTTGTGAAGATTATAAATTCTGAAAGGGGGTGATCCCCGAGAGCAAAAATTGCAACACAAAAAGAGAAAATTGCAGACTCGGTTTTATTGAGTCTGTTCATGAACAGTAAATGAAAGTGCAACACTGCTCACGCCCCCTAGCACCGGCTTAAGCGGTATTCAATTTTCAGAACAAGAAGTACTGAAATTTATGATCTCGAAGGATCAGAAGGTATAACAACCGTAAGTTCACTAATCGTAATTGGCTGATCAAGTTCAGTAAAAGAAACTTCGGTATTATCAAAATTATTCCCAATACAAAATGCTTCAGCTTCATCATTACTAAAATTAAAAATATCTCCACTTATATTCTCAAAGTACTCCTTGAATTCGTCTAACGGTATGTTACATGTATTTTCACTGCCAGATGTTTTCTTTTTAAAATATTTCCAAAACTGCTTTGGTTTACTGTGCTTTAACTTTTCTATATCAGCCATCTTTTTATTGTAATATATTCGTTTCTTTTTGCGTACAATGTCTTTATACTCCTTTTTACATTTACAAAATCTACATCTATTGTCATCATTCTTACACTTGTTAAAAACACGTAGAGCCTCTAAATACACACTTCTTGCATAAATGCATTCTATATCAAACCATTCAGCCGATTCAAAACACGATTTATCATCAAACTGAACCTTATAATTGTTACTATAACGTTTTGCAAATAAGGGATCAGCCACATTCCGTAAAACTGACGTAAAATTATTAATGGCATTTTTTACTGAGTCCCGGCTTGTAGAATCTACATTATGCAAAACATTGTGCTATGTTTTACATGTTGTCCTGTGTTCACCGTCGTCTATGTTGTGGGTAAGTCCAGCGGGGATACCTTTATTTACAATATTTGTAAAGCTAGGGTGACTTTGAGAGAAGTGTGAGGTTAGGACGTCCGTAAACCGGTTTAAACCCCCAGTGGTGTTTTGCTGCTGACCGTGCCAAGGCGGTACTCTCTTTGTCACCCTTCCTTTTGTTTGCATTGCGTCTTTGTGCTTGTGCTTTGTTCATGTTGTGGAACGTTTGTCCCTGGTTCTTGTGTGTCTTTTGGTGTTTTCTGTGTTCATTTCGTGTGTGTGCGTGTGCGTTTGGGTGTGTGTGTCATGCTGTCTATCGGTGTTTTGGTGGTGGTTGCGTCTTGCATGTGGCTTTGCCTGCTTGACTTTACTACTTTTCCATTCAGATCAGGTAACTTGGAAATCAGTCTAGTGCGAAATGTATCAGTATGAGCGTTATTCCATCTATATTTTACTTCATGCATATCAGATTGTTTGCTTGTGTCAAAATCACAGTTAAATACAACTTGTAACGGTGTGTGGTCACTCCATTCGTTAATTGACTGAATAAAAAAATCCTTTATCAAATTAAAGTTGTGCTCGTGCGTTAAACGTAATCTATTATTGAAGCTTCCCTAGTGGACACAAAAGTGTAACTGTTTGTATTGCCAACACGGCCGTTTATAATTCGTATGCATGTAGATTTACACAGGTCAAGCAGTTTTATCCCATGACTATTGCTTACCTTATCAACCGAGGCCCGAGACGGGATATTATCAGGGTTATAATAAACATCATATAGACATATACCATTATTTATGTTTTCCTGTTTTGTAAACATTCAATAGAGAATTAATAGCTTATATCTTGAAAATGGTCTCACCGCTGAACTGCATTGTTTTTTTATAGTTAGGATATCAGAGTAGTCAGCCGTGTCCTTCAAACCGGTTGCATACAAATTATTACCGGTTGCATACAAATTATTTCTCTTTGGGTACAAGGCATTTCGGTAATGTTGTACGCAATACTTACATTTCCGAGGTTCGTGTATTGAAAAGCAGATCAAATAAGGAAAACATGTAATTAGAATGTAGAACAATAGATGTACTGAATTTAATTGGAAAAGTAGTAAAGTCAAGCAGGCAAAGCCACATGCAAGACGCAACCACCACCAAAACACCGATAGACAGCATGACACACACACACACACACACACACACACACACACACACACACACACACACAACCACACACCCAACCGCACACGCACACACGAAATGAACACAGAAAACACCAAAAGACACACAAGAAACAGGGACAAACGTTCCACAACATGAACAAACCACAAGCACAAAGACGCAAGGCAAACAAAAGGAAGAGTGACAAAGAGAGTACCGCCTTGGCACGGTCAGTAGCAAAAACACCACTGGGGGTTTAAACCGGTTTACGGACGTCCTAACCTCACACTTCTCTCAAAGTCACCCTAGCTTTACAAAGGCGGATTGCGTCTAAAACTGTCTGATATTTAGTATGTTTTAAGTCAAAGACGCAGCGCTACATAGGTGGCGTTATAGTGTTAATTTCATACGTCCAATTTCTCAAAACATTTCGATTTCATAGGGAAATTTTTAACATTCCTAACTGCACAAAATGTAATTTTTGGTTTGTTTTGCAGAAAATATTTCCAATTAAAATATACAAAAGTAGGGGTTTACCTGATGATTTGTTGTAACTCCTTAATATGCTTAGTCCACCCTAAAAACGAGTGTGTCGTTAGTGGGCTGTGCTTCCATTGTAGGGATTTTCCATATAAATACTAAACCTGTTCGATACTAGCGTTTTATTAGAATTCAAGCATTTTAGGGTCTGGTATAAAGGAATGACAAAGCCTTAGGTTTCAATTTCTAAGCGTCGGAGACTATTAACTACGTTGTAACTTGTGTAATATTCCCGCTTTTAACTTGGATGTTGAAAAAACACCAGTTTCCAAATGAAAATGTATGTAACAATCAGAAGTACAAATCATTATTTTCGGTACACGCAGTAAATATTTAAGGTCTTTAATGGGATTGTCTGCTATTTAATACTGTATTGTGCACTATACCAACCAAATCTTAATTTGAAGTTTAGCCTAAATTTATTCACTTTACGCAAAATAAATGTAATATTTAGCGCCTCCAATACTTCTCCTGTGAACTGTTTAGCGCGTTAAAGTAAAACATAACATGGCAGATAAATATGTAAAATAGTCAGCTTATGGAACTCAAAACAATGTCAATGTGAACAATCTAGACCCTAGCAAGCCACTGCGTTTCCGACACCGCGACAGTGTATGCTGTTTACAACGGTAGGAGAAAAATAAAACACTGTGTTATTGAGTGACATTACATCCACATGCATATACTGTAATTAACGTAACGTTATCCCGTTTATCGAAAAACTTAACACAGATATTCAGATTTGATTCGGAGTACATATATAAATGTGTATATCAACGTCTGATCGCAGATCTACACAGTTTGGATTATTTCATAACAAACTAGAGACCTATCGGCATTACTGGTATTGCATTGTAAATTGGAACAGATGCATACCAGATACCATGCCATAGTTGTAGTCTGATCAGCGTCTGAACTATTTATAACGTATACAAACGTTTTGATCTCTTGAGCAGAAAATAATCAAGAATGTTATTAGCGCTGAAACCACAGCGGTAAGGCCTAAATTATTCGTAGTCGGAGATCGTAACCACTCGACCACACATTTACTCTAGGTTCCATGGATATAACCGTTTTGAAACCGTGTAAAAGTACACTACAGTATTTGAAGCAGACGGAAATATTTGAAGGCAATTTGATCAAAATTCGTCTGTGACATAACGGCGAATGTTGAACAACAATTATAGTATATTTACTTAGTTGTTCCTAATTTCGTTTTGCATTATGTACACATGCTACCATATTCACCGTTAAAATGTGATGTCGGTTTTTACTGGATTAACCCTTAGTATGCTTAATTACAATTCGTCTGCTCAATGTCTCGTCTGCTCATTTTCAATCTTCAGCGATGCGCTGAATATCGTTCTAGTCACAAAAGACAATTAGGGCTAAAGATAAGACGCCGAATATAAAACTCGGCATCTGACCTGGACCCAAATTATTTCAGTATACTGAAACGGTTATTGAGTATTGTTCCAAGCAAGAAGTGCCGCTCTGACATATCTATTAACAATAAATATTTACATGATACTGTAAAGCTCTCTTTCTCTCTCTCTCTCTCTCTCCCCCTCTCTCTCTCTCTCTCCGTCACACTGTTTGTAATATTCACCGACTCGCCCAAAGTAAAATAAAGTCTCTCCCCCATAATTGTGTATAAGTTGTAATTACTTCTATGCACCCACAGCATGAACGAAACCGCTCAATTTCATCGATAAACTTGACAAAAGCTGATTTGAACCGGATTTGTGTATACAGTACCTGTTATTTTGGCTTATTAAGATAGATCAGAATAAGGCATGTCTGATTTGTTTGCCTTTAAATTCGAGAACCGTGTCGAAAACGTAATACATATAATATCGTTCAGTGAGAAAGGGGACACCTAAGTATAGCAGACGGTGACGGTGTAGTCCCCGACGAGTCCTAAAACTTCTCAGGGTTTGCTCTATTGACATCCATGAGTTTTTAACCGTGCAAAAACAGTGGGGACTCCGAATGATTAGAACGTGCAGCTGATTGAGATAATTACTCAGTAACACTAATTTCTTATAGTAAATCAATTTTAACAACGTTCAAAATTAAAGTGTAGGTGCGTGTGTGTGTGTGTGGGGGGGGGGGGGCACAAAGCGCATTTGAACGGCATGGCATTTAGTACATTAAAAAGCATTGTCTGTGTTTGTCGGAAATGAAGATTTGAAAAAAATATATAACACTAGAGCGGATTAAGTTAGAGATAAAAAGCCAACTTGCTCAGGATTATGATTTGCATCAATGGAAACTTTAACATGCTCTCTCGGACCTACGACATTGTCAAGATTTGAATCAAACAGGGTTGAATTACTTTCAACTTCGCGTCTAGATTACGTTCAGTTAGACACATACAGTTGTGTAAATCGTCCTAATGCTCTTCTGTTCTGTTCTTGTTTTTATTTTTCATTAACTCAGAATAATTGAAAACAATATGACGGTCTGAGTACATAAAGGAGATCTACGGGCTCATCTATAAGCTAAGCCTGGTCGATATTGTGAAGCCGACTATAGTTTGAAACCTGATGGGGGTCCCATGAACTCGACTTCTCAGGATTCAAACTACCTTGCCTGTACGAACAGGTGACACGAGGGGTCCCCCACACAAACACACAAACAAATAATCTCTCTCACACACACATACACACGCACACAAACACATAAAAAGGTAAAGGAAAAGTAAAGGTTTATAGTCTGAAACTACATACAATGCACATATTCTCCCGACTTCACAATTTACCCCCTGATCACTAGGTTATAAGTCGGCCATTAACACTCGGCGCCTAGGGCAGCCATGGCACATTAGCTTATTTCCCTCACATGTACTCATTTATACACCTGAGTAGAGAGGAGCAAACGTGGGATGCATTTTTTGCTCAGAAAAAAACTGAGAGTCCGATGGCAGGATTGGAACCGGGGACCCTTCGAGCCCAAGTCTAACGTCCTACCACTGGACCACCACTCCCACATAAACAAATACTCACACACACACACACACACGCACACACATAAACAAATACACACACAAACACATGTTTGTATTGCATGCGTTCTGAGGACGTTGGCTTATTTCTGTGCTGTGAGGACTCATAAGAAATAACATATCCATGGTGTTACTACTTTCTCAACAGACTGGTCATAAGGGGTGGTTATCAGCCAACTAGATCATTATTTTGTTAAACTAATATTTTCTTCAAAATCCAGTCAGGAAGTTATGTCAACCTTATCAACATTTTATGTTAGCATAAAATAAATACACAAGTATTTGATTTATAATGTCTTGTTGTTTATAATTTCATTAGCATATTCAAGAATATTAATGAGAAGCCTCTTAAATTAGACAAAGAAAACAGGAAAATGGTGAAAACCAGATCTGAAATCACTTGTGATGCTCCAAATGGATAGAGATATGTTCTTATACATAAAACCATCTCATGAGAGAAATCTAGCTGATGCTATGTAAAAACGTGTCGCATTTTATTAAGTTTTAGAGTTTCCATGGCAAATGTACGCCCGGACAGCGTCAACGCATGGAGAATGTAAAAAAACGTTATATCACAGGGCCTTGGGCAGCTGGGAACTAACATTATCAACATGTTACCAAATATAGTTATAAGAAATACAATGGTCTTTGATTTAGTTTATCATGATGTTAATCAGTCCATCAGCATATTCATGAATATTAATGCTTAAATTTAACACAACGACAAGAAAATTATTTTAAAAAAATGTAGAAATGAAGTTTTTAAAGATTTGTTATGCTCCAAGTACACCGACACAAGTAAGATATACATCAAAATAACTTTAACAACTTTTCAGTTATGATGATTTAGCCGGTATTATATTAAAATATGATTTCTTTATCAGGCATTTGCTTTTTCGTACGCGGATGCGAGTATGAAAACAAATTAACAATTAAGATACAGATAACAGACTATTTAAATTTCCAAGTATAATATGGAAATGATATTAAATCATGTTCAAATAAAAAACTTGAAGGATTAAGATTTATCTAAATCATTCTGCTTACTTGCTTATTTATGAATAATGATTTGGGTATCACAAACAGTCATGAAATGATTAAGGCTGTATTATGACTTGTGACAGGCCGAGGGTAGTACTCTATGATGGTATACTCTTAAACTTGGATACAGGAGGAGCTTACCAGACTCATGTATTATTTTTTCCCTGTCGTGCCCTTAACGGCTTACCTGCAGGTGCTCTGACTTCAGCAAAGTCATGGAGTACATATTTGACGGATTGTCACAGTTATTATGCTATGTTTTACATGTTGTCCTGTGTTCACCGTCGTCTATGTTGTGGGTAAGTCCAGCGGGGATACCTTTATTTACAATATTGTAAAGCTAGGGTGACTTTGAGAGAAGTGTGAGGTTAGGACGTCCGTAAACCGGTTTAAACCCCCAGTGGTGTTTTTGCTGCTGACCGTGCCAAGGCGGTACTCTCTTTGTCACCCTTCCTTTTGTTTGCCTTGCGTCTTTGTGCTTGTGGTTTGTTCATGTTGTGGAACGTTTGTCCCTGTTTCTTGTGTGTCTTTTGGTGTTTTCTGTGTTCTTTTCGTGTGTGTGTGCGTGTGCGTTTGTGTGTGTGTGTGTGTGTGTGTGTGTGTGTGTGTGTGTGTGTGTGTGTGTGTGTGTGTGTGTGTGTGTGTGTGTGTGTGTGTGTGTGTGTGTGTGTGTGTGTGTGTGTGTGTGTGTGTGTGTGTGTGTGTGTGTGTGTGTGTGTGTGTGTGTGTGTGTGTGTGTGTGTGTGTCATGCTGTCTATCGGTGTTTTGGTGGTGGTTGCGTCTTGCATGTGGCTTTGCCTGCTTGACTTTACTACTTTTCCATTGACCTAAGAACGAAATATTGAATCAAGAATTTAAACCTTTAAACTTACATATTTCGTTTGCGTTATCCTCATCAGTACACCAAGCAATGGTGATTGAACAAGACATTTCTATCAAAAGTATCAACTTTTGGGGAGGTGCTTATCTAATGACTTGTACACTACAATCTGCCAGCAGAAGACGCAATGAAACGAGGTATGTAAAATGGAATTAAAATAGACAGTAACAAGGAGAAATCATGTCTTAGTGGTGTTTAACTGGTAAATCTCTTGAATTAACTTTGAACTAATCGAAGCATGTATATTATGCAGCATATTTACAAATACATGTAATTATATCATTGCCGCCTTAGTATATGTACAAAACATTATGTCCCTGAATACTGTAAAGAATCTCTCAACCGGTTTACAAAAAAAGATATGTCTGTGTGATGCGCTCATTCATCGCCATATCTGTATGCATTATACTGCAAGTTCAGTCCCACTGGTAACCAGTGTCTTCAATGATCCCCATTTTTCATCTTCTTTATGTGCCTCAAATTACAAAATGTCTACCATGACTTGTGGAGGCAAGTAACCACAGACTCATAATTGAATGGCCTAAGAGCCACACTGGCATGGCTCCAGTCATGTGCATCTGAGGCTGGGGGTATTACTGGATAGACTATATATGAGCTCGTCCAAATTGGCACCTGATTGGTGACCCGTTAAGTGTGTCGGATTAAGCAAATCTACAAGGTGGCAAAGATCCCATGTCAATGTTATGCAAATCATTAATTGTCTTATCTTCGCGCTTCTCTTTAGATTGCAGCAGTTTCAATTCAGCGTACATTGCGTATTAGTTGGTCAAAACCTGCATTATGATTAATACAGATGTGATGATAGTTGAATATATCACACAGAAAGGTATACCGCTTGTAAACCCGTAGAAACATTCTTAACATTGAGGACCAGAATCGAAATGAGGGATGGGTTTTCCGTTTCTTGTGTTATCATTAGTATTTATTGAATTTGCCATGATAATGTTTCATGCATTTTTGCCATGCATCTTATTTTAGTAATGCGACATGTATTGTTTCTCAAAATCTAGCTATCCATCTTCAGCATGCACTGACGACGTTTTGTACATGTGCTGTAAACGACAATGATATAATGTTTGTAAATACATGTGTGCGTCAAAAGCATTAGTACGGAAGCCCTGAGGTCTCATTTTGACTTATGGTGTCGACGAGAACATGCTGATGTTAATGCCCTTTCGGATTGGAAGAAATGTATTTTCGATATTATTGATACGCGAATAACTTTTTACAAATCAAATTACCATCTTTTACCACCTCGACCTAGAGTTACATTTCGCTACTTGAAGAAAAACATTTCTAATTTTCATTCAGATTATGTTCTTGTTCCTGCTGACAAGGCATCAAACAATGTAATCATTATTTGAAGATTGTATTATGTTGATGTTTTAAAGAAGGAGCTAACTGATTCAAAAACTTATATAACAGTTCAAACACCTGAAAAAGATATAGTATCGGAACATGTAAAAATGTGCAATAATTTTAAGTCTGGTCCTAACATAAAACAACATAAACTTTCTACTTTGAACTGGATTCCGAAACTACATAAAAACCCTTATAAGTCGCGTTTTATTGCCAACTCTAGCTGTTGTACCACTACTAAATTATCTATACTTTTGGCGTCCTGTCTTACTACGATCAAAGAACATGTTAAACGCTACTGTGATAAAATATATGAAAATTCTGGTATTAATGTTTTTTGGTCCATAAAAAATTCAAATGATGTTTTAACAAAACTTGAAAATGAACAGTATAACATTTCTTTACTGAGCTCTTATGATTTCTCTACACTCTATACTACTCCATCTGATAAAGGATGAACTTATTAAATTAATAGAAAAAATCTACGGACGTTACTGCAGCAAATATATTATCTAAAAGAAAGGTAAGAGATCTACAAACATCAAGGCAAGTCCATCTTGTGTAATGTTCAACTTCTCGTAGCAATACAAAAACAAATCTGCAACAAGAGGGGCACAATTTGTACCCATGGGTATACCAACAACTTGACGATATATGGTATCCCCATAACGCACAAATATATTATCTAAAAGAAAGGTAAGAGATCTACAAACATCAAGGCAAGTCCACATTGTGTAATGTTCAACTTCTGAATTCGAAAAGAATGAACGTTGAACATTACAAGCAATGAACATTTTGTTTTCTCTGGCTAAGGTTTTTTCTATTAATTTAATAAAAGTACAAATATGAGTCATGCAGGAAACACCACATACAGAACAAACACTCGCCCGAACAGCAACACAAGGAAACAGCAAATGTACATAGGTAGAAAAAACAACAAGAGACGCACAAAGACAAAACAAACATACAATAGGAGGAAGATGGAAGTACCGCCTTGGAACGGTCAGTGACAAAAGTCACCGGAGGTTTAAACCAACTTCACCCTTATTCCATCCCCATCCTAAAAGACAAACAGTGTAAATAAACGTATCCCCTCTCCGACTAATCTACAACAACCGCGACAGTAAATACAGTGGTAAAGTGCATGTATAACAAAAAAAACCATTTAATTGAACATACTGTATCCACCTATCGCTAGTGTACTCAATGATTGAGCTGCAAACAGAGTAACTATAGAAAAGTAATAAAGGGTACGACAAAAATGAAATAGTACAGATATCCGACGTTCTCATTCCATTTCTGGATTTAAGAGGTCGCCTTCATAGAGTACTAAACCTTTCTTGTCGGCGTACATGCAAAGAGGCCAGCGTGATTGCCAACTGTAAAAGGGTTCACAACCAAACATGCAGTATGTTGTAGTAATACAGGATCCTTTATAAGATGGTAAGGTAGAGTAGTATAGAGTGTAGAGAAATCATAGAGTTCAATAAAGAAATGTTATATTGTTCATTTTCAAGTTTTGTTAAAACATCATTTGAATGTTTTATGGACCAAAAAACATTAATACCAGAATTTTCATATATTTTATCACAGTAGCGTTTAACACGTTCTTTGATCGTAGTAAGACAGGACGTCAAAAGTTTAGATAATTTAGTAGTGGTACAACAGCTAGAGTTGGCAATAAAACGCGACTTATAAGGGTTTTTATGTAGTTTCGGAATCCAGTACAAAGTAGAAAGTTTATTTTATTTTATGTTAGGACCAGACTTAAAATTATTGCACATTTGTACATGTTCCGAGACTATATCTTTTTCAGGTGTTTGAACTGTTATATAAGTTTTTGAATCAGTTAGCTCCTTCTTTAAAACATCAACATAATACAATCTTCAAATAATGATTACATTGTTTGATGCCTTGTCAGCAGGAACAAGAACATAATCTGAATAAAAATTAGAAATGTTTTTCTTCAAGTAGCGAAATGTAACTCTAGGTCGAGGTGGTAAAAGATGGTAATTTGATTTGCAAAAAGTTATTCGCGTATCAATAATATCGAAAATACATTTCTTCCAATCCGAAAGGGCATTAACATCAGCATGTTCTCGTCGACACCATTTGATGCAGAATTCTTGAATAGCTTCCGCAATATGAGTTCGACAAGCGTCAAAATCAATAAGGGAAGGTAATCTATATTTAGGTTCTTTAGATAGGAGGGTCCTGAGACGTTTATCCTTAATGATATCAAAATTACCAGTAATGACATGACCAACTGGTTTATAGCAAAAGCTAGAAATGCTACAATTTTATTGTAGTTAAAAATAACATTTCTAATAGGTTTATTATATTTATTACAGATGATAGGTGATTCAGAGTTGATGAAATATTTGGGAATAGCATCGATTACATTCTTATCACGAAATATACTTTGAATATCAATAAAATCGATACCTTTATTTAGGAACTGAAGTTTCAGAAAATGTCTTTTATGTTCAGATTCTTTATCAATACGTGGACGAAGAACATACTGTGTGTAACTTTGTATAAGTGAGGCAGTATTAATTAACGGATCTGTACGCATATAGATTTTATCAGCCTCTTCGTCTATTGACTTAAGACAGGAAAAGGGTAAAGACGATAAACAAGATAACATAGAATGTTTACCAGTTTGTTTTAGAATAGTATGTTAATCATGAATAGACATATTACGACGTAATTTACGCTTAATATTACCATTTCTACGTCTGCCATGTGATCTACTTTTACGTTTTCGAATAGAAAATATCGATACTTGGATCTTAAGAAATGTTGCCGCTTTGGAAAATGTTATCATTAAGGCCTAAAGGAAAAGATGTTTATAATTTCTTTATCCAGTCTAGCTCTGTGATAAAACGAGCTTTAGATTTTAAACTACCAGTAGTTTTAGAATCATAATAAATTTGTATTACTGGTTGAACCGAAACATATTTGAATGAATGTCCTGTATGACGAAAATGCTGGTAAAGAAAATTGCGTACTTTTTTACAAACCATGTTATATTACTTTTCGATGTCCTCATCAATACTGGTAATTTACACGTCATTACAATGGCGTCTCCTCAAAATTTGATACTTTTAAAAATGATTTCATATATCATAATCATTGCTATGGTGTACTGATACGGATAACAACAATGAACATACTCGTATATATGCAACTATTCAAATGAGCCGAGACATCAGCCTACACATACTCCATTTAGTTTGCTTAATAAGTTTAAGTTCTTGAGTCAGTATCTTAATCTTTGCTTAAGTCAGACGCTGGGCAAATCATTTCACGTTATTTGTGAAACTCTACTCATTGTTATGAATATAAAAGTAAGCAGATTTTTAAAGTTTCATATCACACTTGGAAATTCAAACGCTATTTTGTACCTTAACTGTTCATTTGTTTTCATACCAGAAAGATGCGCAGTCATGCCCGTATAAAGAAAATAACTGATATAGTTTGATATAAAACCAGCTAAATCATAATTAATTCGAAAGCGATTGAATTATTTCGGTATACTTTGAGCATACCTGATGATTTAAAATTCGTTCTACCGTTTTTAAATAATGTTCTTTTTATTTGATTTAAGCATAAATAATTATGAATGTGCTAATGAACTGATTAACAACATGATATTCTAAATCAAAGACCATTGTATTTCTTATAACTATATTTGGTAACATGTTGATAATGTTAGCTCCCAGCTGCCCGAAGCCCTGTGATACAACGTTTTTACATTTTCTATGCGTTGACGCTGTCCGGACGTACATTTGCTATGGAAACTCTAAAACTTAATAAAATGCAGATGACCCAAAGAGACAAGTTTTTACATAGTATCTGCTAGATTACGCTCAATTAGGTGGCTTTATTATAAGAACACATCTTTATGCATTTGGAGCATCGCAAGTGATTTCAGATCTAGTTTTACCATTTCCCTGTCTTTTTCTCTAATTTTTAGGGGCTTCTCATTAATATTCATGAACATGCTAATGAACTCATTAACAACAATGCATTCTAAATCAAGGACCAGTGTATTTATTTTATGCTTAGTAACAATTTGATACTGTTAGCTACCAGCTCTCTATAATGTTATCTCCTCTATGCGCTTACGCTGTCGGGACGTACCTCTGCTATGGATACTCAAAAACGCAATAAAAATGTATATAAGCCATAGAAACTCGATTTTGTTTTATATAATACTTTCCTTGCTGATGCTTTATGTATAAGAACATATTTGGGTGTATTTGGAGCAACACATGTGATTTCAGATCTAGTTTTCGCAATCTTCTAGTCGTTTTTCCTTCATTTTGGGTGTTCTCATTAATATTCATGATTATGCAAATGAGGTAATGAACGAAAATATACTCTTAATGAAGGACCAATGTCTTACCTTAAGTTTGGCACCTGTTTCAAACTCTTAGTGCCCCAAATAGCATAGATATACTACATTAAGGCCTTTACCCACCGTCGTTTTTTCAGACCACTGGTTGCCATGGAAACGGTAGAAATACCCATAGCAGGAATGAGTTTTTTCATGGGTACAATTTTGATTTCCATTCAGCAGACCCTACCAAACACTCTGGTACCCATGAAAAAAATCAGACGGGGGTGCACGGTAACCCTTTCTCGTCCCCGGGTACAAAAGCACACGATCAACGAATAAGTTCAGCAAAGTCATTGAGTACATTTTTGACGGATTGTCACAGTTATTATGCTATGTTTTACATGTTGTCCTGTGTTCACCGTCGTCTATGTTGTGGGTAAGTCCAGCGGGGATACCTTTATTTACAATATTTGTAAAGCTAGGGTGACTTTGAGAGAAGTGTGAGGTTAGGACGTCCGTAAACCGGTTTAAACCCCCAGTGGTGTTTTTGCTACTGACCGTGCCAAGGCGGTACTCTCTTTGTCACCCTTCCTTTTGTTTGCCTTGCGTCTTTGTGCTTGTGATTTTGTTCGTGCGTGGAACGTTTGTCTCTGGTTCTTGTGTGTCTTTTGGTGTTTTCTGTGTTCAATTTGTGTGTATGTGTGTGTGTGTGCGTTTGGGTGTGTGGTTGTGTGTGTGTGTCTATCGGTGTTTTGGTGGTGGTTGCGTCTTGTATGTGGCTTTGCCTGCTTGACTTTACTACTTTTCCATTTACTGTAATTAATATGCACATTGCAGTCAAAATGTATACAATAGACAAATCTAAGGGTAATGACCATTTCCTTTGATAGTCGAACGTTTACACCACCTCTTCATAAATTAAGTTATTGAATGAATAAACATATCAATTTGTACGTTTCTATAGTTAATAATTATGCTTTTTCAAATGTCCCTCTAAACATATGTGTAACTAAATATGTGAGGAGAGTTTTTCTTGTGTGTGTATCGAAGTTTCTACTGAAGAAACAACGTATATGTAGTTTTCTATCCTATCACCTTTACATGACACACAAAACAGCAAATCCAGATGGAAGATATTGCATTTTGTATTGTTAAATAAATGTCACCAAGTAGTATCTGATAATGGTCAAAGGGACTATCCCAATATACGTTAATTGTTCATAATGCCACATGTAATTATATAGTGCATATGCACCATTGCATATGGAAGTATGCCTGTTTCAAGAAGTGACAACTGGAGGGCTGTAGTATGACATTACTTACAGTGAAATGTTAAACTCTTTCCTATTACCAGATTACGAATTTCTACTAACAAATGTGGGAAGAATATTATTTGATGTGTTGTCTTTCTACAATTAAGGTATAAAATTTGATTTATGCTTAATTGTCACGAACCTGTCAATAGTTTGAACTATTTCATCTGTGTTAGAAATGCCACATTGAAGGTACAGGTACATTATTACACATAACTTACTCATTAGTAAATATAAATGCAATCTACGGACGTTACTGCAACACTGGATTTCTCACCTTGAAATCTTTGGTGATGTTATCTACACATTTCGGAAAGTTCAGGGTCATATCCATTTTCATGATTTGTATATTAAACGCATAAGAAAGAGGAATATAGAGAGACACAGAGATTGAGAGAGAGAAAAAAGATAGATTGGTTGGGAATGATGAAAGAGAGATAGAGTGGAGAGAGAAAAAGAAAGGAGGTCGGAGAGAGAGAGAAAGAAATTGACAGGAAAGAGGAACAGAAAGACAGAAAGAGAAGGAGGAAAGAGAATAATATGTATTGATGGGTAAGTGGGTCAATGAGAGACAGAGATGAGATAGAGGGATATGAAAGTAAGCGAGTGGGAAGTGAAGGTGATGCAGACAGAGACATAGAGAGCGAGAAAGATAGTATGGTGGTAAGTGTGAGACAGGAGAGAGGATGACATAGAGAGATAGCAAAGAGGGAAGAGATATGATAGAATGGGAAAAAGACAGAGAGACAGAAACACATATACACAGTCAGAGACAGAAATAGAGAGACAGAGTGAGATACAGATAGAGAAAATGGAGATGAAAGAGAGGAGAGAGCGATGGAGAGGAAAAACAGAGAAAAGACAGAAAGAAATAGAGACAAACAGATAAGGGTGAATGGACTGGTATGTGGGTCAGGGATAGAGAGAGACACACAGAGAGAGAGGGCGAGAGAAAAGAAGGGAGCGAGAGAAAGATAGATAGAGAGCAGAGGCAAGAATGGAGAGGGGAGAGAGGGAATGGGAGCGGTAAGGCAACAATATACATTGTAGACGTCTGTGTTCGTTGTACTTAGAACCTGTATTGTCAACGCAATATAACTGCTATGTACATATTTTGCAACTAAATAAGCTAATACGAATTTTCTGAAAAGACATACATAATGTAGAGTAGGAAGCTTTAGAATGGAAATTAATTGCTAGTTAAGACCTGCGTCAGCGTCTAACGGCATTTGAAGCTCGGGTTTCAGAAGATGTGCCAGTACTTGGAATATACCATGTTTTGCTTTGTAATCGAATACATGCCTTTTCAGAACTTCACTTCGTTTAGATCAAATGCATCAACGTCGATGCAATAGTTGCAGCACGACGACACAGCTGCTGTTAATGACTAACATTAGTGTTCACAACGCAGGACATGAGCTATTTTCTCAATATTCTTCAAAGAATTCCACCAGCAGGTGTGCCCTTGCAATCAATTCTGGGTCTTTGTTTGTGTATGACACCTGAGATTAATTTTCTTCCGAAACCATCTATAGTTTTTTAGCCATTTTGCACTGTAAATACGTCTTTTAAAATGGTGTGCTTTTCTCAGTTCATCCCCAGATGAAGTGTTTGATTCCACCGTAGGCAGACTAGAGGTTCTATGGCGATGTAGAGAAAATAATTTGCACTGATTAGGTAGAGAGTAGCTATTTTGTTTGAAACATTTTAGATGAGATATGACAATTTAGAAACAATTTTCAAAAGTCATGTTTGTAAACTGAAAATTGGTATTGTAGTTTACATGATTGTAAGTATAAAGGCGTTGCCTAAGACTGTATTCCTACACATACTTACGTATAGCTCAGTCTTCTACTTAGTTAAGGATAATTTTAACCGCCAGCGTTTAGATAGCTTACAACTGTGTTTCATAGGACATTATTATAACCATAAACCTTCAGTAACTGATGTTTGACGCTTGTAACTCATAATGTTTGCACCGCATCTGTGTATGTGTGTGTATAAATCTACATCAGAACGTCTATGTATAGTAAAGATGGTATGTTTATTTATATACGTACCTCAGACAGGTTTTAATGGATATTTAAATGCAGTCTTTGAGTGACCTGTTTTGTCCTGTTTGTTTTCTATCAGCAACTTAAACAAACCCTGACTCCAACTTTTGATACTAGATGAAATAGAAACTGCATGTTAGTGTACACACCAATCTGTTCCAGCTTTATCTATTTAGTGGGATTAGGTCAAAGTCAACGTCACCTGTCAAGATCAATGTTTGTGTACACATGCATTTTTGAAGGATGCATGTATTGAGTGGTTTAAGGTGTAGGTCAATATCACTCTCAAAAGGTAAAACTTATAGTTATACATGTATAATTACATGTATAACTATAACGCAGACTGTTATAAAAGAATTGTTAGCATATATCGTTTTTTAAAAAATATGCATGTTTTTATATTTATGCTAACAACATTTGTACTGCAGAATGTTAAGAAATGAAATTAGTAAGTGTGGTTCATTCTTTCCTTGGAATGTTCATGATATAACACGGAGCTATTTAGCCTTCCTAGAATGTGTCCGATTTTCACCGTAGGCATATTGGATGTTCATTTATGATGTAGAGAATATAATCTGCACTGATTATGTAGAGAAACACTGTTTTGTTTCAAACAGTTTATATGAGAAACGACAGTAAAGAAACAATTTTAACCGTGAAATTTCACTAACTGATGTTTGACCCTTGTACCTCATAATGTTTGCAAAGCATCTGTGTATGTGTGAGTGCATAATTGTACCTCAGAACGTATGTGTATAGTATTGATGGTATGAGTATTTATTACGTACCTCAGACAGAGGTAATAAATGCCTTACTATGCATTTTCAATCGAAGACGACCCAGACCAGACTGGTATGGTAGGAACTGTCAGATCAGTGTATATTCTGTTTGCTGCAGATTTATTCTTTGTGCTATATATTTTGCTGTAAATGCTGTTTCTATTTAGTGATATCAGGTAAATGACAAATACACCCTTCAGGATCAACGTTAGTGTACAGATGCAGTTTTAACAAATGCATCTATTGAGTGGGTCGAAATCACTCTTTGTAAAAAAAGATTAATGTTTGAAAAAACAGAATAATGTTGGCTTTTGCTTTTTAGCTTATACAGAGGCTTAATTTTTGTTGTGCTCATGATTCTCAAAGAGTTGCATCATTTGAGTGCGGTCAGGCCAATGCCATGTCTTACAGTCAAACGTTATCTTCCGAGGTAAATAAAACTGTTTAGCATTTTATTATTTAGATCAAACCTAAACGTTCTTTCTGAAATTGCATGTTGTTCAATTTGAGTTGGCAACATTTGTACTGCAAAATGTTAAGAAATGAAAATAGTAACTGTGGTTCATTGTTACCTCGGAATGTTCATGATATAACATACAGTTAGTTAGCCTTCCCAGAATGTGAACGATTCTCACGGTAGGCAGATTGGATGTTCTATTGTGATGTAGAGAAAACAATTTGCACTGATTATGTAGAGAAAAACTATTTTGTTCCAAATATTCAAGATGAGATACGATCGCATAGAAACAATGTGCAAAAGTCGTGTTTCTATTCTGAAAATTGGTAATATAATTTATATCATTGTAAGTATAAAGGCGTTGGCATTTGAGTTTTCGTATCTATTAAGAGTGTAAGAATATAGCAACTGATTCTTTTCATTGAGTTAACTTCGGTAATAGGTGTTTGACGCTTGCACCTTATAATGTTTGAAAGTGTGTTCATAGAACGTCTGTGTATAGTATTGATGGCATGTGTATTTATAACGTACATCAGACACAGGTTTTAAATTGATCACATAATATTTGTATGTTAACATTTTCCTCCATGAATACTTTGCAGTCTGAGAGGACCCATACCAGACTGCTTCGGTAGGAACTCTCAGTTCAGGATCTACCATGTTTACATAAGATATATGGAAAAGTAGTAAAGTCAAGCAGGCAAAGCCACATGCAAGACGCAACCACATAAGGTATATGTTTTGTGCTTTATATTTAGTATTCTTATTCACATTAAAACACTGCATTTCGGCGGTCTGTTTTGTCCTATTTGTTTTCTGACAGCAACGTTAACCTTGGCTCCAACTTGGTGCCAATAATGTTGGCTTTTGCTTTTGAGCTATATACAGAACCTTAATTTCTGATGTCCTCATGCATCTCAAAGAGTTGCATCATTTGAGTGAGGTCAGGATAATGCCATGTCTTAAAGTAATACGTTATCTTTCGAGGTAAATAAGCATTTTGTTATTTAAATCATACCTAACTTTTCTTTGTGAAATTGTTATTTATACAGATGCTGACTGTCTTACAGCAACTATACAAGTATTGCAACCAGTCGAAGAAAAGTCATGTCCATTATGAAAAGAATATTCTGCAGATTCTCACAAAGGTAAAGTCCGTATAATTACTTGTATAATTGTAACGCAAATTATTATAACAGTAGTGTTTGCAAATATCGTTTTCATGCAAATATGCATGCTGTTAAATTTGTGTTGACAACATTTGCACTGCAGAATGTTTAGAAATGAAAATAGTAACTGCGGTTCATTGTTACCTCGGAATGTTCATGATATAACACACAAAACACAAAAATATATTTTAATACACATACTTTTTAAATACTCTGGAATACTTTTTCAGTCATTGGATACGCAAAGTAGAAGGAATTCTGTGTTTTTTAAACTTTTTCTACAACTCTGGATTACCAGAAGCTTGATCAGAATCAAGGTACGCCTGAACAACACGGAGGTAAACAACAATCATGTCAGCCCCCAAGTACAGACTGATCATATGTGTACTACTGCTCCAGAAGTAAGAAAGATGTACCATAAAACAAACTCTTGGTAATAGAAATTTTCCCAATACATTACAAACGGAACCAGTTACCAAACATATCGGATTAAACGAACATATCAACTTGTACATGACGCCAGAACCGATATCTACAGCAAACATTATATATTACCACTGCACTAGACCTCATCACGGTATATGAAATTCAACAGCATGTATAAAATAACAACATTACTTCTATCTGGAGATATATCAATGAACCCCGGTCCAGTAAAAAACCCATGTAAATTATGTACAAAGCCAGTAGCTTAAACCCACCGAGCTGTCCGTTGTGAATTGTGTGAGAAGCCGGTGCATATTAAGTGTGCAGATATTACACCATCTCAGTATAGAACACTGAGCCAGTCTATCGAACCATGGTACTGCAAACAGTGAAACCGAAAGAAAGAGACAATCAATAAATCACGAAATCAGCTCAAAACAGAAACCAATCAACACTACGTATATACGAGAAACCCTGCGAAAGATACCAGCGAAAGGGAGGCAACCTGTACTATAACAATGAGAAAGGTAAACGACAGTTTTGCCCCTTCGCCTCATCCTCAGAAATCCAAGCCCCCATGATACAAAAACATCTGACACTCTCCCCGATAGTTCAAATGAGTTTGAGTTATTTAACGAGGTACAAACCTGAGGAATATTAACAGAAAGAGGCCTATTATTGGGCACATAAACATAAATAGTGCTAGGTATAAATTTCAGGAAATAAGATAACTGTTTGACGATAAACTAGTTGACATGTTCTGTATCTCGGAAACAAAAATAGACGAGACATTTAATAGTAATCTTTTTTTTCTGTAGAGGGATACCAACTACACAGAAAAGACCGCAATGCCCATGGAGGAGGACTAATGACACTTACAAGATCAGATTTGCCAATGAAAAGGCGATTAGACTTAGAAACACCAAACTTAGAATCACTTTGTTTTGAATTTGATCTAGAAAAAAGAAAATGGGGCATATTATTTGCATACAGACCCCCATCAGTCTGATACATTTTTTGAAAACGAATTGACAAAGTGTTTAGATAAAATTCTTATGAAATTCGACCATATTATTATTGCTGGTGATCTAAACTATGATCTGACTAGACCAGAAAAATCCAGAACCATTCTTAATGTAATGGATTCTTTTGGTCTAGTTAATCTTATAAGAGAACCTACATGTTTTAACAACCGTAACAACCCTACACTTATAGATGTAATTTTAACAAACTGTCCTACACTATTTTGTAACTCATCGGTTTTTAACTGTAGCATAGGTGATTGTCATAGTATGATCTTCACAAGTTTAAAAGAACAGGTAAATAATATCAGAAGAAAACCTGTTTCATTCAGAAGTTATAAAAAATTTAATGAATTGAATTTTAACTTAGAATTAGAAAATGTACCTTTTCATATAGCACATATTTTTGATGACTTAGATGACATATATTGGGTACATGAAAGGCTTTTTATTGAAATTTTAGATGAACATGCACCTATCAAACAGAAAAGACCCAGTAAAAACCCACCACCTTATATGAACTCGGAATACAGAAAAATAATTTACAAAACCAGACAGGCGCAGAACAAATATATGAAATTCAAAACAAGCAGAAACTGGGAAAACTTTAGAAAACTAAGAAATACTAAAACCAAAGTAAAATGAGAATCAATAAAAACTTATTTCCTAGAAAGATGTGGTGGTGGCCCGAAGTCAAAAGACTTCTGGCCTACTATTAAACCCTTCGTATCACAAAAATCTCTGCAAAATAACTCAAATGAAATAATACTTAAGGAAAATGACACCCTGATCTCTGAACAAGTTAAGGTCTGTGAACTTTTTAATGAATTTTATGTAAACATTGCAAAAATATAGGCATTAACTCTAACTCAGAAGTAGATTCTACCAACCCAAGTATAATGAAAATAGAACAAAAACATCAGAATAAAAATAAAGCGGAATTTAGTTTTAGACATGTCTCACCAGAAAATGTATGCAAATTACTTAAAAACATAAACCCTAAAAAGGCTACAGGCATTGACAACATACCTAAAAAAAAATCCTAAAATGTTCAGCTGAGACCATATCCAGACCTTTGGCAAACATAGCAAACAAAATGATAGACATATGAATATTCCCAGACAATCTAAAAAAAACTCAAGTTACTCCTCTATTAAAAAAAGATGACCCCTTTACCATGAAAAATTATAGACCTGTCAGTATACTAACATCAACTTCTAAATTATTTGAAAAGATTATTAATGAACAACTTAGTACATACTTTGAGGACATATTCCACAATTACTTGTCAGCATTTAGACCCAAATATGGCTGTCAGACAACCCTGATGCGCCTGGCTGAGGACTGGAAAATTGCACTAGACAATACGGAGCATGTGGCAGCAATTCTTATGGACCTTTCAAAGGCCTTTGATTGTCTGCCACATGACCTCATAGTCCTCAAGCTCAGTGCATACGGGTTATCTGAAAATGCTTGCACTCTTATAGAAAACTACCTATCTAATAGGAAATAAAGAGTTAAAGTGGGACTTTCCCACAGCTCATGGCTTGAAACTATGAAAAGGGTGCCCCAAGGCTCAATACTAGGCCCTCTAATCTACAATATCTTCATGAATGACATTTTCTACTTTATTGAGAAATCTAAAATTTATAATTATGCAGATGACAATACATTATCCTACAACCGCCAAAATATTGATATTCTTAAATCTACATTAGAAGAAGAAAGCAACACATTGATTAAATGGTTCAAATTCAACTTAATGCAAGCAAACCCTGACAAGTTTCAAGCTATAGCTGTGGGAAAGAAAACACATGACAATATAATAAACTTCAATTTAGAAGGAATTAATATAAAGTGTGAAAACAGTGTTAAACTGCTTAGGGTAGAAATTGACTATCTACTAAATTTTAACGAACAAATAGCTAAAATGTGCAAAAAAGCAGCTGGACAACTAAATGTTCTTTTAAGATTAAGTAAGTTTTTATCACCTGATTGCAAACTTTTGGTATATAAGTCATTTGTGAGATCCAACTTTAATTACTACCCTTTGATCTGGCATTTTTGCAACAAAACAAACACAGAACAAATAGAAAAATTACAACACAGAGCCCTAAAAATAGCGTTTAATGATTTCTCATCCAGTTATGAATATCTCTTAGATAAAGTAAATATGCCTACCCTACATTTAAGCAGAATTAGAACAATTGCCATCGAAACGTTTAAATGCATTTATCATTTATCTCCACCCTACCTACATGATTTAGTACAACTAAAACAGTCTTCATATTCTTTTAGGTACGACAACTTACTAGAAACCCAAAGTATAAGAACAACAAGCTACGGTAAGCAGTCCTTCAGGTATGAGGCCGCCCAGATCTGGAACAGCCTGCCAAATCAGATCCGACAAATCGATAACTACAAGGAGTTTGTCAGGCTGATCCGGACCTGGAGTGGCCCATCCTGTAAGTGTGCTATGTGTTCATGGTTGTACCTCTCTGTGTCCACAACCAGCCATTTGCTATGCATGAACTTTTATTTAGTTGCTTTTGTGTTGTAACTTGTAAATTACATGTTTGTTGCTTTGCTTTATGTTTCTTGCTTTGCTTTATGTTTAATTGAAGTTTTTATGATTTTTTTGATGTGTTTGTTCCTAGATGTTAATCCACTGTGAGGAAGTTGCTGATCAGTTCTTCCCAAATCTGATTTGGGTGGATAAATGGTTTTACTTCTAATTTACCTGTCGCACTTTTGTGCCTTCTTTTGACTGTCAGACTCTTAGTTATACTCTTTTTAAGGCAGTTTTTAGGCTTAAGTCACGATCAGCAACTTTCACACAGGTTTTAGTTTTAGAAACAGGTAATCTGCAGATTGGCACCTGATAGGGGGCCAGAACGCCTGGTCCCTTATCAGGATCTATGAACCCAGAGTAAATCAATTAGCATGCGCAGACAGTCATATATCCAAATTGTGCACCACTTTACTAGATACCTGATCTGGATCTATGTTGTCTGCACATGACCCCATTTTACTTTTTATTATCGTTCTTTATTATACATGTGGCGGCCGTAAAACGTCGCCCCGTACTTCATTCTCAGTGTTGTTATACCTTCTGATCCTTCGAGATCATGAATTTCAGTACTTCTTGTTCTGAAAATTGAATACCGCTTAAGCCGGTGCTAGGGGGCGTGAGCAGTGTTGCACTTTCAATTACTGCTCATGAACAGACTCAATAAAACCGAGTCTGCAATTTTCTCTTTTTGTAATGCAATTTTTGCTTTCGGGGGATCACCACCCTTCAGAATTTATAATCTTCACAACAGCAGGTGTTAAGTGCTTGTGTGGCGGCCGTAAAACGTCGCCCCGTACTTCATTCTCAGTGTTGTTATACCTTCTGATCCTTCGAGATCATGAATTTCAGTACTTCTTGTTCTGAAAATTGAATACCGCTTAAGCCGGTGCTAGGGGGCGTGAGCAGTGTTGCACTTTCAATTACTTCTCATGAACAGACTCAATAAAACCGAGTCTGCAATTTTCTCTTTTTGTAATGCAATTTTTGCTTTCGGGGGATCACCGCCCTTCAGAATTTATGCAATTACATTTACATGTATACAGGTAGATGTGATATACACCGCATGCTCTATTAGATGTATATAATAATGCACTCTGTAGAATTTTTACCATTTTAAACTTGATAATGTATTTCTTTACAGGCTGTTAGTTGATTTTAGTGTTAAGAAACTTATTATTATGTCGGTAAATAGCTTTTAGCTAATGTTAAATATGTTGTGAAAACACCCGACTGTAAATAAAGTTTCTTGTATCTTGTATCTTGTATCTAGGCAGCCTTCCCAGAATGTGTTCTTTTCTCACCGTAGGCAGATTGATATGCTCTGGTGATCAATGTTTGCAAAACCACAGAATAATGTTGGCTTTTGGTTTTTAGCTGTATATAGATGTTAAATTTTTCGTGTGCTCATGCATCTCAAAGAGTTGCACCAATAGAGTGAAACTATATAGAAACTATGTTACATTGTAATTTGCACATGACCTACTAGTAATTAGCAGTAAACTGTATTTTCATTAGTTAATACCTTGACTGGCATACAGCCTTTTTACAATGCCTCTACACATGGCCAATCTATGTAAAATCCAGATATACAGTCTGCTAACGTGTCGAAATTCCTGGTATCATATTAGATTGGAATTTAGACAAACGAAATTGTTATGTGTTGAAAAATTAACAATTGTTGTTAATAGTAACTGGTGATAGATCTAATATAACTAGAAGTCATAAACTTCAACAGTATGAAACAGTATGAGTATAATGTATTAAGAAAATATAAACAACAGGATCAGTATTAATTATCTTCAAATACAGTTTTATAAAGTTATTTGTCTGAATGTAGTAAAATATTTGTTTATTAAAAATGTAAACAGATCCATGAATTTGAAGTCACGGGTGCTGGAGAAATCGCCTAGTGAAGAAATCGCCTACAATTAGATATATAGTAAAACAATTGGAGATTTCGCCTAGAAAGCAATTATATAGTGATTTTAGTTCGTATGGTACAGGTAGTGATAACATGACAGACCTATAAAGAACGTTTGTAACAAGAATAAATTGTCCTGTTGTCTTGTTTTATAGATCAAGCTGTGTGTGTGTGTAAGTGGGTGTGGGTGTGGGGTGTGTGTGTGTCTCTCTGTCTGTGTCTGTGTGTGTATCTGTGTGTGTATGTTTGTGTCTGTGCGTGCGTGCGTGCGTGTGTCCGAAAATAAACTACATTTTCTCGGCCGATGTTTTGCCGTTCATGTAAACCCAAAACTTCGTACTTCTCTATTCAAAGGCTAAACTAGAACTCCTTTTGTTTTATTATTGTAAGTGGTCAGGGGCAGTGGATTGGACCACGTGACCTCTCTGCAGAAAGGGGGCCGAAGGGGTTTAATACATCACGTGACTTTTGTACACAATCTTGCGTAATAGCTATCATCGTGCCGGCGGTATGTTTTTACAGTTATTACGCTAGATAAATGATCTGGAGACCAACTATAAATATGAATTTATGAAGTGTATCAATTTACGATGTAATAGAAGTATCATGAGTAAGGTACATAACTCTAACATTAGTATTAGGTCAAAAGTAATGCAGAAAGCTATTTTATTACGCGTCAGTAGGAGAAAATTGGTTAACATTCACGACGTATTATTTTTTGTAGGGATATTCATGTAGTGCATATTTCTATCAAAGTAATATAAATTGTTTAAACTGCTGAAAATGTTACAGGAGTTAAAAACAAATTGAAAACCAGCACCTTTCTAGTGTCTAGTACTGTTCAGTATTTGGTGTTCTGTTCCTGTATTGGGTTTTTCAACCTGTTGCAGTGTGTTTAGTATACGTTTAGTTTAACCTATAGTATTTTGTTTCTGCACTGTTTGTTTTTTTTCAACATTTGATGATTAATTCATCCACAGTTATTTCAAACGTAAGAAAGTTGCTATTGTACTGTTATTTCAACCGTTGGTAATGCTTTTCTGCAGTGTTAACAGGTGAACAATTCCAAAATCATTTTCTCTCAAACTACAGGTCGATTTTAGTATAAAAAGGTAAAAGTAAAGTACCTAGTTATCGTCTACTTTCAGTCCGAATGACAGCTCAGCCGACTTTATAACGTATCAGGAATGTTCTGTAGGTGACATCAAACTTATTCAAGCTTTTTTTTGCTTGCAAAAAACTCTGTCCGTATTGTTAAAAACGGGGGAAATGGTATAAAAAGTATTTTTCTAAACAACTGACCTAATTTCGACATATTTGATAGGAGTGATCGTTAGGTTTCCGTGACTTTTTTCAAATGATTTTATAGTCGTTATTGGGCTATGTTCCTAATGGCAAAAGGTGTGTTTTTCCCAATTTTGATTGAAAAATTCCCAATTCAGACGTAAAAGCGTTTATCTAGAAAATCCAGTCAAGCCAAAACCTCTAAAATCCATAAACAAACGGCAGACCCAGATTAGGTCTGATATGAATTCTGGAGGTTTTGGCATGACTGGGTCTGTTGTATTTGCAATGGACATTTGTAAGAGGGAATTTGTTGATATCTTACAGCTACAAAATTCCAAAATCAGACAATTCCCAATTTCAGGGATATGGGTCATCTTTCAAAAATGATGAAAATAGCCGTCCTTTTGACATAATTATGTTCTTTCTCAGCTGTTTGCTGTATCATTTAAAGAATGAGACCACTACTCTTATGTAAAATAGATCACATAGCCTCTTGACCCATTAGAGCGATATCACACTATATTGGTCCTCTATTTTGTTTAACTCATAATGCTTCCTGGTCTTTAACATTCAAACTTCACTCCATAGAGACGCGTTTTGGCACATTTGCAAACAAAGTAGACCCATATCAGATGGTTCCAATGAAAGCAGTCTGACCAGGCTCTGCTCTGTTTGCGTATGAAATAATATAGACATATTTCTACAGTTTCTGTCAAAGCAAAACTTCTATTGTTCATAATGGCATTATAATAAATCAATTACAGTTGAACTAAAAGTTCTTCCAAAACTTACACTACATAATTACTTTAAAATAGATAACTACGGATATCTAGAAACACACGTGACAGTTTAATGCAAGTCTAAAGTAATGCCGAACGTTCCTGTAGGGGATTCAGCATTACCTTAGACCTACATTAAGCTGTGAACTCTATCAATAGTCCAGATTAGAAATTGGATAACTCGAACTTCTATTATCTCAAACTAATTTGTATAGTCTCTTGAAGTTCGAGATATCGAAGTTCAACTGGACATGTAATTAATATTCATTCAGCCATTATGTCTGATATGAGTATTCGTGTAGCAAATGGTTAGAATATTCATGCAGTAAATGTTAATGTATTCATTAGAATGTCATGTAGTAAACGATTAGAATATTCATGTACTAAAGGGTTAAAGTATTCATATAGTAAAGGATTAGAGTATTCATGTAATAAAGGGTTAAATTATTCATGTAGTAAAGGGTTAGAGTATTCATGTACTAAAGGGTTAAAGTATTCATATAGTAAAGGATTAGAATATTCATGTACTAAAGGGTTAAAGTATTCATGTAGTAAAGGATTAGAGTATTCATGTAATAAAGGGTTAAATTATTCATGTAGTAAAGGGTTAGAGTATTCATGTAGTAAAGGGTTAGAGTATTCATGTAGTAAAGGGTTAGAGTATTCATGTAATAAAGGGTTAAATTATTCATGAAGTAAAGGGTTAGAGTATTCATGTAGTAAAGGGTTAGAGTATTCATGTAGTAGTAAAGGGTTAGAGTATTCATGTAGTAAAGGGTTAGAGTAGTCATATAGTAAAGGGTTAGAGTATTCATGTAGTAAAGGGTTAGAGTAGTCATATAGTAAAGGGTTAGAGTATTCATGTAGTAAAGGGTTAGAGTAGTCATATAGTAAAGGGTTAGAGTATTCATGTAATAAAGGGTTAAATTATTCATGTAGTTAAGGGTTAGAGAAGTCATATAGTAAAGGGTTAGAGTATTCATGTAATAACGGGTTAGAGTATTCATGTAGTAAAGGGTTAGAGTATTCATGTAATAAAGGGTTAAATTATTCATGTAGTAAAGGGTTAGAGTATTCATATAGTAAAGGGTTAGAGTATTCATATAATAAAGGGTTAGAATATTCATATAGTAAAGGGTTAGAGTAGTCATATAGTAAAAGGTTAGAGTAGTCATATAGTAAAGGGTTAGAGTAGTCATATAGTAAAGGGTTAGAGTATTCATGTAGTAAAGGGTTAGAGTATTCATATAATAAACGGTTAGAATATTCATATAGTAAAGGGTTAGAGTATTCATATAATAAAGGGTTAGAATATTCATATAGCAAAGGGTTAGAGTATTCATGTAGTAAAGGGTTAGAGTATTCATATAGTAAAGGGTTAGAGTATTCATATAATAAAGGGTTAGAATATTCATGTAGTAAAGGGTTAGAGTATTCAGGTAGTAAAGGGTTAGAGTATTCATGTAGTAAAGGGTTAGATAATTAATGTAGTAAAGGGTTAAATCATTCATGTAGTAAAGGGTTAGAGTATTCATGCAGTAAAGGGTTAGAGTATTCATGTAGTAAAGGGTTAAATTATTTATGTAGTAAAGGGTCCGAGTATTCATGTAGTAAAGGGTTAAAGTAATCATGTAGTAAAGGGTCCGAGTATTCATGTAGTAAAGGGTTAAATTGTTCATGTATACATGTAGTAAAGGGTTAGAGTATTCATGCAGTAAAGTGTTAATAAATTATTCATTAGAGTATTCATGTTGTAAAGGGTCGGAGTATTCATGTAGTAAAGGGTCCGAGTATATATCTAGTAAAGGGTAATAGGTCGTTGTTGCAATGTGCCACTCACACAGATGTTCCAACCCTTTCAGTGAGAGGGTCATTCATGTCCTTTGGAAACAATCTAAATCAGGACGAGAAAGAAGCCCTCTCATCAGGGTCTGTACTGCTTGCTATATTACACCTCCTAGGGGAGCCCTCTCATCAGGGTCTGCACTGTTTGCTATATTACACCTCCTAGGGGAGCCCTCTCATCAGGGTCTGCACTGTCTGCTATATTACACCTCCTAGGGGAGCCCTCTCATCAGGGTCTGCACTGTTTGCTATATTACACCTCCTAAGGGAGCCCTCTCATCAGGGTCTGCACTGTTTGCTATATTACACCTCCTAGGGGAGCCCTCTCATCAGGGTCTGCACTGTTTGCTATATTACACCTCCTAGGGGAGCCTTCTCATCAGGGTCTGCACTGTTTGCTATATTACACCTCCTAGGGGAGCCTTCTCATCAGGGTCTGCACTGTTCGCTATATTACACCTCCTAGGGGAGCCCTCTCATCAGGGTCTGCACTGTTTGCTATATTACATGTACACCTCCTAGGGGAGCCTTCTCATCAGGGTCTGCACTGTTTGCTATATTACACCTCCTAGCGGAGCCTTCTCATCAGGGTCTGCACTGTTTGCTATATTACATGTACACCTCCTAGGGGAGCCTTCTCATCAGGGTCTGCACTGTTTGCTATATTACACCTCCTAGGGGAGCCCTCTCATCAGGGTCTGCACTGTTTGCTATATTACATGTACACCTCCTAGGGGAGCCCTCTCATCAGGGTCTGCACTGTTTGCTATATTACACCTCCTAGGGGAGCCTTCTCATCAGGGTCTGCACTGTTTGCTATATTACATGTACACCTCCTAGGGGAGCCTTCTCATCAGGGTATGTACTGCTTGCTATATTACACCTCCTAGGGGAGCCTTCTCATCAGGGTCTGCACTGTTTGCTATATTACACCTCCTAGGGGAGCCCTCTCATCAG
Organism: Azorinus chamasolen; assembly: GCA_963576725.1. NCBI lineage: Eukaryota > Metazoa > Mollusca > Bivalvia > Cardiida > Solecurtidae > Azorinus > Azorinus chamasolen. Next base: position 97,430,510 of record OY755238.1, on the reverse strand, counting down.
GGTCTGTACTGCTTGCTATATTACACCTCCTAGGGGAGCCTTCTCATCAGGGTCTGCACTGTTTGCTATATTACACCTCCTAGGGGAGCCCTCTCATCAGGGTCTGCACTGTTTGCTATACTGCACCTCCTAGGGGAGCCCTCTCATCAGGGTCTGCACTGTTTGCTATATTACACCTCCTAGGGGAGCCCTCTCATCAGGGTCTGCACTGTTTGCTATATTACACCTCCTAAGGGAGCCCATTTCCCTGTTCTATGTTTATTCCAAATTTCAATACCTACTAAATATTCATGGATAAATTAGTTATAATGAAATATGGAAGGTAGAAAAATATGACCATTTTAGACAGTAAAGAAACAGATCTACCAGATTCAGTTAGCAAGCAGAGCAGACCCTAATCAGATGGCCGTCTGATCTGGGTCTACTCTGTTTGCAAATGTGTGAAAATGCGTTTATATAAGGGAAAGGGTTACACAAATCCCTGAATATTGAAGTTTGGCCTGCTTTTATTTCAGAATAGAAAAATAATAAATGAATATTAATCAGCTGATTTATAAGGATAGACTGGATACCGTTTGGCTACAGCGGAAAATATGAAATTTGATCTACAGTAAAACCTCTCTATAACGGCCACTAAATTACATCAAGTATTTTGTGTAAAAGGCAGGTGGCTGCTTAAAGCAAGGTGAAAGTTAAACAAAACGCTCCTATAGGAGCGTTTTGTTTTACTTTCACATTGCTTTAAGCAGCCACCTGCCCTAAATACCAACTAATTAGCACAATTTAGTGGCCGTTTTAGAGAGGTTTTACTTTATATTATTCCAAAAGCAAACTGAGCAGACATTGATCAGACAGTTTCTATAGGGGCTTTCTCGTCTGGGTCTACTTTGTTCACTAAAACGCAAGATGGTGGACTTATCAAATAAATGAGGAATGTACTCCATGAAACAATCTTGGGTCTATCCCTAAACCCTTTATATCATTCTAGGAACGAACTCGTTGGTATTTGCAAACAGCTTGGATCCTGATGAGACGCCGAGTAACTCGGCGTCCCATCAGGATCCACGCTGTTTGACACTCGGTCAACAGTTTCTCAAACGCTTATACGGGAGTATGCAAAAACTACAGCATATCTCAGGTTTGACAGACAGCATGTTTATTTCAGCACGATAAGGTGCTAATCTAAAAGTATTATTTTATGCATATACCACGCTGTATTAGCTCCATTCTCCGGAGAAAATGCAGTCAATATAAACGAAGCAAGCGCAATTCATACACACGAATCGTAACGAATATTGGTTCGTGATCAAAAGTTACACTGTAACACTCATTAAAGATTTATATACCTTACTTATTGATTGTTTTCCATCACCAAGTGCTGTAATAAAATATGTATCGTAGGATCCGGGGTGTATTATACGGAAATAGACCATGCAGTGTTTGTTTTTCGTGGGCACGGTTGATTTATACCCATATATATAGTAAACGCTCTTGAACTATTTAGCAGCCACGTGTGTACAGTAATAGCCCTCTAAACCTGATGTTCAATTTAGTATAAATATCGGTCTTGAAGACAGGTGGCAGTTTAACCCTTTCCCTGTTCTATATTTAGACTAAATTTCAATACATGTACCTACTGAATATTCGTTACAAAATAGCTAATAGAAATATGGAAGGTGGAACACAGTATACATTTCAGAGCGTAAAGAAACAGATCTATCAAATTTTATTAGCAAACAGAGCAGACCCTGATCAGACTGCTCCTCTGGGAGCCGTCTGATCTGGATCTGCTCTGTTTGCAAATGCGTGAAAACTCGTTTATATGAGGGAAAGGGTTAAAGCATTGTGAAAGTCATGCAGAAAGCACCTTATCCTGCATTAAGCAGCAACCTTCCTAAAAGTATCAACATTCTTCTCTACTAGAATTCCGGCTGAGAGAGATTTTACTGTATATGTTATCATCTTTGAAAAAACAACTTAAATCCAAACGAGACGCCGAATTATCCCATTCCCTCATATTGATGACTTTTGACAACTCTGTAAAAATCACTTTGTGAAACCATTGTGATAAATAGAGCATTTGCTCCTATAGGAGAAAATGCTCCATTTATCACAATGGTTTCAAACTACAAAGTTCTACAATTTCCTTTTCTGTAGTTAATGCACCTTTTCGGTAGATTTATTCAAAGAGATTGTATCTAAAATAGCATATGATGTAATGGGTTAATCCGCCTCTCGCCCAGGATCCAACTTGGTTTTATAATGTTATTATGTTGTGTGTGTTTGCATATTTAAAGGGGAAGAACATTCAAAAATGAAAATAGTTAAGCAGTAGACAAAGTTTTCACACGACAATAGGTTGCAGCGATAGGGTTAAACCTTTCCCTCATATACACGCCTTGTCACGCCTTTGCAAACAGAGAAGACCAAGAACATGTACGCTTTTCCGTGTCTCCCACCCGCACTTCTAAAAAATCCTTTTTTCTAGATAGTGCTCCTTTTCCGTAGAGTTATTCAAAGAGGTTGTATCTAAAAATAGCCTATGAGGTAATGAGTTAACACTTTCACTCACACAGACTAAGCATTGTTAACCCCGATCCAGATGAGACCCCGAGTGTCTCGAGGTCTCAGCAAAATCCGAATATATTATTATGTTTTTTTAAAGTAATTGAACAAAATAGATATTCTTACATGAGTTTTCATTACAAATTGTTTTTATGAAACCATTTTACTTTAATAATATGACACGAGCTTTACCGAGTGTCATATTCATAGTAAACGAGTTTCATCAAACAATTTTTGTAAACAAAACATGATTTCAATCACTAAATTGGTTTGTGTGTGTTAGTCAGCATTCACAAAATAAATCGGTTGCGGGGCTGCGCCCCGCTAGACCGATTTATTTTTGTAAATGCTGACTAAGAAACACTAACCTATACGTAAAGAACAAATGTTAGATTCTGTTTACCCTAAAAGGTGCCATATGATGTGAAACAAACTAGTTTCGACCATTGTTTACAGCGTGCTACAGACGGATTCAAACTGATCATTTACATAAAAAGGAACTAGTGCATTTCTGCGATTTACGACACTCTTTTTTGGCACTCCCACGCAACAGATTATGTAATCAACTCATTTATGCTATATGAAGCAGATGATGATCTCAGTAGATGGAGGAAGGATTAACAGCTTTAAGTACATGCACGTTTATTCAATCCACGCCAACATGAGTCAAATGGCTGCATAAAATTCAAAGGTTTCGTAGTTGCGGTATTGTTTTCCTTTTACCCTAAACCCGCTAAATAATTAAAGATGTCTCCTCCACTTTTTCTGAATATTTATGAAACAAAACATTATATCAAACTTTACAGCTGAAGAAAATGATTTATATGACAAACAATGCAGACCCAGATCAAAGGGCTCCATCAGGAGCCCTTTGATCTGGGTATACACTGTTTGTAAATGCTAAATATACTCGGTTCCAGCTCATTAAAGGTTGGCAAACGATATAATTTATGGGTAGTCACGGGTGTATGATGTGATGAAGTACCCAACGCTGTGCCCACTGACTGTGAATTAAAAATAATCTATGGAATCAGCTTGTATCCAGATGAGATACCATATAACTACGTCAAATAATGATCTTAAGTATTTTGAATTTTTCTGTATTTCGTTGAAAAGAATCTAGAGAAATATGTCTCTTTAGGAATTCAAACAGATGGTCGTTTGTTGCAGACGATAATTACAGCGCGTGCTAATAGTTAACCCGTAGCCTGCTGAATAATTAAATCAGGTTCCTCCCATTCTGAATATTGATAAAATTAAAGCTTGTATCGAAATATATCAATGATGAAACTGATTGTCATGACAAACAGTGCAGACCCTGATCAAAGGGCTTCATCAAGAACCCTTCGATCTGGGTCTACACCGTTTGCATATGTCTTTTATACTCAGATTTCCGCACATTAAGGGTTAAACAATAGAAATCCGGTATCAGCTACATACCAAATTGATCGATACAGGTTAGAAAACAACCTGTACTGCAAGAGTATTTACGTGTTAGGTTACATACGGAACTACGGTGTAGATTGGAAGTCTTGTAGACCATGAAGAATTTACTATGGACAGCATTTTCAGCCGTATTAGTTTCCAACGTGATATGTTCAAAGGAATGTAAGTAAATATTTAATTCATGCCAAACCGTGGGTTTCTCTTATTCGTTCGATGCCATGTACGAATCTCTGATTACCACTGCAGTATATTAACCGTTTCCTCCAAGAATATTCATGTAAGAAATGATGACATCATGAATATTAATTAGAGTGTTTTTTAAAATGGTATATCTACACATGATTATTTTCCCGATGAAGAAACAGTACAGCCAGACTTATATAAGTCCAGAAGCAAGCAGAGCAGACCCTGATCAGACGACTCCTATAGGAGCACTCCGATCTAGGTCTACCTCAGTAACAAAGGCGTAGAAACCATAGGGGTCTGCACTGCTTCATCGGGGTCTATATATACTATATAATAACCAAGGGTTTCAACTGACAGAACGGACATCCGTGTACCTCAAGTACAAACAAGTATTATTATAACTCATACAATTTATATGATAATTATGTAATTCTTTCGGCTATTAAAAGCCAATATTCTAAATACGTATACTCTTTTTAATGGTATCTTATGCATTATTAATGCTTTTCTCAAAATTGTACGTCTTTTCTGGGTCACTGACAAACGTTCGTTTACCCCGGTTTCATCCTATCACAGCGATAACCTGACGATATGCAGTTCAAAAGATGGCGTTATTCAATAAAATGTCTCGATCCTGTCTCCAATCTCTATTTTTTTAGTACTCAGCATCAAAACGATGATGTAAAGCTAGCGAGTTTTGTCAGTTAGCTTCAAATCGTCGAGTAAGGAACCATTGTACGTGACGTCACGGATTTTCCAAGTTTTCCTTCGCTCATCCATTGAAATGGCTCCATTCATATTTTTACAAAATGGCATCATCCGAAACAGAAACATAATGACAGACGGAAAATCCGTTGTTGCTAGTTTATACTTATTTAGAGGACAAAATAAATAGAGATTGGTGACAGAAGTGAGTTGTTTTATTGAACCACGCCATCTTTTGAACTGCAAATCGCCAGGTTATTGCTGTGATAGGGTGAGACCGGGGTGAACGAACGCTCAACTCAACTCAACTCACATTTTATTAAAGTCTCATCTTTGTACACTGGTAAAATATGCATGATATAAACATATTTTAAAAATTACAAAACCATTCCATCAAGGAATTACAAGAGACTGTATCAATTATCATAACATTCTCTATATAACGGTATACTTAAAACGCTGTATTTACAGACCATATCTAAAAATACAAATAAAAGAACCAGTGTTATATAAGGTTCCTTGTATTTCAAGCATATAAAGGTAAGATCTATTAACCCTTCGCTTGCTGAATTTTAAAATACAGTTCTCCTTCTTTACCCATGCCCTGTTGTATAATACCATATATCTTCACTGTGTACAAGTATTTCGCTGTGCAATCACTGTTGTGGAGTGTACTGGTTGCACAATCAATTTGTAAATAGTGCAGACCCTGATGAGACAGCTCCAGCAGGAGCTGTCTCATCTGGGTCTTGAAGGGTTAACCATTTCCCTCATACATGTATAAGCGTGCTAGCACACATCTGCAAACATAGTACACTCAGATCAGACAGATCCTATAGGAGCCGTCTTATCAAGATCTGCTGTTTTCTAAAGGAATTTGAAATATCTGTCCGTATAATTTCCAAAATGGTCCAACCTTTATAATTTAGTTACAATTAATGTGTCCATGCCCATTCAGTAGGCAATGAAATCTGGAATAAACGCAGAACCGGCAAAGGGTTAAAACACATCTTAGTAAACTGAAAACCAAACCCCCAAAATCCCCAACACTTTTGTTATATATGTCTAACATCCTAGATGTTGCATATTAGACTTATACTTGGCTCTCTAATACATGTATATGCATTCTTCCCGTTCTATTTTAAGAAATCTACCATGTCTTAAAATATTGTTATAACAAACCCCCAACTCCTACTTACCCAATGTCCTTAAATAATTTACCAATTTAAGCCAAGTGATACAATAAGTTTAATAAGACACTGCGTTTAATAAAATGAAATAAGATAAAAAAAAAATCACATAATTCTTCAGTGAAAAATCTCACTTTATCTCCTGTACAGAGTTAAACGTCTAAGCTGAAATTTTTGAAAGCAAGCTTTGGCAGACAATTGGACTATATCAGAGTTGTGGCGAATAACGCATAACTCATCCTTATCAGACAACATATTAAAGTTATCATTGAAGTCTCCTATTTTTTAAAACAAATTTTCTCATATGCCATTTTATAAAGGACATTGTAAAAATACATGAAATTCATCCTCAACAAATGAATTACAGTTAAAACACATTCTTCTACCAATATCTAGATTTTCAAAACGTCCCGTTTCAAGACGAATTGGTACTACACCACACCTGAACGTAGCTAAAGCGCTTCTATGATGAAACGGTAGATCAAATTTAACTACTTTTCAAAAGAGGGTTGTTCTTTAAAAAGCCTATAAGTTCTAAGCTTATTGCCACATTGGTTTCCATTTGATACATTTTGTCACCTTTGTTTCTATTTGATATATTTCTATTTAACCCTTTCGCTGCCAAACGCTGTCGTCTGCTAACTTTGTCGTCTGCTACAAATTTTCATTTTTTTATTTTCTTCATTTTTATTTCAAAAACATAGTAACAGTAACAAACAGTTTGGATCCTGATGAGACTCCGAGTTACTCGGCGCCTCATCTGGATCCAAACTGTTTGCATACGTAATCACAGATCTGGCATTGGCAGCGAAAGGGTTAATACAGTGGTAAATACGCTATTCCTACCCATTTACCCGTTTTTCTACGCGTAAGAAACGGGTAGTGAACGGTTAACGAACGGTTAACGAACGGTTACGCGATAAACGGTTTACACGCGTTAAACGCGTAAAGAAACGATTATACCAGAGAAGTTGCGATAGATGCATAAGTTTTCCGTTTCATGCGGAGATTTCTGATCTTATCGATGATAGCCGTTTTCAAAAAAGTCCGAATGAAACGGGTTAGCCAAAATAAGAATCGATTCGTCACTCAACGAACGTTTAACGGTTCAGTCCCGGCTAGTGTCGACGATTTGCTCATTTAGGTAATGATATGTTCTTAAATTTTGTTTGTACAAAGCTATAATATCAGATATCCACCGTATATCAAACAAATGGATTGAAGAATTAGTTCTTTTTGATTAGGTTTATACATTTCAGATAAAAAAAAATGTCACAAAGTAAATCACCAAATTTGAGATCTAGAATGAATAAACCGACTACAGAATTCAGATATATTCTATTTCTTAACCTTTTTCCCATTTGAATATTTCTGTCAGAAAAAAATGACATCATGAGTATTTATTAGATCTTGCTGAATTTAACAACGGTATAAGTGCACACGCCTTTTTGATATTTGTAGAAAATATAGTCAGGTCTATTAATTTATAATTTCATAAGCAGAGTGGGCCCTGATCCGACGGCCCCTAGAAGATCCCTCATGTCTAGGTTTAATCTGTTCGCAAAGGCGTTAGAGTGTTATATCCATGTGTATGTAATGGGATAAGCAAATAGTGCAGACCCAAGATCAAACGGCTTCAACCCGAGCAATCTGATCTGAACCTATTCTGTTTTCAAAGGTGTTTTCATCATTATGAGGTAGATCTAAAGAGTTTTAAACAAATACAGTAAGCATATTTCATGCTCACATATAACTATGAAAACGTTCTTATTATTTTGTTACTTAATTGTAGATCTATGGCTCAGCACAAATTTAAATGCAAGCGTTTTAGGCCAATTTAAAATTTAGATTAATATAAATTCTAGTTTTAAAGATAGTTTAGATTGATATGATATAGATCTACTGTAAAATACTTCTACTATATCTGCTACGGTACTGTACGTACAGTTGCAAAAAAGACATTTTACAACGCATAGATGAACGCAATGAGACTGTAGATCTATATTTTAATGTAGATCTAGATCTAGCTAGATCTTATGGAAATGAAACGAGAATTAAAAGTTTAAATACTGTTGATCTTAATTTTACATATCAGGAGTGTCCAACAGGTAAATGAGACAGACCATATCAAGGATTACCCCCCTTTCGTCCATGATTACTCCCCTTTCATCCGGGCTCTTAAACGTTTAGGAAACGCGTTAAGTAACGCGTAAACAAACGGTTAGAAACCCGTTTAACGAAACGGCTAAGAAACGGGTAACGAACGGTTAGGTAACGCGTAAGAAACGCGTTAAGTGGGTAGGAATAGCGTATTTACCACTGTACCAATTTCCAATTCTCCAACTCACTTGACATTATTTTTGATTCTACAATATCAGTGATACGCTTCGGATGTAAATCCTGTACATTGTCAATATCTATGTCATCGTTAACAAACATTTTACGTATTCTAAAATACTGGTTTTGACATCTGGAAGCAGCACTCCGTCTGGCCCAATCAAAGATTCTGTAATTGACCCGTCTATTGTCCACATTCGACATACTACAAAACTGACGAACCATTGCAACCCAATGACGGGCAATTAATGGTATCCACCCCATATCCCAAATTACTGCCACATTGGGGTGGGGGGGGGTATATTTGTCAACGACACTGAAAGGACGTGCACTGTTGAGAAACTCATTGTTAGATTGATAACAGTGCATAAGTTACAGACATGAGATTATATTTATCTGGTAGTAAACTATATTGACTTTCAATAGCCGAAATAATTGCGAAGTTACGCAAAGAGTTAATATATCTGAAAACGAGAAGTGACACATATTGATTAAAACCAGTCATATTATACAGCCCCAGTCTTATGTGTTTACTTTCATGCTCATGTTGTCACATGTCCGTCTGTCTTCGTGTTCTCGTTTGAGAACAGATTTGCAGGACTATATATTTCCTGCGTATTTACCTCGCATATCAACACTCGTACTTACATGTATATGTTTATATGTTTTGCATTTGTTTGTTGTTGTTTTTTAAATCCTTTACTCCATGATTTTTTATGAAAGAAAAAATGACATTGTGAATATAAATTAGATCTGGGTCTACTTTGTTTGCAAAGGCGTAGAAAAGCGTATTGCACTGAACAAACTGCACTGTTCCGTACTCATACGAAAATCAGGATAGAACCACCGACATACCGCAAGCCAACTGGAAGACTTCCCCACAGGAAAAAATCCAAATCCATTCCGGGAATCCGACCAAAGTGGTAATGGGGCAAGGTGATTTTCAGTCGAAGTAATATAACAGACGGCCGTTTATCAACTACGTGTTTTATAAGCCAGATGCGTTTAGACATACAGTAGAATATCTGTCTTAAGCATCCATCTAACAGAGCTCTAAATATCGGTCTGTAAGGCAGGTGGTAGCTTAGTGCAGGACAAAAGTAATGTAGAAAGCTCCCATTACTTTTGTCCATCTGGTTGGTAACACTCCTATGTTCAATAAACGAATGAGCGCATTTAACACATTCCCTTATATTGTATTGTATATTGACGACTCTGTAGAAGTCACTTTGTGAAACCATTGTGATAAATAGAGCATTTGCTCCTATAGGAGCAAATGCTCTATTTATCACAATGGTTTCAAACTACAAAATTTTAACGTTTTCCATGTCTCTAGTTAATGCTCCTTTTTGGTAGATTTATTCAAAGAGGTTGGGTCTAAAATAGGCTATAAGGTAATGGGTTAAGGCAGGTTCTACTGTTCTACTGTATACATTCTTAACGTTTGGTATATACAGATGACATGGAAGACTACTGTGGCAGTGAAATAAGTATGATATTCGATGGCATTCACCAGGGAGTTCTCACCCTCGATATGGAAGATAGGAAAGGTGGGTGGACCTGCGAGGCCCAGATAGAGTCCTGGTACAGCTGGTCTCATATCATGTTCTACTTCGATGATGAGGATATTCCTGACTGTAGAGATGGGTTTTTGCAGCTTCTGGACGGAGAGACGGGAGACGATATAAGCGGTAAGTGTGATGGCTTAACACATAAGGGGACCGTTTTGCTCAATGAATATTCATGCAGAAATAATGGGATCATGAATATTGATTAGATTAATTCTTATAATATCTCATGGACACCGGAATATTTTGCGATTTCAGTAACTGTAGAATCATATCTATATTATATCATAAGCAACAAGAGCATACCTTGATCAGAGAGCTCCTAAAGGTGGCGTCTAATCTGGGTCTACTATATCTGCAAATGCGTAGAAAAGCATATATATGGAGGAAAGGGTTAAAGGTCGTGCGACCCGTAATTTAATCATACGTCATAATTTACGAAAATCGAACAGTCAACGTAATCACACATTATTACGACAAAAATACAGTACAATCTGTCTTTAGCGGCCATCAAAAAGATATTTAATTATGGGTATGTAAGGCAGGTGGTAGCTTAATGCAGTACATATAATGTTTTTGCTCTGGATTAAGCAACCATCTGCTTGTTAAGACTCAACAAGTTGATGAAGTAATGAAAGCTTAAGTGAGGTTCTACTGTAATTTTGAGTTCTAATCGAAATAACCGCAAGTTCTAACTTATGACGATTGCAACTTTCAGTTGTGATCATCGTATACAGTCAAATCTCGATTATTCGAATTTTCTGTATAGAAGTATTTAGACCCTTCTAGGCAGGTGGCTGCTTAATGCATGGTGAAAGTCATGAAGAAAGCTCCTAGAGGAGCTTTCTGCATGACTTTCACCATGCATTAAGCTGCCACCTGTCTTAAAGATCGATGATAATACGTTATGTTAGTGTTCGAATAATCGAGATTTTACTGTATTAGAACTTTCGACCAGTACAGTCTAACGATCTTTGGTAAAACGGACCCTGGGTAAATGGGTGCGCTGTTGTATGTAGTGATAGTGATGAGGAAATGGGGTGGGTGAGGATGGGTGCGCTGTAGTATGTAGTGATAGTGATGAGGAGATGGGGTGGGTAAGGTGAACGACCGAGTTTGAAGTATCTTACCAATTATCGTGCTGACAAAAAACTGTTTGCCAAAAATCTGATCTGTTGCATTTTTCACTTACTTCTAATTCATACAAGAGTATAAAAACAGCTGACCAAGTGTCAAACAGATTGGCTCTTGATGATCTCGGCGTCTCATCTGGATCCAGACTGTTTGCAAATACCAACCAGGTCGCGCTTAGCAGGTACAGGGTTAGACTGACACTTATTTAGCTTCTGGGTAGCCTCGAGGTCATATAACTTCTGGGTTTTGAGTTTGAGTTCATTCTTACGTATCTGATTGGTCAGAGTTTAGAGCTTACTCAAACCCTGACTAATCAGATGCTTGATAATGATCTCAGACTCAATCAGAACTGTTTATAATCACACGGCCTGTTGTAGGTTTGAATATTTCCTTTGAGCCCCATTCTTGCAAACAATGTATACCAAGAACAGTTACCATAGATTCAATCTGCCATGATTAGGATCTGCATTATTTGTCAGTAATAAAAACCTGCAGTATTTGTTCCTAATTTTCCACATAATGTAAACTCTACCAGGTATATGTATATCATCCAATACGAGATGTTTGACAAGAGTCTACATTGTTTGCAATGAGTTAAGACCGCCTTTTCATACTACAGAATTTCTATATTACGACCTCTTGGTTAATTATCCTAGGATTCTTTAAAACCAGGCGGTTGCTTGATACAGATCAAATTAAATGCATCAAGCTATCATAGGTGTTTAAAATCCAGATTTATGTTTCTTTTGAATGGTCGCTTTAGAAAGGTTTTAATGTATTAAGTATTGTTCTAAAGGGTCAGTTAACATTGATCCTCGTCTTAAAAGAAGAGAATCTTCAGTACATCTAAAAGGGTTAACCCTAGCATTCATATAAACGTGTTTTCACGCATTTGATAACAGAGTAGACCTAGATCAGACGTATCCAATAGAGCCGTCTGATCAGGGTCTGCTCTGTTTGCTAGTGGAATTTGAAATATCTGCTTCTTTAAATTCTAAAATGGCTACAACGCTGCACCTTCCATATTGCATTATAACTATTTTGTCCATGAATATTCAGTAGGTATGGACTTTTGGAATAAACATAGAATAGGGACTGGGTTAGACACCGTTAATATGGTCAAACATAGCTACGAATTAGTCTGTCCAAAAGCCAAACCAAACCTAAAAGATGCTATCAAGCTGTTATTCCAAAGGTTCCATATATAGGGGTTTTCAAATAGTACATGTAAGTAATTCTATCGCCTAGATTGCAGTGAATTACAGTACAACCTCTCTATAACGACCACTAAATCGTGTTAGTTAGTTGGTATTTAGAGCAGGTGGCTGCTTAAAGCAAGATGAAAGTAAAACAGAACGCTACTATATGAACGTTTCGTTTTACTTTCACCTTGCTTTAAGCAGATACATGCCTTTAACGCAAAATACTTGATCTAATTTTGTGGCCGTTATGGAGAGGTTTTACTTACTAGCGTGCTTAGTTATTAATGTGAAATAGAAGGTCAGGTGTGTACAGAGACATCCGCATGGCCCAAAATCAAACGGAAAGTAATCCTTTTGTAGAGCTACAGATAACAATGCGTACCCAAATACTAAAATTGTCATTTCTCTACCAAACTATATCCTGTGAGCACTCTTTTGAGTTCTATTCAGTGATTTGAGTGTATTTATAAATGTTAGAATGAGGCAAGTTAAGAAAACCTTTAGGTTTAGAGTGATCCTTGTCATCATAACTAAATTGTAAAATAAAACAAACCTCTTTACTTTCTGGATACATAAATTTCAGGAATTAAGACCCATTGACAAACAACTACCTATTATATTTTGTAAGCAAAGCTACTGTCAAGCTAATTTAAGATTAAGACATTCCTAAGGCTTCATATCTAGGAATTTCACATAGAGTAGGCAAGGAATTTGTCCGCCTTTATTGAAGAAGGTAATACTGGGTCTTAAATGAAAGTGTGAGTTTAATGCAGGCCGAAAGGTATGCAGAAAACTCCTACAGGAGATTGTAGCTTAATGCATGATGATAGACCTGCTTGCTTTTAACCTTTTCCTTCATATAAACGTGTTTTCACGCATTTTCAAACAGAAGACCCAGATCAGACGGCTTCTAGAGAATCCGTCTGATCTGGGTCTACTCTGTGTGCTAATAGAATTTGAAAGATATGTTACTCTTCTTCAAAAATGGCTACAATGATCCATCTTCCATAATCATTATAAGAATTTTCTCCATGAATATTCATTAGATATTAAAATTTGGAATAAGCACATAACAGGGAAAGGGTTAAAGTCACCAACATTTATTCATTAATGTTCGCTATAAACAGGTTCTGCTGTATGCTGCAAGAAAACAATTAAACGTAGTTGTAACTTCCCTATTCTACTAATGAATATGATTATAACATTTGCGAAACAGACACAGATAAGGCACATATTTACACACTTGACAAAACTGTGGCTATTTGAGAGTTAACCATTGTCAGAAAGCAACTCATATGTATTGCTTTGCCAAATCTCTGATTACCTTTGTAAACAGTTTGGATCCTGGTGAAATGCCGAGTAACTCGGCTTTTCATTAGGACCAAACCGTTTGACACACCGAATTGATTGCAACATACTGTTATGCCAATGGATTAAAGGTAGAATTCAGAGGTTGGTGTTGCATAATTAGTTGATAAATTACATTCAAGAAACACGCCGTATGCTTAAACATTACTGTGTATTTCCATAAGGTATTCTATTATGAAATAAAAGGTTGAACAGTATACATTTCATTGCTTCGCTCTTTATTTGTTGTCTCGGCCATAAATTCAAGCCTCGAAAATCTAGCAGGAATCTGACAGTTGAGTACATAGGGCATGCGGTTACCTGAAAGATGTTCCTAAGGTCGAGACGAAAATTAAAGTATTGATATATTCACTTGCAGATCTTTGCAAAGTATTTCATTTTTAAATAAATGAAAAAGTAGTAAAGTCAAGCAGGAAAAGCCACACACAAAACGCCACCATCACCAACACATCGATAGAGAGCAATTTATACACACCCACAAACAAACCCACACACCCGTACACACCCACACCCACCCACAGCCCCATCCACACACCACCACCCACACACCCCTTACACACACGCAATGATTGTAGGCGAATGACGCAATGACCAGGATAGTAAATGAACAGTCGGCCGAGCGGTCCTTCGGACTGAATGTAAACTATAACTAGGTACTTTACTTTTTTCAGGTCTGCCTGGTAAAATATGCGGCTCCAGTACACCGTCAGGCGTATTCACCACCAAATCCCGCATACTGAAAGTGCGTTACGTGGCTATCCTATCACGTGAACATGAATTTTCCATCGTGTTCACTGCTTATTCTTCTTCATCAGGTAAGGCTCTTTGTTTTTCTTTTTCACAATACGGAGAATGTCCATTTTTCGCCATTGCTCAGTGCGTGCACACTCCCTAGGTTTCGACGAGATAAAAAGGCGTCTTTGTGATGGCACAACTTCAAGAGAAATCGCCTATTTCAGTACCACCTGGCTGTTACAGTACGAAAGTCCGGTGGTGACATTCTAAGTTCTTACTTCAAAGTTCCGAATTCCAAGTTTCGAGTTCCAACTTCCATGTTCGACTTCCATGTTCCGACTTCCAAATTCCATATTCCGACTTCCAGGTTCAAAGTTCCGACTTCCAACTTCCACCTTCCAACTACAAAGTTCTAAGTTGTTTTCGTGACGTCATATTTTCGCGCCATTTACTTCACGCATGTCAATGCAGCTTATATGACAGGCGTCCCAGTTGATCTAAAGTTTTAAAGGTTGCTTCACCTCCCAGATAAGAAAAATCGATGAGAGATTTATTGGTTGGTTACTGCATTATTAAATGTTGCTGTTTATCCGTAATTTGCCCGTAGAAAAATGATTTCAACAAAAACGTACCATAAGTTTACCTCAAAACAATATAGTTAAAATAGTTAAAATGTTTCCAAAAAGTTGCCTCCCTTTTATTGCTTACACCATTTACAATGCTTATACAGACGTTGAAGTCGGAACTTGGAACCTGGAAGTCGGGACTTAAAAGTCGGAACTAGGAACATGGAAGTCGGAACTTGGAACATGGAAGTTGGAGCTTGGAACATGGAAGTCGGAACTTGGAACTTAGAAGAAGGAGCTTGGAACTCGGGCGTAAAGCGGTAGTCCAAACCTGCCGAACTTGCAAGTGCATGTTGTCTACTTGCAAAAACGTGGGCAAAATTCGGTGAGCCGTACGTGGTGAGTACCGCCTCCGTACGGATTTGGGAGCACATAGATACGCCGTAGCAGTTTTAGTGCATGGGAAACTTTCGCTACGTTCGGGCTGCGTTCGGGCTCCGGATTCACCTCAGTACGTGTGACGCGCGTGCCTTATACAGCCAACGAGCGCACAACGCACTGACTCTGTAAGTCTTTTAATGTTTTCCCATGGTCACTTGCTATACGGACAGCGCACTTATCACGTGCGTGTTGCGCATGTGATAAGTCCGTGGTCTGTGCTTACTCGGCACTTCCCCGGTTCTACTGTCCAATGAACACGCAGAACTCACGTGGACCTACCGAGTAAGCACATGCTCCGCAATTACAACGCCCGTTGTGCGCACTGATTTCCGCAGAATATATAAAAGCCGAGCGGACGGACGAGTGTAAAAATTTCGTCTCCAATATGACTAATAAGAGGACACAAAAGAAGGGATCAGCTGCATCTGCAGCTCTAAAGGCAACGGATACGGACAGAGAGGCCCAACAGAAACGGGTCGCGGAAGATGAGAGGATCTGAAAGGATGTATTCTGAAAGTGGGAGATCCTTTGAAAGCAAAAGTAGCAATGTGAAAAATTCAGACACGGTTTTATTGAGTCTGTTCATGAGTAGTATTTAAAAATGCAACACTACTCAGCCCCAAGCACCGGCACACATCAAAAGTAATATCATCAAAAGGATCAAAGGATCAAAATATATTACAACAAGAGTGATGTACAAGGCGACTTTTGATGGCCGCCACACACACACGCACTAAACATCTATCAAAGTCAGATGGTAACGCCAGAGAGTATGATCAAGTGGAGGGTGCTGCTGGTGGGTCGGAGAAGGCCAACTGCTCGTTCTTGGCGAAAACTTGACCCAGCAACAGAAGGATAAACTCCTGGACAAACTGACCAATGAACTCAGCACAGCCAGTAAGTATCCTCATTTTCCATTTGCTATGGCAAAAATAAAGACACGCACCTTGGGCCCTTGGTGATTCGAGGGGTCACTCGGAGCAGGAGATCGGCGAAGATCTTGGGTCCATTCGGATGTATCCAACATAGCCCCACCCCCTCGAGTCACGCCCTAGCTCTTGGAACAACGTTTCGTACTGCCCGAAAAGCTTCTTCAACTCGATCCGAAAGAGGTCACCATCTCTTGCGTCGGCGTCCTTGTTGCTGCTCCCTCTCTTGTATCAAGGCAAGTAATGCTACATCGTGCTCATCCGCTGCAACTTGAGGCTACTCTTGCAGCATCAGATCCCGGAGTCTCTGTGATGGAATGGGTGGCATCTTGAGGCAGCAGCAGCTGGCACTTCTGGAGAACCTCTGAAGGTCGTCCTATATATACACCCGACATCGGCCGGAAAAACTCACGTTCATCGCACTTGCACGCACATACAACATGCGAGTGAGTAAGGACCACCGTAAGTAAGCAGCATGTGTAAGTACATGTACGGCCTCCGTACGATTACGTGGCAATCGTACGGAGATCGTACGTTTCAAGCACGTTGTAAGCATATACAACTCACTACGTGTGCAACGTATGATGCACGCAACCGATCAGTGCGAGGTGTGGTGTGTCGTACTTACACATTGCACAACCGTGCGGGTGACTTGCGTTGACGTACTCTTTCCCTGCTCTTGCCACTCGCCCCCACGTTTTTAGAAAAACGTGGATGACGTGGCTTCTCAAAAAAAACGTACGTGTTAAAAACGCACACGTTGAGTTATGACCGGACATTAAATAATATACAATGAGCATATAGCAAATTATCTTGGAAATAAGAAGAACTTGGAAGACGGAAGTTTGAGGTAGGAGTTTAGAATGTCACCATCGGGCTTTCTTTTCTTTTCTTCTTATTGTTATTCTATTAACACTTTCATTCATTCAAAAACTTGTTCACGCATCCTACTCTTACTATAGGAGTCGTCTGGTCAGGGTCTGCTCTGTTTGTTTATGCTATAATATAGATCTGATTTCATAGTTTCTGTATAAGCCAACAATCATCTAAAAATATACATGACGTCATTATTTCTTACATGGACATTCAACAGGATATGGATCAAACTCAATCATCGTTTGCCTAAATTTATCTTTTCTCCTTTTTTGCCATACACTTAGTCCATGTTCTACTGCTGTCGTTCAAGCCAAAGCAGCGGTGAACTCTTCATTCGAATGTGATCGTAGTCCGATCAAACTGATTGGAAATTATATTTTTAACTATTTCACCGTCAATGTAGCAAAAAAGCACCACGACAAATACGGTACTGCAGTCCCAGATCATACGCCGCCTTGAAAATGCGGCGTCTGACCAGGGACTTCACTTGTTCTATATATGTGCTTTATTCCTTTCAAATTTGCATTTATTTACCCTCTTTCTTATTTTACTGAATGATTTAACAAAAGTGGATTGCAGACGACAATCAGAAATTTGGCACCGAAAGGGTCCTTCTATCCGCTACCTTACTCGCATCTGCATATATTTTGCCTCCAAGGAAACAACACGCCGAGTTGTTCGGCTTCTCACCAAGAACAAAGCAATTTAATAAACGAGTTAAAATCGTGTTTTTTTAAAATCTTGATCTAGTCAGACGTATACAAATTCAAGCCGACATTAGTGTTTCACATCGGGGTAAGGGTTAAAACGAGAAATATTTATAGAACATGTATGTCCCTAATGGTAGCCATGCACATGTAGTAGAGGCATAAACTAAAACACCATTTCATCCAATACTGTTTAACCCTTTCCTTCATATAAATGCATTTTCACGCAATTTGCAAACAGAGTATACCCATATCAGACGGCTCCTGTAGGAGCCGTCTGATAAGGGTCTGCTCTGTTTGCTATTGGACTTTGATATTTCTGTTTCTTTAGTTTCTAACATGGCTAAACTGTTCCGCCTTACTTGTTTCATTATAAATATTTTGTCCATGAATATTCAGTAGATATTGAAATTTTTAATAAATATAGAATAAGGAATGGGTTAAGTACACAAATACCTTGACCCTTTTACCTGTAATAATGATCATCCACCTATATTACGATAACCTCCCGATGATATATGAGTATTCTATGTTGATGGGTGGGCTAGTTCTTGATCGGAAACTGACCAAGGCGCCCATTGGTGTCAAAATACATTATTTGTTTCAGATCAAGAGTGCTACGAGCACGAGTGTTCTAATGGCCGCTGCATTCACAAGGATGCCACGTGCACCGGACACAACTCATGCGGAGACCATTCGGACTGTAAGAAGGGGCTGGAAGGGGGTCAAGTAGCAGGGATTGTAATAGGGGTCCTGCTTGGACTGGGACTCTTTATTGGGATGGTAATCATCCTATGTTGTCGTGTAAAGATCAAACATGCCAAACAGCGGCAGGTAACAATGCAAGCATATAATTAGTATATGTACAGTAAAACCTCTCTAAACCGGACATTCAATTTAGTCAAAACATCGGTCTTGGGGACAGATGGCAGCTTAAAGCAGTGTCAAAGTCTCTAGGAGTTTTCTGCATGACTGTCACCCTGCAATAAGCAGCAACTGTCTAACAGTATCTAAAGTTTTATCTATTAGAAATCCGGTTTATATATGTTTTACTGTATATATATATATATATGTAAGTACATCGGGTCCGTATTACAAAAGATCGTACATTAAAACCTTTCTATAACGGCCACTGAATTGTGTTAATTTGTTGGTATTTAGGGCAGGTGGCTGCTTAAAGCATGCTTAGAGCGTTCTGTTATACTTTCACCTTGCTTTAAGCAGCCACCTGCCTTTAAATAATTGATGTAATTCAGTGGCCGCTATAGAGAGGTATTACTGTATAACCAAATTATCATCAGATCTAAAATACGACGATCACAACTGGATGTTCAGATCGTCGTATTTTAACACTTTGGATAATTTCTGTTCTATGAAGTTAGCATCAACCCTTTCCTTCATATAAACGGGGTTTCATGTATTTGCAAACAGAGTTGACCCCGATCAGACGGCTGCTATAGGAGCCGTCTGGTCTGGATCTGCTCTGTTTGCTAAAGGGAGTTGAAATATATTTTTTCTTTAAATTCTAAAATGATTAAAATTTTCGACCTTCCATATTATATTATAACTATTTTGTCTATTAATATTCAGTAGGTATTGAAATTCGGAATTATCATAGAACAAGGAACAAGGAAAGGGTTCAAGGCTGCTGGCTAGAACGTGTGATACGTTATGGGTATAGAATGAGATAAGTTATGGGTATAGAGTGAGATACGTTATGGGTATAGAGTGAGATACGTTATGGGTATAGAGTGAGATAAGTTATGGATATAGAATGAGATACGTTATGGGTATGGAGTGAGATACGTTATGGGTATAGAGTGAGATAAGTTATGGGTATAGAGTGAGATACGTTATGGGTATGGAGTGAGATACGTTATGGGTATAGAATGAGATAGGTTATGGGTATAGAGTGAGATACGTTATGGATATGGAGTGAGATACGTTATGGATATAGAGTGAGATACGTTATGGGTATGGAGTGAGATACGTTATGGGTATAGAGTGAGATAAGTTATGGGTATAGAGTGAGATACGTTATGGGTATGGAGTGAGATAAGTTATGGATATAGAGTGAGATACGTTATGGATATAGAGTGAGATACGTTATGGGTGTAGTGTGAGATAAGTTATGGATATAGAGTGAGATACGTTATGGATATAGAGTGAGATACGTTATGGGTGTAGAGTGAGATAAGTTATGGATATAGAGTGAGATACGTTATGGGTGTAGAGTGAGATAAGTTATGGATATAGAGTGAGATACGTTATGGATATAGAGTGAGATACGTTGTGGGTATAGAGTGAGATAAGTTATGGATATAGAGTGAGATACGTTATGGATATAGAGTGAGATACGTAATGGATATAGAGTGAGATAAGTTATGGGTGTAGAGTGAGATACGTTATGGGTATAGAGTGAGATAAGTTATGGGTGTAGAGTGAGATACGTTACGGATATAGCGTGTGATAAGTTATGGCTAGAGAGTGTGAAGAATCTCTATATTATTTCATAGGCAAACAGAGCAGACCCTGATCAGACAATTCCTGCAAAAACTTTGATTGCTAGGTCGTCACTGTTTGCCAAGGCGTCTAGGTGAAATAAAGGGTCATGGGTCAAGTAAAGGGTCAGATGTTAACTTGCATTGACTTTGCTGTATTTGTTGTCTGCAAAGGATGCCGTTGACTTCGTTTCAATATTATATTTTCTTCACTTATTTATAAGATATATAGGATAATGTTGCGAGTAGTCATTTCGTACAAACTAATATTAAACGAGTCTTTTAACCTTTTGCCTGCTAAGTGCAGCTTGACTGGTGTTGGATCTAGATGAGACGCCGAGTAACTCAGTTACTCATCAGGATCCACATTCCTTGATACTCGGTCAATATGTTTTTTTTCATTTTTTTAACTAATCAATAGTAAGTACAAATGTAGCAGATCAGAGTTTAAGATATAGAGGTAGCATATTGCAACCACATACTACCTCTATAGCTTATGGCAACCACATACTACCTCTATATCTTATGGCAACCACAGATTACCTCTATATATTATGGCAACCACAGATTACCTCTATATCTTATGTCAATCACAGACTACCTCTATATCTTATGTCAACTACATACTACCTCTATTTCTTATGGCAACCACTGATTACCTCTATATCTTATGACAACAACAGACTACCTCTATTTCTTATGGCAACCACAGACTTACTCTATATCTTATTGCAACCACAGACTACCTCTATATCTTATGACAACCACAGACTACCTGTATTTCTTATGGCAACCACATACTACCTCTATATCTTATGACAACCACAGCCTACCTCTATTTTTTATGGCAACCACTGATTACCTCTATTTCTTATGTCAACCACAAACTACCTCTATATCTTAAGACAACCACAGACTACCTCTATTTCTTATGGCAACCACATACTTACTCTATATCTTATTGTAACCACATACTACCTCTGTATATTTTGGCAACCACAGACTACTTCTATATTTTGGCAATCACAGATTACCTCTATATCTTATGGCAACCACAGACTACCTCAATATCTTATGGCAACCACATACTATCTCTATATCTGATAGCAATCACAGACTATCTCTATATCTTATGGCAACCACAGACTACCTCTATGTCTTATGGCACACACATACTACCACTTATTTATCTTATGGCAACCACATACTACCTCTATATCTTTTGGCAACCACAGACTACCTCTATATCTTATGGCAACCACAGACTACCTCTATATCTTATGTCAACCACAGACTACCTCTATATTTTATGGCAACCATAGACTAACGCTATAAGCCTATGGCAACCATAGACTACCTCTATATCTTATTGCAACCATAGACTACCACTATAAGCTTATGGCCACCGTAGATTACCGCTATATTTTATGGCCACGGTAGACATTCAGTCTACCGCTATATCTTTTGGCAACCGTAAACAACCATTCACCAGGAACGTGCGTGTTTGTTATACTTGTGTCCGTGAGGGAGCTGCATAATCTTACACGTTCGCAATTATACCATCACATTGCACTTCACAGGCCATTGTAACCGATGTGAGGGTTAACAGTTCCGTTTTGATGTCACTTGCGTGTATCGCAAAGAGTCTTTATCATTCGAATTACATTTGTAATGACGTAATCGGGTACTCTTGCGTCCGTCGCGAGACGTCGCATGGCATCTGAGAAGCGTACAGTGCGATTTAATGGGCCTCTGAGTTTGCCACCCTACTGTCTGGTTCGATCGTTGCGCTATATTTGTGGTCTTGAACCGCACGGAAAATGTCTCTAGACCAGCCATAAGTCGATAGAATCCCCGTTGTGACTATAACATTTAAATTAGATACACATGTCGCCCAATATCTGTATATTATCAGTGAACATTGAAACGTTTTTTATTTCAGAATCGTAGAGAACAAGCAAGCGTCGTGTATAGGACAAATCAAGAAACAGCTTCCACGCACTTATCACAGCCTACTTCGTTCGCTCATCCCACATATGGCGTGACTAACCAAGCCTTTGTTGCCGCCCAAAATCCCGCTTATCCAGTGAACTTTCAGTACCGTCCTAACGACCCTTCAGCTCCTATGCAGCCCCCTCCTTACTCCGAGCTGTACCCAGGGGCATGGCCAGATGCACCAGGGTCTTCATCAGAGACAAAATCAGAACAAGTCATGGCAACGGATCATACAGCATCGGGACCTATCACGAATTATAAAGACGATAAGAAGACACCTGAACCAAACGTGAACATGCACTATGACAATGATGTGGTTACAAAAGTAGATAATTGAACTAACGTGTTTCATTTTATATTAACCCTTATCCTGCTAAAAAGGTTTGTCTGCGAAAACTCTGATTTTACACTGGTTCGTAAAAGCGTTTGAGAAACTGTTGACCGAGTGTCAAACAAGTTGGATCCTGATAAGATGCCGAGTTACTCGGCATTTCTTCTGGATCCAAACTGTTTGCAGATGCGAGTCATGTCGTGTTTAGCATGATAAGGGTTAAGCTGTGTCTCAATTCTGTGATCATACAAACCGTTTGGATCCTGAAGAGGAACTCGGTGATTCATCAGGACCCTAATAATTGTTACATTAACCATGATTTTGCTGAATTTTAAAATACATTTCTCCTTCTTTACCCATGCCCTTTTGTATAATTACATATATCTTCACTGTGTACAAGTATTTCGCTGTACAATCACTGCTGTGGAGTGCACTGATTGCACAATCAAGTTGTAAATAGTGCAGACCCTGATGAGACAGCTCCTACAGGAGCTGTCTCATCTGGGTCTTCACTATTTACAGGTAGGTATATTGACGTGAATAGCAAGCGAAGGGTTAACCATGCTTTTGAAAGAAAAAGGAAAGAAAGGTTTGAAAACTGAATATTGATGCAGACGACACATTCTACAAACGACACTACGTGGCAGTGGAAGAATTAGTCACAGCAAAAACATATCTACTCACACTCGAAACTGAAATATTCGGAAATATTTTCCGTTTCCTTCATATAAACGCCTTTTCACGCATTTGCAACAAGAGTAGACTCGGATCAGACGGTTCCGAAAGGAGTGGTCTGATCAGGGTTGGCTAGGTGTGCTTGTGACGTAATGTGGATCTGATTCTTCATTTGTTTGGCAAATAAAAATACATCCTTGAAAAGTTTATATATTCAGCTAATAAATATCCATGGTGTCATTATATCTTACACGCATATTGACAAGGGAAACGATTAACCCTTTCCCTCATATTGACGACTTTTGACGACTCTGTAAAAGTCACTTTGTGAAACCACTTTATTTATCACTCTATTTATCACAATGGTTTCAAACTACAAAATTCTAAAATTTTCCTTTTCTCTAGTTAATGTTCCTTTTCGGTAGATTTATTCATAGAGGTGGTATCTAGAAATAGCCTATGAGGTAATGAGTTAAACAATTCGTACCAAGATGCAGAATAAAATGCATATTGACGTCAATAGTAACTGCATTGCTAATCCCTGTATTGCAAATATTTTGTTTACATTTTTATAGAGGTACATGTACTATTTTATAGCAATATATAGAGAACTGGCAACATGTGATATGAACAGCTTCACGTGAGAAGGGAGATAACTTGGATTGTTTGCATAGGAGTAGATCAAACTCGTGCACTGCATAGGAATACAATTAGTCAAGATCAACATTGTTTTATATACACCAGATGCAAGACTATTACGGTTACAGCTAGTACATAACATAATGCAAGTACATGTACGTTGAATGGTTTCTTGGTTGCAGGTCACTTGGGTCTGCCGTGTTTGCAACATTTGATCTGGTCCAGATTGCTGTTAACCGTTTAACCCTTTCCCTCATATAAACGTGTTCACGCATTTGCAAACAGAGTAGACCCAGATCAGACGGCTCCTAGAGGAGCCGCCTGATCAGGGTCTGCTCTGTTTGCTAACAGAAATTGAAAGATATGTTTCTTTAGTTTCTAAAATGGATACAATGTTCCACCTTCCATATTTCATTATAACTATTTTGTCTATGAATATTCAGTAGGTATTGAAATTTGGAATAATCAAAGAACATGGAAAGGGTTATACCGACGGCTCATATTACATGTAACCAGTATATCATATCAGTCAGTATTAACTCCTTTCAGTGCGGGAAATGAGTCACTAATGCCCATTCCAAATAGTATAACCCAAGGCTCCTATAGGAACCCTCTCATCAGGGTCTGCACGGTTTGTCTTGTTACACTTTTCTTTAAACCTTCCTGAATATTCACGGTTAGCTTGCTTTACTTTTTTGATTTTCAGAAAAGTCCATTTGAACACTCAGCGTTGAAACAGAGCTACATGTGCTCAAATCAAGATAATCGTCACTTCTTCACCAAACCCTATATTGTGACCACTCTTTAGAATCGTCTCGAAGAGACAATTCTAAAGAGTGGTCACAGTATAGAGTTGGGTGGAGAAATAAAGGAATTATTCTTTAAAATATTAAAATGTATGCATTTTATCTGGACCGTTATCCTTTATAATGGTGTGAAAATAGAGTCTTCTGTAACCCCGACCTGTTGCAATTCTTATTAACATCCGATTCGCTCAAAATTTTCAGAAACTATATACTGCGTGTTTTGTTATTCGTCAATTCATCTAAATCTAAGCTGTTTGAACACACTAGCCATGCCGTGCTCGCACAAGAAATGTCAAGTTAGAATGGTCATGTGCGATATATTCTTTATTTGAAAAAAAAAGGTTCAACGAATTGAACAAAATGCAAATAATGGCGGTATGTCATATACTAAGTACATGTACATGTATATATAAAGGAATTACTATGCATTTTATGTTAGAATAGCCATGCACGATATATAATTATATTGTTATATGAAAAACGAATTTAAAGACAATGACAATTATGGCGGTATGTCATAAACCAAATTACAAATACAGAATTTACATAATTCGGGGTTTGTATTTTTTCGTTTGTGGATCCCCCGTGTTTGAATGGTTATGATATACGGCTTACAGCCACTTAGCCCCTCAACGATGTGGTTCGAATCCCGGTCTGGGCGTTTGGCTTTTTCATGTGAGGAAGCCTTCCAGCTGCATTGTGGCAGGATCTGTGGTTCTACCCGATTACTTTCTGTGCTTGACACAATGTAATTTGTTCCGTAGTACACTGAAAAACTTCCGGGTTTTCCTCCACATGTAATTAGCTTGGCGTCGCAATGAGACTGAAATATTTGTTAAGCGACGTAAACCGCTCGGGTTTCTCTGTATCCTCTCCCCTCTCTCTGGGGCGTCCAATTAGCCCAAAGTGAGCAGAAACGGACGTTAATCAACACAAACAAACAAACAAACACTCATAACCTTTTACTCTATAAATTCGCCTTTCTACGTCATATCATCCAGAGTAGACCGCCGATACAAACAAACACTCATAAATCTTTACTCCATAAATACGCCTATCTACGTCATATCATCCAGAGTAGACCGCCGATACAAACAAACACTCATAACCTTTTACTCTATAAATACGCCTTTCTACGTCATATCAACCAGAATAGACCGCCGATACAAACAAACACTCATAAATCTTTACTCCATAAATACGCCTATCTACGTCATATCAACCAGAGTAGACCGCCGATACAAACAAACACTCATAACCTTTTACTCTATAAATACGCCTTTCTACGTCATATCAACCAGAGTAGACCGCCGATACAAACAAACACTCATAAATCTTTACTCCATAAATACGCCTATCTACGTTATATCAATCAGAGTAGACCGCCGATACAAACAAACACTCATAAACCTTTTACTCCATAAATACGCCTATCTACGTCATATCAACCAGAGTAGACCGCCGATACAAACAAACACTCATAAACCTTTTACTCCATAAATACGCCTTTCTACGTCATATCAACCAGAGTAGACCGCCGATACAAACAAACACTCACAACACTTTACTCCATAAATACGCCTATCAACGCCATACATACATTGAACAATATTGCAATGTCAAATCATTGGTTTTTGTACCTTTGTTGAAAAGTGTAGATACTTTATATTCTTTAAACAAACAGAAAAGACACTCCAATAGGGAATGCCTTATTTAGTTCACCTCTGTTTGCACATTCAACAACATGCAGTTTAAGCCGATATTAACCACTTATTCAAACTTTTATGTTATATATCCGGAATGTGTTTGAGTTTAATGATTATCATAATTTCTCTTCTTTTTAATGTTGATTAGCAACCCATCCCGATTGATGATCCAGGCATGTGTGTGAAGCTGGCTCAGCAATCAACCATCAACCATCAACATTCGTTTTTTTATAAGGAAATCGAATGTTGATCTGGAATGTCGAGCTCGCCCATCAACATTCGCTTTTATATAGAGAAACCGAATGTTGATCTGGAATGTCGAGCTCGCCCATCAACATTCGTTTTTGGGGGGGCGATAGCCCACCCAGTGTTACCACACTTTCGAGCTCTAGTGCCTGTTTAACACACCTCGTTTTTTTGGTATAATTATTTTTCTATCGCGTTGTTATATAGTTCTCAACTCTCGCCACAATTACAAATAATTTTAGCCTTCTTGGCTTTTGATTTAATTTCCGATATTCTGCATGACTTAAATGCACACTCATGAAGGATTTTGCGATTTTTGTTAAGGTTATATATATACTTTTGGTAATTGTTATTTATACGCAGTCAAATAGAAGTTTAATTTACATATATGTAAATGTGACCTTAATACCATTTGACGTCTCTTCGATTTTTGGTATAATTATTATTCGCTCGCGTTGAAAAACCAAACTATCCTGTGAATATCAAATAATTGAACATTATTTCATCCATAAAAGTATACTCGGCGTCATTTTGCAATATTTTGCATTCAACTGATTGAAATACATTAATACTTCGCGTTTTTTTTAAATTCGATTTGAAGGCTGTTGATAATATTTCTACGCGCACATTTTCCAGATGTCGCCATCTTGTTTACACGAAGAGCCATCTAAACTACGCAGTAAGTAACCATTTATTGAAATCAGTTCGTAGTCGCCTTTGTTTCGTTACTTATCCAGTATGTAATGAAATAAAGTACATGTACTTGTAAAATAGTCGTATTTTACGTTTCGAAATAAGAACTTATTAGAAATTGTGTAAGTTCTATGGGTGGTTGACACGAATCCCCGCTTAAAGCGTGTCAGGTGTGTAGTCAACTTATACAGGGATGTAGTTCGTAAAGGCTAAAGCCTTGAGTCAGTGCGGGCATATTGTTTTGTATAGACAAAGAATTTACGTGTCCTCGTGTGCTTTTTAAATGAAGGTTTAACCGTCCCCCTCCATTTCGCCCAGTTTGTATGATTGGGTAGGCAAAATGTCCAGTGTGTAGATGGCGCTGATAATGGTGGGGTATTCAGATAGCGATTATTACACATTTGTGCTTCTAAAGGTTAAACATGTTTTAGTAAGTTATTAATCGTAGAAATGACATAGACAGTGATTGAATGTTGTGTATCAGCTACTCAGATTTGGTGAACGAGGGATGCTGTTTTTATTGAATTGATAAATGCTTTTCCGGTCTAGCAAGTTGTTAACCCTTTCCCTCACATAAACGTGTTTTCACGCATTTGTAAACAGAGTAGACCCAGATCAGACGCCTCCTAGAGGAGCCATCTGATCAGGGTCTGCTCTGTTTGCTAATAGAATTTCAAAGATCTGTTTCTTTGCTTTCTAAAATGTCTACAATGCTCCACCTTCCCTATTTCTTTATAACCATTTTGTTAATGAATATTCAGTAGGTATTGAAAGCTGGACTAAATACAGAACAGGGAAAGGGTTAATCGTGGAAAGTTGAATGTTTTGTATCGGCTTCTCGGGTTTGGTGAATGTATGAGGGATGCTGGCTTTATAAGTCTCTGTACTACCCTGCAGCTAACTTCTACTATGCAGTCTGATACAACTAGCTATCATCTATCTCCATATAGGGCGAATCGCCGTGACGTCACGCGCACCTGTTATCTTAGCCGAGAAAAGCTTGGTGGGCAAAAAGACTGACAGCTGATATGTAAACAATAACAGAAACATTGACAGCACTTTGAAAACTTCTGTTAAAATTAATAAAAAACTATTATGGTGCAATCGTTGATGATAATTACATCGATAGTACGTGTATAAACATGAACCGAAAATTGATTCTGGAAGATGAATTTACACGATACAAACGTCTTTATTTGGAGTCGGTTGTACAACAAATAACACGACAGATCTACAATAAACTATTTGCCGGCTATGTAACAAAAATAACAACAGTTTAACATGACAACCTGTGGAATTGAAAGATATAAGCTTTTCAAAGCATGGGTAATGCACAGTACAAAATTATAATCAGAAAAAGTTAAATATTGGTAAAATACACAAACCCTTTCCCTGCTCAGTATTCGTGTAAGAAATAATGATATCATGACTATTTATAAGCTAATGTTTCTAATGACATTTGTAGACAGGATTGTTTTGTTGGTAGAAACTGTAGATTCGGACCTATTACAATTTCATAAATAAACAGAGCAGACCCAGTATGATCTGGGTCTACGCTGTTTGCAAATACACGAACACACGTTTATATTAGAGAAAGGGTTACATCTTTGAATGCTTAAATTTTAAGGTGGAATGACCCGTCACAGTTTAACTGCAGATCCCATTCATTATATAATAAGACTTAAATTTGCTATATGATTTTGAATAATAAACAGTGAAGACCCTGGTCAGATGGTTGCTTGTTTAGCTATATATATTGTCTGGGTCTACATTTTGCAAATGTCAGTACTTTTATTCACCGCATTCAAAGATTCTAACAATACACACTATTTGTTTTGAATACTAAAAATGAATTGTGTTCTGGAGACTATATTATTACATTACTTACTCAGCCGAAATACTGCTAATTTACTTACTAGACGTAGGAAAACAGTAACGATCAAAGGTGCCAGATGGTCAGTAAATCCCCTAATTTCTCAGCAGGGGACAAGGGTCAGCGATCACGGAACTGCCATCTATCACACACTGTCTTATCAACAAAGTTATGAACTATTACGTAACAGGAATGCTTCTATTGTGACAACTACCAAACTATGTGCCAATTGTCTAAAATTATGATTTGTTAAACAGCTTCCCGAACAATAGAACTTAAATCTGCTACGGTACTGTACAGTAGCCAGAAAAACATTTTACAACACACGAATGAACGACATGAGACTGTATAACTTAATATCTAGATCTTATTGAAATAAAACGAGAATTAAAATTTTAAATACTGTTGGTCTAAATTATTCGACATATCAGGCTGCTGTCCAACTAATATATAAGAATGTCTCCCATTTCAAAGAAAGGCCAGATAAAGGGATTGGTTTTTTTTTGTGTGTGTGTTTTTTCAAAGTTCAGCTGGTAGTTTACAGGGCCGATTTATTCAAGCTTCTTGTTGTATCTATCCTTACAAACTAAAACATAATTGTCATTATAGTCAGAGGATACAGTAAATGTACAGAAATCAACAATTCAAAACCAACACAGTCATTAAATGATGTGTAGGCTAATTGTTGCCTAGCCTTTACATAGGGATACTTAGGTCGTTATTGGTGTTTTTGCCCACCAGTTAACTGGGCATGCGCGAAATCGGCGGGTTTGTTTACAAACAGAGATTCACCCTATTCTATATATATTGCCATAATTGGTACTGACATTGAAACAACTCTGAGATGTTTACCAGACTTATTGCCAGCTTTGTCTCAGTCAAGCATAAATATAAAAACATTCTGTTTTCAGAACTGCAGATCTCTGAGAAAACATATCCTTGATATTAGCAATGAGCACAACATGCTGCATTCAGACATAATTGGGTTTGCAGAAACCAGATTGTCTTGCCCATTGATGATATCTACAAGATAACAGGTTTCAGACACTGTGCATCTTCATATGATCAGACTCCTCATGGGTTAGCTATTTATGTCAAGGAAAACCTCAATATCAAAAAAAATTCATTGCTTCACATGCTCTGGTTTTGAATGTGCATTGCTAGGACTAGGCAGTGAAATAGTAATTGGATTTTGTTACTGCCTGCCAAAGTGTTCTAGTCTATCAAATTTTGTGGATTTCATTACAACCATCCGTGTGACTGTGGCAAGAGAGTTCAGTACAGCAACCCTATCTATTTTAATGGGTGACTTCAACTATGGGTATACACAGAATAGAGCTATTGCACAGCTTTTTCATAACAGCCTGGGATGTAAGCAGCTGGTAAACACTGTGACTACAGACTACAACAGTTGCTTAGATCATATTTATTGTAATTTGCCTATAGACTGTCTCGGAAGATATGGCACCTTGGAATCATACTTTTCTGATTGTAAGCCTGTGTTTTTGGAATGTATACAATGAATGGGTATCTTTGATGTAGATATGTTTGCCAAAGTTTACAATTCATTACATTTGTAGTCTTCAGAAATTTATTGTACATGCAGAACTAAATAGATTTATGTAAATAAACTGTTGTTGTATAATTCATGGCTTGTAAAGTCCTATTTGGACACAGTAACAACTGCCATTTATGATATTAGCTCCTAGATAATTCCCATTCAGGCATGCAATTTTCATAAATCATGTAACCAGAATTTATTTATCTGGAGCTGAAGTACTGCACCACAAGACAAATAAAACTTACATTTTCATGATCTGCAACCAATTCACAGAGATAAATTTACAATTGCTTTGGCAAATAAAAGAATAATAGAAGAATAGACCTTGAACTACAAAGTGCTACGGCACAACATAAGCTAAAAGAGGCCTTAATAAATACAGCTCATACACAATGTCATGTCTTTTAACGCTTAGCACTGCATCTAAGAAGACTCAGATCAGGCAGTTCCCGTACGAAATGCCATGTCAGAGTTGACCATATACCGGTACATATTGAAATTTCATCTATAGTTTAAATTCTATACTATGGCATGATGGGTTAACCCTTTCCCTCATCTACATGTTTTTGCACATTTGCAAACAGCATAGACCCTGATCAGATGTCTCCGATAGAAGGTATCTGATATGGGTCTGCTCTGTTTACTAATGGAATTGGTTATATCTCTTTCTTAAGTTTCAAAAATGGCTTCAATGTCATCTTCCATATTTCATTATAACTATTGTCTATTAATATTCTGTAGGTATTGAAATTTGGATTAAACAGAGAACAGGGGAAAGGTTAGGTTTTGCAATGATTTCAGAGTTACAAAGATGTGGAACTTTCTTTTATTCGATTAACTTATTCACTCAAGTACGTTATTTCATAGAGACTGAATCAAAAATGAGTATATACATATAAGGTAATGGGTTATCAATATACCATGCATCATATTTTAAATAACAGATCTTAAAAAACAATGTTCTTTACTGTTGCAGATGAGCATACAGAACATTTTGACAAAAGGAGGTGGCCCTTATGGCCAGTCCATAAGGGCCAGGGTTTGTGCCTCAGCAAACCCTGTTTCCTTCACTGGGCCAGATGATTCCAGCAAACAAGCCCTGACCGTAGCCATTTGTGATAGGGAGACGTCGATCAGACTGGTATGCTATGATCCATCAAAATTCCCTATGTTGAAGATTGACAATGTTGTCATGCTAAGGGAAGTTATCGTTAAGACGGACGAACACCCCACCTACTTGGTAGCTACAAGAGCCACAAAGGTATTCTTAGCTGGTGGGATTGACGTCAACGACGATCAACGCAAAGCCTGCGAGACAATTGTTCACCCACCAGCTGCTCCTGTAGTGACAATTGCTGCTGCCCTTGGATCTCCTGTGAAGCAGAGGAACAGCGTGAAAGGGAAAATCATACAGGTAGGATTTCCTCTAAATGACCAACCTATGTTCGTAATGCCTATATTTGCTGTTGTTTCATTTCATTTGCATCAGTTTAAACCATTAATCCACCTATAGGCAATGTTTAGATCCAACCACTTTGAATAAATCTACCCCGAAAAAAGCATGAACTAGAAAAACGGATTTTTATGCGCCCATTGACGAAAGTCAGGGGGCATTTGTGTTTGCCCTGTCTGCTTGTCTGTCCGTTTGTCTGTTTGTCAGCAACTTAAATTCAACATTGGTCATAACTTTTGAGCCAGTACAGATAGAGAATTGATATTTGGCATGCATATGTATCTCATAAAGCCGCACATTTTGAGGGGTGACATGTCAAGGTCATTCTTCAAGGTCAGAGGTCAAATATATGGGTCAAATCACCGACTTTAACATTGGCCATAACGTTTGGACCAGTAGAGATAGAGACTTGATATTTGGCATGCTTGTGTATCTCATGAGGCTGCACATTTTGAGGGGTGACACATCAAGGTCAATGTCATTCTTCAAGGTCAGAGGTCAAATATATGAGGGGAGATAGTGTTTCACAAACACATTTTGTTTTTTAGAATTTTGTAGTTTGGAACCATTGTGATAAATAGAGCATTTGCTCCTATAGGTGCAAATGCCACATTTATCAAAATGGTTTCAACAGGCGACTTTTACAGAGGAGTAGAAAGGCATATTTATGGAGGAAAGGGTTAAATAAACCTACATGTTAAATGAATAGCTTATGAGATGTATTTAAATCATGTGATCTTACTCTGCTGACATGTTTTGAAGGAAGAAGTCCAGATATCGGTGTCATCATTGGCCTTGTAGTTGTCATGGAAAGCTTAAACCTTGGCTGTGGCCTTTATGTAATAAAGAAGAATTTCATATTTGACCAAGGGTCATAACTCTAAGAATAAGACTGTATGATATATTATGCCGATTTACTGCCGTATTAATATACAGATGAGCATTTGTGACTGCATGTCTCTATATAATGCAAAAAATTATAAATACATGAAAGCTGATTATGAACAGTTTTGAGGATATTAATTTATTTAATATAGAGCATTAACCCTTTCCTACATTATTAGTGATGTAAAATTGATGGTGTCATTAATATTAGTTAAATGAATTTGTTATAGGTCTTGCACACATAAATGTTTAGTCATGTCATATCTCTATAACACAAGCAAATAGCAGTCCCTGATGAGATGCCACCTACAGGAGCCGTCTGATCTGGGTCTTTACTGTTTTCAGAGGCATAGAGAAGCGTATTTGTGGTGTAAAAGTATAAATGATGTAATAGAAATATTTAACATTAGTAAATCATTTCTGATGATTTATAGGAATAACTTTGTAAGCATTGCATCACTAACAGAGCAGTTTATGTTGTGGCATTTTGATTTGCTACTGAAGTATATCCAGCAGGGACTCAATAATATGTAGGACAGGCTAGATAAAAATCTTATTTGATTTATGCAATATCCCTGAAAGGTTGCAATTTACTAGTTTTGAGCTGGATTATGCAAAGCTAGTTTAAATTTCAGCTCCAGTTTGATCTAAATACAGCTTGCGCAGTATTATTTACAACCATAGATGCATATTAGCTTCAAACTTCTGAGGTACACCATACATTTTCCCCACTGGAGCAAATGCTCTTTAGCAGCTAGCCTGCATAGAAAATTGTGCACAGAACTAGTTTAATTATGCATCAATTATTAATTTAGTACATTTTAAAATCCATTCTAATTAAGCAAGCCTGAGCTAGGGTATGCTATGGATAAGCTGTTGTGATCCTTCGGTGTCAGTTTTGCTGTCAGTTATGAACATCATTAGTGCCTACACTCTAGTGGCCACAACTTGCTTACAGTTATATTAAATTATTATCTCTTAACTCTTTCCCTCATATAAACGTGTTTTCACGCATTTGCAAACAGAGAAAACCCAGATCAGACAGCTCCTAGAGGAGCCGTCTGATCAGGGTCTGCTCTGTTTGCTAATAGAATTTGATAGATCTGTTTCTTTGCTTTCTAAAATGTCTACATTGTTCCATCTTCCATATTTCTTTATAACTATTTTGCCCATGAATATTCAGTAGTTATTGAAATTTGAGAAAAAACATAGAACAGGGAAAGGGTTAAAGTGCTTGGCACAACAAGTGGGCTCCCTAACCCATTCCCCCATAGTCTCAAACCTCTTCGGACAGGTTTTATTAAAAGGAACATTAGCAAAAAGGTTTATTTCAGGATTGTTGTTTTGAATCCATTCTGATAAACGAAGCATTTGCCCTATGGACCAAATGCTCTATTCATTATGCCCCCGTTGACGATAGTCAGGGGGCATTATGTTTTGCACATGTCCGTCTGTCTGTCTGTGTGTCACGCTTTTAGGTGCAGTTGGTTGTCAGTGTTTCAAGTGTTATAAGTCAGTAATTTCTACACTTATACACATGAAACTTCACATACACATCAATTACGATCTGTGCTATCATTTGGCATCCCACACATGCTGCCCGCAAGCCCAAGGTCGAGGTCAAATGACTTGGAAATTTTTCGTGCAGTTGGTTGTCACATTTACATGCAGTTTTTTGTCACAGTTTTTTCATTGTCTTATATCTCCCTAACCACTGTATTTATTGCCATGGAATTGCATATGCACATTAAACACAATCCATACTTTCATTGCACACCCAGCCCATGCTGCCCACAAGCCCAAGGTCAAGGTCAAATGACTTTGAAGTTTTACTTGCAGCTAGGCAAGCACCTACACGGGGGCATCACTGTGTCTTACAGACACAATTTTCTAGTTACAATGGTTTTAAACAATAACTTTTACAAGGGCGTTGATAGGCGTCAATATGAGGGAATGGGTTAAACAGGCCTCTGATCAGGGTCTGTTCTGTTGGCCTTCATATCTCCAATGAACTAACTTATTAATTTACATATGAAAAATCTTAAAACTAATGTCATAGCATATTATAATTCATTCTCTGCAGAATCTTGTACCAAAATTCAGAAATGTTACCCTATCTCATAGAACTGCCTTTTAATGCATCTGCATTTGAACAGAGTAGACCCAGATCAGGAAGCTCCATAAATAGATGTCTGATCAGAGTTTACAATGTTTGCTTATAACTTCTAGCAGCTCAGAGATGACACTTATGGAATAACCACCAAATAATATGTTCTGAATAACAGAATGAAAAATTATTTGAAGATTTCTCTATATTGGGAGAAGTCTTGCATGAATATTAAACAGGGAATAACTTCTTATTAATACCAGTAAGAGTAAATCCTTGGAATTCGATTGGTCAGTTTGCCAAAAACTGCCGGGGTGTACAGAACCGTATTCAGCGGCTTCCTCAGATATTTCAGAATTCAAATTGAACACGTGGCGTTATTTGTTTTGTTTTTGTTTTTAGCGTTGATTCGAAATTTCGTCAGCCTTACTCTATTAATTCTGGACAGATTACAACCAAGTAATCAAAAATAAACGTATAAAATTGTTACTGATATGTTCCTCACTTTGACACTATCAACTTCGCAGTACAACGTCTAATCGTTTAAACTCAAATGTTTACGAGTGAAGTTTGACTGATTCTTTTGGAATTGCTCTGAGGCGACGCCGTATTTGCTCTGTGATGACATTATGTTTTCCTTGTCATGTCGTCATAGAATTAGAGATCTAATGTAAGCAAACATAAGAGTTGTTCATTTTTAAATTAGGTGAATCGGATCTTTGACTGGTAATACATTTGTTACACGTAATTTGGCAGGGTGTACGGGCTGGTATGACCGGGTTAGATCACGTATTTCCTTCGGCTAACACCTCGGGAAAAACGGGATCTAACTCGGTCAGACCAGCCCGTACACCCTGCCAAATTTCCTTGTAACTAATACTAGCAAGTGAACATCCATGGGCAAGACGTACCTATTGCATCAGTTATTACCGTCTGCCGGGTTATAACCCTTTGATTTTTCTCTAGCCATACATCATGTATTTTGTCCATGCATTTCAGGAAGAGCAGGTCAGAACAATTTCGACCAGGGCGGGCAACAATGTCCAGTTGAAACAAATTGTTGTACATGATGGAACTGCACAGGCACAGGTGTCACTCTGGCGCGAGAATACACAAGTTGACTGTCACACAGATGACTAAATAGAAGTTACAGATGTAACTGTTAATTTCTACCAGAACCGGGCATCACTGTCCACAACAGGCACTACGACCATAAAGGTTTGATATATTTCTTTGATACATAAAAAACCCTTAACATCTCTAACATTAGTAGAGCTTTATAACCAAACACCTAACAATATAGCTTTGTAACCCTAATTATGGATATGTATTTATGCAGATATCTATGCATACATGTATGTCTGTATGTATCGTATGAACGTTTGTCCTGCATTTTGTCCAGAAAGCCATATCACTACATTTCATTGACAGTACTTGTGTACCTTGGTATTAACATAGCACCACATCTAACACATGCAGAGTTACAGACCTCGATTTCTGCGGAAAAAAGTAGAATTTAAAGTTTTTTCACACACAACTTTAACACTACATGTATTACTATTAAATTGATATTCGGTGAAATTTACTAAGCTGTATATACAGTAAAATCTCTCTATAATGACCACTAAATTACATCAAGTATTTTGAGTGAAAGGCAGGTGGATGCTTAAAGCAAGGTTCTGTTTTACTTCCACCTTGTTTTAAGCAACCACCTGTCCATAACACCTACTAATTAACATAATTCAGTGGTCGTTATAGAGAGGTTTTACTGTACCTTTTTGCACTTGTGTTTTTCAATCCAACTACATGTAACATACAGAGTTATGAGATAAAAATTGTGACAAATGAAAAAAAATAGGATTGTGAGGTAATGTTGGAACCATTAATGCTTGACAGTTACAACCTTTTGAATTTATTGATCAGCATGCACATTTGTGCACCTTTGCATTTTCACCCATCTGCGGTGAACGTTTACGGAGTCACGGGACTAGTTTAAATGCAATTTGTCGTTTTACATATTTTCATGCTCAGCCAATGTAATATTCTCAATAATCAATTTAACCGTGCATCAATTATTTGAAATTGTATTCTGTCTGATCTCAATTTCCTGTAGTCAAATAATTGACATTTCATATAATAACCCTTTCCCTCAAATCTGTATCTTCCGACACTCTGTAAAAGCCACTGATTGAACTAGTTATAATAGACAAACATAATAAATCATTACTGCTACATTCTTTGAAATTTAATGATCAGCATGCACACTGCACCTTTGTATTTTCTTGCAATCACAGTCACATTAACAGAGTTATGCGCCTAGATTGCCTAGTTTGTATTCAATTGGTGATTTTACATATTTTCATGCTCCACCAAAAGAAGTGTTCTAAATGATCATTTCAACTAGCATCAAGCATGGATTACCTGGAATTGTATTCTACCTGATTTATCGATATTTCCTGTTATCAAATAATTGAAAATTTAATAATAATCCATTCCCTCAAAACTGTCCCTTCTCACACTCTGTAAAAGCCACTTTTGGAACCTATAATGATAAATAAAGCATTTGCTAAAAGTACCAACCAAATGCTCTGTTATCAGAAGGGTTTCAAAACTAGACAATTCTTATACTTTCATATTTGCTAGTAATAAATAATACTCCCAACTAATATTGTATGAGGATTATAGAAATACAAAGACTGTCAATCCAGCGTCCGCGTTGTCGTCATAGTCTTCGTCCGAAATCTTAACATTTAACTTCTTCAATTTCTCATTTACAACCTTCATTTTGGTATACGTGTTCATCTTGACAAGGCCTATCCACACATACGAAAATAAGCATTGGCACCCGCTTGCGGTGGTCTTGTAGGTATGCATGTTCATCTTGACAATGATGACAGACGAGTGTTGGCACCCGCTTGCGGTGGTCTTGTAGGTATGCATGTTCATCTTGACAATGATGACAGACGAGCGTTGGCACCCGCTTGCGGTGCTCTTGTCCTCTTTCATATATTCTTCCTTGGCCAATATCTCCCTATTCTACTATGAATTAGATTGACTTTCATGTGTACAAAAAATGCCATGAACAAGGTCCATAACTCTGCCTTCACTATTTTAGTTATATCCCTTTCTCATACATGGTGCAAATCAATTTCAGCTTATCTGTTTCAAACAAAAGTCAAGCTATAGTGATCACTGAATTTTTGGCATTGTCATTGATGTCGTCTTGCATAAATTCTAATGTAGCTCATTACTCGAAAAGTATAAGAGGTATCAACATGAAACCTCATAGCTAAGTAGATTTCTTTGAGGGGAAGGCCACTACATCAGAACCATAACTCTTTAGTGAACAATTTTGACCTTTATTTGATTTATTAATTACAAAAGAATCAATTTAGCTGGACAAGCACCAAATCACGAGCGTTGGTGCTGCATGTGTATTAAGCCTACAAGTTGCAGTGGTTTGCACTAATCCCTAGATCTGGTTATCAACTATAAACATGCCCAAATTTATATTTTTCCAGAAATGTGAAGCCCCATTGGTGACAGACAATGTAACTGTGGAGGCTGTCAGTGTAGATGGCAGTGACGCTGAACTTCTGCTTACAAATAACAACATACTTAAAGTCAGTGCGGAATTGTTGGGCACAGCAGTTGGTGACAACATACCATTAGAAGAACTAACGGTCAAGGGGCCAGTATAATTATCTATCACTATGAAAGGCAGTGATGTTCTGCACATTTCCACCAAAGCAGAATGAAAACACTTGTTTCTCTCCATCTTAAACCTTTTTATTATGTCAAGCATATATTGCTTCTAACTTCCATCTTTCATTTCATATTTCTTTACAAATTTTACACGTTGAAAATCCGATTTGAACCTATTATTTATGGCTGCTGTCTGATTGTTATTGAGAACACTGGGTGTGTGGCCTTTCCCATGTCTATATAATATGCTTTAAGTGTTACAGATACCCTACTGTAAAGGTCAGATTTACATACAATGTTGTGTTACACAAAGGTTGTACTATTTCACGTTGTATACAATGTTTATCATTATGTTTTGATATCTAGTATACTTAATATTTTATAACAGGTATGCCATTATAACATACATATTAGAAATGCTTAAAGTACCATGGTTGTAAAGATTTGTCAAATTACATACAACAGTGATATTACAATCCAAACAGCTCTGAAAAGCACATCTACTCCATACACCATTACATATAGCTAGCTGCTGTTTGCTACATGTCATAGTATACGGTAATCATGCAACAGCTTTCATAAATCTAACATACATTTGATATACTGCTTCTTTAAAGCATGAAATATACCAGCCTTTAGTGTTGATAAATAATGTATTGTTAGATGGGACCAAAAAGTGACCACCATAGTGTTCAGTGTTCAGTGTATCAGTGTTTCTAGCTCACCTGGCACAGTCGTGAATAAGTAAATTAAACATCTACTCTAAAAGTTCATGTGCTAGTCACCTATAGATTGTGTTCAAATGGGTCCATTCAACAATGCAATTCTGGTTGCTATAGAAACCAAAAGAAAAACCTGTTATTTTTCTCAACAATTACTGGGCAGTCAAAAGTGATAATTTTCAGAAATAGTCTTTAGTAGAACTTATTGTATACCCTTATAAATAGTAACAAAATTGCCGTAAAAAACTGTCAATACGGAGTCATGTGACCGATCCATAATGGCCCGGTGGGCCGATTATCCATAATCGGTCCACGATCTTTTTCACGTGCAGTGCGTTAATGTTAGCAACATAGATCTAGATCTATTCAAACATGGCCGGAGAATGAGGTTGACGTCGTTATCAAATCGTATTCTAGAACTGGACAATCCTAAAGTTTATACAATCGTAAAGTTCTATTAAAAATCAATTATTTTGTTTGTATCGATCGGTACTAGATCTACCTGACTTTGTTTATGTTATTCAAAAATGACAGTGTGACGTCATAATTTCATGTCGTCCATCGGAAGTTCTAGATCTATTTCTGTGGTTTGTTGGGATCTAGATCTAGATTGTATTGAAATGAAAGGTGGCATATGGATCTAGATATATTAAAAAGTGCAAGATATTCAATAAAAAGGTCAAAATATGGCCTGTGTGTGCCTTCTGGTCATAATGGCACACCTGATGTCACAATAGCCTTCTTGCTAAAGCCCTTGGACTATTATGGCACCAGGTATGCCATTATGACCAGAAGGCACACCTTAGGCCATATTTTAACCTCTTATTCAAGTGACCTCCATAACCCATTCCCTCATATTGACGACTTTGTAAAAGTCACTTTGTGAAACTACTGTGATAAATAGAGCAATTGCTCCTATAGGACCAAATGCTTTATTTATCACAAAGTTTCGAACTACAAAATTCTGAAAAAAGTCTTTTCTCTAGTTAATGCTCATTTTCGGTAGATTTATTTAAAAGAGGTTTGGTCTAAAAATAGCCTATGAGGGAATGGGTTAAACTGTCAAATATTGATGAGATCTTAAAATATACCTTGCTTGACGGCAATTATAACTGTTGCCAGGGGGCAACTGATGTTTCAGTGTGCCACGATATAAATAACATTTTTACTTTTTACTGCATTTCATCACTACTTGTTATGTATTTTATAAAAGGGTACTTTTCATTTCAAGTATATGTTACCTTTTATTGTTTGCTGTGTATGACCAGACATGTTACATATCATTAGAAGTATGTTTCAAGGTGTATGAATATATTTACTATATTCCAGTGATATTGCTCTTTACAAATGTGCCTATTGCCTAGAAATAGTATGCTGCATGTACTGTCAAAGTATTCTATTGAAACTACAATTTAACAATGTTGTCTACATTAAAAGTAATTTTTGTAGCCTACATTTCTAGTCATAAGATTTAGAAGAATTACCAAGAGTGGATATTCTACATTGTTCTGTATATATATATATATCGGATTTAACCCTTTCCCTCATATAAACGTGTTTTCGCGCATTTGCAAACAGAGTAGACCCAGATCAGACGGCTCCTAGAGGAGCCGTCTGATCAGGGTCTACTCTGTTTGCTAATAGAATTTTATAGATCTGGTTCTTTACTTTCTAAAATGTCTACAATGTTTCACCTTCCATAGTTCTTTATATCTATTTTGTTAATGAATATTCAGATCTATTTTGTTAATGAATATTCAGTAGGTATTCACATTTGGCCTAAATACAGAACAGGGAAAGGGTTAAACTACTCGTGTTATAAATACTGTCTCAATCAACAGTTGCTGCAAATTTAACACAGTTTAAACTATAATGTTTTTCCCAAATTAGCAATATGTATAACTTTCAGTTATATCAAACTTCATATCTAGGTTATAATCTGTCGGTTGTCGATACAGGTTTTACTTTGCTGCAATATATATAACATTTGTAAGTTGTCTCTATTCATTACATATTATATTACCATTCTGTGTCAAGTATGTACTGCCAAGTATACTTTTTGTACAAGATAAAACAAACCTTTTGCAAAAGTATGCTACAGGTTCCTTGTTTAAAGGTACATTGCCTTTTGCAAAAAGTATGCTGCAGGTTCCTAATTTAAGTACTTCAATGGAAGATGGTTACAAATACAGTCAGGGCTCTGTTAAGCAACGATACAAAAATGTACAGTTTTGGCCTTGAAATTTGTGCAAAAAAATTCCACAGGAAGTTTCTAAATACTTTAAAACTGCCTTTACTAATCACAATGTCTAATGTACTTATACTATGTGGTTTCTATGAAACTGTTTAACTATGTAAAATGTAATGTCTTTAAATATGTGCAATGTTTAATGTGTTTATCGCCAGTATAGGATTAGTCTTTTAATAAACAAGATAGAACATGCCAAGTACATGTATCAAGAATAATATGTATTTTTATGCCCCCCCCCCCCCCCCCCCGATCAGATATGGGGGGCATATTGTTTTTGCCCTGTCTGTTTGTTTGTTTGTCTGTTTGTTTGTCAGCAACTTTAACATTGGTCATACCTTTTGAGCCAGTACAGATAGAGACTTGGTATTTGGTATGCATATGTATCTCATAAAGCCGCACATTTTGAGGGGTGACATGTCAAGGTAAAGGTCATCCTTCAAGGTCGGAGGTTAAATATATAGGTCAAATCACCGACTTTAACATTGGCCATAACTTTTGGACCAGTAGAGATAGAGACTTGATATTTGGCATGCTTGTGTATCTCATGAAGTCGCACATTTTGAGGGGGTGACATGTCAAC
This sequence comes from Azorinus chamasolen, assembly GCA_963576725.1. NCBI lineage: Eukaryota > Metazoa > Mollusca > Bivalvia > Cardiida > Solecurtidae > Azorinus > Azorinus chamasolen. Next base: position 97,387,826 of record OY755238.1, on the reverse strand, counting down.
GTCATCCTTCAGGGTCAAAGGTCAAATTGTCTGGGGTTTTTTGTCTGTAACTTTAACACAACTTTAACATTGGTCATAACTTTTGAGCTTTATGAAGCTGCACATTTTGAGGGGTGAAATGTCAAGGTCAAGGTCATCCTTCAGGGTCAAAGGTCAAATTGTCTGTTTCTTTGTCTGTAACTTTAACATTGGTCATAACTTTTGAGCCAGTACAGCTAGTGACTTGATATTTGGCATGCATATGTATCTCATAAAGCCGCACATTCTGAGGGGTGACATGTCAAGGTCATTTTTAAAAGTCAGAGGTCAAACACATGGGTCAAATCACCGACTTTAACATTGGTCATAACTTTTGAGCAAGTACAGATAGAGACTTGATATTTGGCATGCATATGTATCTCATAAAGCCGCACATTTTGAGGGGTAACATGACAAGGTCGAGGTCATCCTTAAAGGTCAGAGATCAAACATATGGGTAAAATCACTGACTTTAACATTGGCAATAACTTTTGAACCAGTACAGATAGAGACTTGATATGTGGCAAGCTTGTGTATCTCATGAAGCTGCACAGTTTGAGGGGTGAAATGTCAAGGTCATCCTTCAGGGTCAAAGGTCACCAACTTCAAATTGGCCATAACTTTTGAACCAATAGAGATAGAGTCTTGATATATGGTATGCATGTGTATCTCATGAAGCTGCACATTTTGAGGGGCAACATGTCAAGGTAAAGGTCATCTTTTAGGGTCAAAGGTCACCGACTTTAACATTGGCAGTAACTTTTGAACCTGTAGATGCAGACTTGACATTTGGTATGCATGTGTATCTCATGAAGCTGCACAGTTTGGGGTGACATTTCAAGGTCAAGGTCATCTTTAAGGGTCAAAGGTCACCGACTTTAACATTGGCCATAACTTTTGAACCAGTAGAGATACAGACTTGATAGTTGGTATACATGTGTTTCTCATTTGGCTGCACAGTTTGAGGGGTGGCATGCCAAGGTCAAGGTCATCCTTCATGGTCAAAGGTCACCAACTTTAACATTGGCCATAACTTTTGAACCAGTAGAGATACAGACATGATATGTGATATGCATGTGTACCCCATGAAGCTGCACAGTTTGAGGAGTGACATGTCAAGATCAAGGTAATCCTTTAGGGTCAAATATCATATCGAGGGGGCATAGTGTTTCACAAACACATCTTGTTCTAACAAAGTTTTATCTCTAATAAGCTTTATTAATTGTTATGTGCTTACATTGTCTGGTGTTATGTGCTTACACTGTCTGGTTACTACAGCAATGTCCTCTCTGTATATTTGCATGTGTTCTTCGGATAGAGGGAATATGTATACATTTGTAATGTACTATTTTATGGCCATGCAAATATGAAAAAAAGATAAATATGTCATCACACAAGGCATACACCAAGACCAATCATTGGTTACCATTGTACAGCCAACAATTCCAGTTATAAAGGTTAGTTTGATAATCAGACATATCCAAAACCAAGACCTGACACTAGACTGGATCTACATCATGTGCATGTGTCAAAAATTTAAAATCATCGGGATATGTAGAGCTTATACTCCATTGGAATAAATGCTCTTTATATTCAAAGGGTTTCAAAAAGTGATGTTTACATATATGTCTAAAAACATTCAGAGGTCTTATAAGAATGAGCAATTATATAGGTTTATGGTATACCATTGTATAGTCATTGATCACACAAGACCAAAACAAAACCCAGTCGCTGGTCTAGGTCTATACTTTGTGCATATGTCCATATTTACTTAATTGCGTGATGCAGGCCATTTCTAAAACCAATTGTGTTCCACAGTTACAGAGATTATGTATAAGTTTGTAATGCACACTTATAAGGCATATGGTATGCAAAAAAGGGGCCCCTTTTGTCATTACACAATGTGTACACCAACACCAATCGCTGGTCTGGGTCTACACATAGTGCATATGTCCACATCGGGCCTTTTACATGCATACCATTTCCTAAATCCGGTAGTGTTCTTTAGTTAAAGTGATTAGTGCATAAGTCCACATCAGGCCTTTTACATGCGTGCCATTTTCTTAAACCATTAGTGTTTTTTAGTTAGAGTGAATATGTTTAGATTGCCAATGGTACATATAACGGGTACATTTTGTCATCACTCATGGCGTGCACCAACACCAGTCCCTGGTGTTGGTCTACACTTAGTGCATATGATATGTCAAAATCAACCTCTTTACATGCTAGCCATTTTAAAAGCGATTGTGTTCAACAGTTACATAAATTATATATACGTTTGTAATACACCATTGTATGGCATATGGTATGCAAACAGGGGTCCCTTGTCATTACACAATGTGTACACCAAGCAAAAAACATAAAGCAGACAACAAAATATAGAAGACAAATGAAAATACTTATGTTAACAGTTACAATAAATATGCACCAAACCCCAGATGTAGAAAGGACACCTTGTCTAACCTAGTCTTTCATTTGATCTCAGAATTCCATTATATATGCACTCAGGGAAGCCTTCTAGAACATTAACCTTTATATATGCTAGTCTTTTCAAACAGCTCAATAATACATTTGCAATAGTTTTCTGTTTTATGAACCAATAAATGATGTTATAATATACCAATCTGTTTTTATTCCTCCGTTTCCTTGTGATAGAACATTGGAGTGTTTTCCTGCATCCAACAGGAGTTTCTGTGTGTATATACCATGATCGCCCCCCATTAGTACTTTCGGTACTTTGATTATATAGAGAAACCGTATGTTGAGCTGGAATGTCGAGCTCGCCCATCAACATTCGTTTTTATATAAGGTGTAATGGGGAAAGGGAGGTAATTTCAGGTGTTTGATATCATTGCTGTTTGAATACTAATTATTGTACCATGTTCCAAACATATCTTAGGTATTTCTAATATGTAACCTTTCATTATTCATCAATGCATATTAAAGACATTCCCTTGGCCGGCTTGGGTCTTTACAGCTAACCTGTGAAAAAGCATGCAGCACATGGTAAGAGCTATAGCAGTTTGCCTGTCAAGAACCACTGGAGCGTTCCATGTGAGGCCCGTCTCTTACATTTGATGATTTGGAAATGATTAGATTGTCACTAATGCAGTATATGTTTTTATTTTTTATTAAACTCCCTTTGAACATATAATAGCTCTCCTCCACTGCAGGTTAAATGGATTCTACTGCAGGCCAAATGTCCAGAGTTTTATCTCTGATATACATAAGCGCTCAGTTTTTTTTAATGTATTTAATCCTTATAAAATATTCATCTGGCATATGGCCCTTTGTTTGTTAGTGGTAGGCTTCTTAAGGGTTGAACTTCTATTGGGTTCTGACCAACAATGGTCTTTTGAGTGTGTTCCCCTTGACTAATTGTATGTCAGGGCCTCTCTAGACAGAATGAGACGGCTTGCCATATTTTGCACACTTGTATCATGCTTTTACTGTTACTTTCACGCCTATTGAGAACAATGGGGGGGGGAATCATTGAATGGACCTGGGTAATGTCTTTAATTAGTAATATATGTTTTACTTGTAATTATTCATATCTGTTAACCCATTTCAATGTGCAACATCACCTGTATAAGTGAGTTGTTGCACTTGCCAATGGGGCTGGCATATTGAAATCTTTTAGACACGGAAAGGTCACGAACCTTGTTGTCTCTGGAAGGTACGTAGTACCTGTCTAAGATTAAGCTAATTGTTATGCCAGTCATGTAGACTATTTGAGTTTATAATTGAGTTTATTAAAGAGATCTGTGAATGCCAAGTACTGTGTCTGTCCTGTTTTATTAGGATAAGAGTTCCCTTTTCTCAAACAAAGATCTCGGGGTTGGTAACGGGTGAAGCCTCCCCTAGGGCTTTGCCCGCTACAAATTTGGGGGCTCGTCCATTTGTTTGAAGAAAGGAGCCTTTCAATCCTTTGTAAAATCAGTTTGCAAAAAATACTTAAGCTTAAAACATTATTTCTCTTCTGCTTTATAAATAAAAAACTTTGTAGATATAGTGTAATAATTTTGTTTATTATTGAAAATGGCAGCTAGCAGGGAACAGTACTTGCCATTTACAGATCAAGAAGAAAATGTTTCTTCTAGAAATGAAAATATTTTGTCATTTACTGATCAGAATATAACAGAAAGGCGTAAACAAAAGAATACATTACAACCACAATACTCTCCACATTTAGCACCATGCTGCCTCAAGTAGACTCGTGTATAGTACACCACAGTCAACAAAACACACTACTGTACATGACTTCATTCGCAAAGAGCTAGGTACACAAGTGGTGGGGTCAAAACAAAACACTGGCGTTGACAAAAACAGTTCAGAGACAGATTCTAAGGTAAAACAGTCTTTAATTTCGAATTTAGAGGCGAAATCTCAATTGTTGCAAACTGCCGTTTCTCAACATGAACATTTGCATACTGCAGATGCTGGTGCTTGTGCACCCGCGCCTGTGTCTACTTCTGAAAAGTCTACCTTGCAAAACATTGATACAGGAGCTTGGCATTCAGACCAACACTCACATAGACAATTAAAAACTAGAGGCGATAATGAACATTTAAAATTGCTCTTATCTTTACAAGCTCAAATTGACAGTTTGATAGTCCAGGAGCAGGGTATGCAAAAGTTCCCCTCTAGGGTGTCATGTTATCAAGCAACTAGTGAAGGCTTATACCAAAGGCCTGCTGGACAGAGATGCAATACGAACAATGTAGACTTAGCTCAAAAAGGGTTATATGCAAATTGTCCTTATCCTATTACAAATAGGGTAGATCCAGACCAAACTGCTACTCAAAATACGAGTATTGGTCAAGATAACAGTTTTTTGTCTCAACATAAAGTGTACAGAAAAGAAAAAGAGCCAGACAAATTTGATGGTCGATCTGTTGAGTGGAAAGACTATATAATTCACTTTGAGCAAGTAGCCCTTTGGAATAATTGGTCAAATACAGAAAAGGCCCAACAGTTAGCCATTTCTCTACGGGGCCAAGCCCAAAAGTTGTTAGGTGATTTGCCCCACACCCAAATTAATGACTACACTAGTTTAAAGTCAATACTGACAGAGAGATATGACCCACAAGAAAGAGGGGTTGCATATAAGTGCGAATTTAGGGCACGGAAGCGCAATACAAAGGAAAGCCCCGCCGAATATGCTTATTCTCTTAGGCGCATTGCTTGTTTGGCTTTTCCTGACATCCCACATGAATATAGGGAAATCAATGTGTTGGAACAATACCTAGTCGGTGTAGGGAATTCAGACATTAGAGAACACATCATTTTCAAGCACCCTAAAACGGTAGACCAAGCAATAGCCTTGACCGTAGAATATGAGGCTGTTAAGGGTTCACATCAAAGTCCCCAAAAGCCTTCAATGTCTACTGATTTGGGTAACAGTAATGCAGTTAAGGGCAAACAGTCGAACAATAATTCCTTAGACAATCAACATACACCAAGCACAGACGTAGAACTAATGTTACAGAAATTGCTCAAATGTATGGAACAAATGACTGAAACATCACAAAAACACACACAGCAACGGAGAAATAAAAAAGACATAGTATGTTTCAACTGTAACAAAAAGGGTCATTTTGCAAATGAATGCCGGGCAAGGAAACAAAATATAGAATGTTTTAACTGTCACAAAATGGGTCATTCAGCAAATGAATGTAGAAGGAGAAACAAGGATGAAATTGAATGCTTTAAATGTCATAACAGAGGGCACTATGCTAATGAGTGTTCGACGAACAGTCAAAGAAACACCTCTTATCAGGAAAACTAGAAATGGCTGAGCTTGCGCCCAAAAGTCCAGCCATTGACACTCAAAATTCTAAAAGTGGGCCACTACCGGTAGTTAACAAAATAAGGGCTACACCGTTTGCAAATGTAGTTATTCAAGGAAAGTCTTACAAAATGTTACTTGACTCAGGTTCCTCATCAAGTATTATATCAGATGAGCTTTTCAAAAAACTTAGTAAAGATTTGCCAAATTTACATTTGGAAATGTCTGGCTGCAAGCTGACAGCAGCAAATGGTACCGCACTGAACGTCAAAGGTACAGTTACTTTGTCATTTAGCTTAGATGATTTGTGCTTTGATCATGAATTCTATGTAGCTGACACAGATTTGGATGGAATTTTGGGAAGCGATTTTGTCTCGCAGTATGACATAGGCCTCTTCATAGGGTCAGGTTACATGATGATTGGGGAAAACAAAATTGATTTAATAAAACAAACTTCTACAAAATGCAATCGTGTAAAACTTGCAAACAATGTAGTGGTCCCAGCTGAGTCTGAAGTTGTAGTTAAGGGTTATATTTCTGATAACAATCAAATTGAACACTTTGGCATTATTGAACCATGTAAGCACATAGGAAAGAATGGCATTTTAATTGCCCGTTCTGTTGTGAAGCCATCCAATGTTGTTCTTTCAATGGTAAATGCGTCTTCAAAGCCAGTACACATTAAACAACATACTCTAGTAGCAACTGTGCAAGATGCTTTTGTCATTGAGGAAGATAAACAGAACACAACTTTTGAAGCTGGTATGCAAAGCAAAGAGTTGCCTGAACATCTTAAGGGTTTGGTAATGGAAGCATCAGAAAGTTTGAATGATTTGCAAAGAGAAAAGTTTGAACATTTGCTTGCAAATTATTCACATGTTTTTGTTGGACCAGATAACAAACTTGGTAGAAATGAGTGGGTTAAACATACTATTGATACTAAAGAGTCAAAACCAATAAAAATTCCACCCCGTAGAGTAGCTCTTCGAGAAAAAGAAATTATAGCAAAGGAAGTTTAAAAAATGTTGGAGAATGACGTAATTGAACCAAGTAACAGCCCGTGGTCTTCACCGATTCTTTTGTGTACCAAGAAAGATGGTACCATTAGATTTTGTTTGGATTACAGGGCTCTCAACTCAGTAACCTTGAAGGATGCGTACCCTTTGCCCCGTATTGACGATTCATTAGATGCACTAGCTGGGAATCGTTGGTTTCATACCTTAGATTTAGCATCTGGGTATTGGCAGTGTGCCATGGATGAAACTGATAAGCCCAAAACAGCGTTCTCTAGCCACTTGGGCTTGTACCAGTTTAAGGTCCTCCCATTTGGGCTCTGCAACGCCCCGGCCACATTCGAGCGTTTGATGGAGCTTGTTTTAAAGGGTCTCTGCTTTCAGCGTTGTTTATGTTATTTAGATGACATTATCATTTTTGGTGAGTCATTTGAAATGGCTTTGGAAAACTTGGAATTGGTTTTTAAACGCTTTCAGCAGGCAAATTTAAAACTTAAACCATCAAAATGTTCATTGTTTCAGAAAAAGTGTCATTTTCTTGGACATGTTGTCCAAGAAGAAGGCATATCTTGTGACTCTGCAAAGGTCAATGCAGTCAGGGAATGGCCAGTTCCCAAGAATGTTTCAGAGGTTAAATCGTTTCTTGGTCTCTGTGGGTATTACAGGAAATTCATACATAACTTTGCTACAAAAGCATATCCTCTGACATGTCTAACACAAAAGGAGATTAAATTTTCCTGGTCAAAAGATTGTCAAGAGGCATTTGAAAGCTTGAAACAGAGTCTTGTGTCTGCCCCAATTCTTGGTTATCCAAAGAAGAACGGTTTGTTCATATTAGACACTGACGAAAGTGGCTATGGCCTAGGAGCTGTATTGAGTCAGATACAAGATGACAAAGAAAAAGTCATTTGTTATGCAAGTAAAACTATGAATAAGTCCCAACGAAATTACTGTTCTACACACAGAGAACTACTGGCAGTGGTAACATTCGTTAAGCAGTTCCGTCATTATCTCTGGGGAAGAAAGTTTTTAGTTAGAACTGACAATTCCGCATTAAGATGGATAAGAACGTTCAAAAACCCAGAGGGTATGATTGCAAGATGGTTGACAGTTTTAGGAACTTATGATTTTGACATTGAACATAGGAAAGGTGTAAATCATACATATGCAGACGCTTTGGGTCGCAAGCCCAGAAGGCGATGCAAGAACCCTGACTGTCAGGATTGCCAATGTGAGTCAATTGTCACAGAGCAAAACGTAGAAGGTGAACATACACCTGATGTAACGCACAGTGCTAGTCAAACTGTAACTGCAAATGAAGGTCTTAATCGACCTGAGGTTGGCAAATGTTTGACTACTACTGCTTCCTGTGACACTGACCCTGTAGATGGCAAAACACAGGATGATCATTATGATTACACTTGGTTGAACAAATGGAGTCTAAATGAGATTCGCTTGTATCAGAGTACAGATAAGACAATCAGTAGAATCATTTTTCTTAAGAACAACTTTTTGGAAAAACCTTCAAGAAAAGACATCAATCATGAATCCAGGCATGTTAAAACACTATGGGGTCTTTGGGAATCATTGATAGTTAAAAATCAAGTTCTGTATTACAACTGGTATGATGAAATAGATTTAGCTAATAAACTTCTCCTAGTTTCCCCATCAGAAATTAGGTCACATATATTCAAAGAACTTCATACCAATAAAATTGCGGGACATCTAGGCAGAAATAGGTCAATAGCTTCTGTAAAGAGGCGTTTCTATTGGCCTGGTATGTCATCAGATATTAGACTGTGGATAAAACAGTGTGATTTGTGTGCAAGGCGCAAGTCAGGTTCTAAGTTTACCAAATCTTGCCTACAACAATGCCCAGTTTATGCACCTTTAGATAGAGTAGCAATTGACATTTTGGAATGCCCAGTTTCTGGTAATGGAAACCAATACATCATTGTTGTGTGCGACTATTTCACGAAATGGGCAGAGGCATATCCTGTACCGAATCATACTGCAGAAACCGTTGCAGATAAGTTGGTCTCTGAGTTTATATCCAGATTTGGCATACCGAAACAAATCCATACTGACCAAGGTCGAGAATTTGAGTCTAGGCTGTTCACAATTTTATGTTCCAAATTAGAGATAGAAAAAACTAGAACATGTCCGTATCGCCCTCAGTCAGATGGCTTAGTAGAACGGTTTAATAGGACCCTTCTGCAAATGCTGTCAATGTATGCTGATGGAAATCAAAGTAGATGGGATGAACAAATACCATTTCTTTTAATGGCATACAGGTCAACAGTTCAAGAAAGTACTGGCTGTAGTCCAAACAGACTCATGTTAGGGAGAGATATACCTTACCCAATAGACATTATCTCAGGCAGCCCATATCAAGACAAGACCGAACGATGTATTGTTCAATACATTGAGTGGTTGGAACATGTCTTTTCAAAAACATTTGCATATGCTAGTATCAATCTAGGTTTAGCAGCAACCAGACAAAAAAGGAACTATGACAAAGGGGTTAAGCCATGTAGATTTCATCCCGGAGACTTTGTCTGGCGATGGTATCCACCTGCTGCTAATTGCAAACTTGGTTTAGGTTGGACGGGACCTTACAAAGTTAATGAAAAGCTAACTGATGTTACATACAAAATCCAAAAGTCTCCCAATCTAAAGCCAATTGTAGTACATGTAGATCACTTGAAAAAATATGAGGCAAATTTCCACCTCTGAACTGGGCACCTGATGAATCAGATGCTCAATTCCTGCCTGAAACAGATGAACCAATCAGTAACCAAACTGGTGTAACAAACACAGAGCCTGTCATAACACGATATGGCAGACAAATAAAGCAAACAGTTAGATATGCACCAGAATGAATATTCTCTGCTGTTGAATATTCAGAAGCAGACAGATAGTTTTGTAAATAGTATTTTGCATATGTACATAATAAATACAATATATTGTATTTTGGCAAGGTGTTGCATTTATTGTTACGGTATTCTGTTATGTCAGCAATGATATAACTTAGCCGATGGTTCTCAAGTGAACTAAAACAAAATTGCATTCTTTTTTGCATTTGTGTTTTCAAAGTTGGTTAGTGAATCGATTTGCAAAATTTATTTTATTAATTTTGCCAATTCAGTTTTATTTTCAATAATATAGGGAAGAGTATTGTTTTGTTTTGAACTTCACAAATCAGTTTCATTGGTGATATTTATCATGTTTGTGTAGAGTTGTTTAAAGCTTATTTTGTTGTTGTGCTTCTTCCTATAGCCAAACAGTAATGGATGATGAGAGTAATGGTATAAGTTAACATACTATTCCGTAGTCATTCTAGTTATGGTGGAATGAGCATAGCAATGGTTTTGATGCCTACAGTTCGTTTGTAACATCGAATTCGTACTGTCATTGAGAGTAATATTTAATGTTAAAATATTCCGTAGATGATTAGTCAGATATTCTCGTTGTGTCAAATCCTGTGGTATCATTGTTTAGTTATGGAAGTATATTGAAGTGTATACTTCTTTGGTTGTATATGGAGTGTATACAGACGTTTATGGAATTGAATACTTCTGTAGTCAGCGGAGAAGTAAATTTTGTTGATATCCGCAAAACTAATTTGAGTTTATCAGTATTAGTGTTGATCGGATTTATGATTTGTGTTTGTGAAGTTTGAATAGCAAAACAATATATTTGCTAAATATTCGATTCACTTTGCCAATTTTGACTTGCAGTTGTTGCTTTTGTTTTCAAAATAAAATAGCTTATTGCTTCTCTTTTAATTTGATTGCAGATGTCTGACTATATAGATGTCCATGTTAATCAGCGTGATATTTCTGCGTTGAATGATGACCTTCGGCCAATATTTTATCCAGGGTCTACCTGTACAGTGATACAATGTGGAAACAGGCCTTATGCATCACTTAACACTTTTATGAAACACTGGAAAAACATTCATCATCAGTATGTGGTTATGTATTGTTGTGAGCTATGTTCATTTAGACACATGTGCAAGAACCAATTGTCTCGCCATCTACGTTTCAAACACAAAAAGTGTGATGCTACCTTGGATGAAATTTTAACTAGAACAATTACAGTGAAAACAGCTAACACACGTTACATCGATCCAAAGGATTCGCAATGCTACAGGGCAGAGTCTGTAAAGGATCAACAGAAACGGGAGGCACAGCAACTTAGGAAGCAAGTGGCACAGAAAACATTTCTACAGTCAGCTTGTTTGGTAAAAGATACAACTGACTGTAGGGATGAGATTGTATCTATCGTAAAAGGACAAAAAGTCAAGTGTTTGAACAAGCGTTGGTTGCCGCCATGTTAAACCTTTTGCCCTGCTAACATTTGCTATGTAAACATTGTAGACTTAGATCAATAAGCTCATTTCGAGTCCCTCTGATCAGAGTCAACAATGTTTGACACTTTGAACTGTTTAATTTTTTTTATATACACTTGTTATTTTTTTTTTCAACTAAAACTCTCAGGATTAGGTATTTTCGTATATTTGCTCAGGGATTAAACGTTTGAAATGGCATAAACAGAATGATGTCATCCATCATACATTATTATTTAAAATCTACTTTAAGTAAGTATATATAATTATATTTTCTTTCCTTCAGCAATTTTAACTTCATACATTCATTGCATTTTCCTATTTAAACAAATGCAATGTATGTGCATTTGTTTAGGTGGGGGAGTGTAATGGGGAAAGGGAGGTAATTTCAGGTGTTTGATATCATTGCTGTTTGAATACTAATTATTGTACCATGTTCCAAACATATCTTAGGTATTTCTAATATGTAACCTTTCATTATTCATCAATGCATATTAATTAGTAATATATGTTTTACTTGTAATTATTCATATCTGTTAACCCATTTCAATGTGCAACATCCTCTGTATAAGTGAGCTGTTGCACTTTCCAATGGGGCTGGCATATTGAAATCTTTTAGACACGGAAAGGTCACGAACCTTGTTGTCTCTGGAAGGTTTTTATATAAGGAAATCGAATGTTGATCTGGAATGTCGAGCTCGCCCATCAACATTCGTTTTTATATAGAGAAACCGAATGTTGATCTGGAATGTTGAGCTCGCCCATCAACATTCGTTTTTATATAGAGAAACCGAATGTTGAGCTGGAATGTCCAGCTCGCCAATCAACATTCGTTTTTATATAAGGAAATCGAATGTTGATCTGGAATGTCGAGCTCGCCCATCAACATTCGTTTTTATATAAGGAAATCGAATGTTGATCTGGAATGTCGAGCTCGCCCATCAACATTCGTTTTTATGTAAGGAAATCGAATGTTGATCTGGAATGTCGAGCTCACCCATCAACATTCGCTTTTATATAAGGAAATCGAATGTTGATCTAGAATGTCGAGCTCGCCCATCAACATTCGTTTTTATATAAGGAAATCGAATGTTGATCTGGAATGTCGAGCTCACCCATCAACATTCGTTTTTATATAAGGAAACCGATTGTTGATCTGGAATGTCGAGCTCGCCCATCAACATTCGTTTTTATATAAGGAAATCGAATGTTGATCTGGAATGTCGAGCTTGCCCATCAACATTCGCTTTTATATAAGGAAATCGAATGTTGATCTGGAATGTCGAGCTCGCCCATCAACATTCGTTTTTATATAAGGAAATCAAATGTTGATCTGGAATGTTGAGCTCGACCATCAACATTCGTTTTTATATAGAGAAACCGAATGTTGATCTGGAATGTCGAGCTCGCCCATCAACATTCATTTTTATATAGAGAAACCGAATGTTCTGCTGGAATGTCGAGCTCGCCCATCAACATTCGCGTTTATATAAGGAAATCGAATGTTGATCTGGAATGTCAAGCTCGCCCATCAACATTCGTTTTTATATAAGGAAATCGAATGTTGATCTGGAATGTCGAGATCGCCCATCAACATTCGTCTTTATATAAGGAAACCGAATGTTGAGCTGGAATGTCGAGCTCGCCCATCAACATTCGCTTTTATATAAGGAAATCGAATGTTGATCTGGAATGTCAAGCTCGCCCATCAACATTCGCTATCTGGAATGTCGAGCTCGCCCATCAACATTCGTTTTTATATAAGGAAACCGAATGTTGATCTGGAATGTCGAGCTCGCCCATCAACATTCGTTTTTATACAGAGAAACCGAATGTTGAGCTGGAATGTCCAGCTCGTCCATCAACATTCGTTTTTATATAAGGAAACCGAATGTTGATCTGGAATGTCGAGCTCGCCCATCAACATTCGTTTTTATATAAGGAAATCGAATGTTGATCTGGAATGTCGAGCTCGCCCATCAACATTCGTTTTTATATAAGGAAATCGAATGTTGATCTGGAATGTCGATCTCGCCCATCAACATTCGTTTTATATAGAGAACCCGAATGTTGATCTGGAATGTCGAGCTCGCCCATCAACATTCGTTTTTATATAGAGAAACCGAACGTTAAGCTGGAATGTCGAGCTCGCCCATCAACATTCGTTTTTATATAAGGAAATCGAATGTTGATCTGGAATGTCAAGCTCGCCCATCAACATTCGTTTTTATATAAGAAAATCGAATGTTGATCTGGAATGTCGAGCTCGCCCATCAACATTCGTTTTTTATAAGGAAATCGAATGTTGATCTGGAATGTCGAGCTCGCCCATCAACATTCGTTTTTATATAAGGAACCCGAATGTTGATCTGGAATGTCGAGCTCTCCCATCAACATTCGTTTTTATATAGAGAAACCGAATGTTGATCTGGAATGTTGAGCTCGCCCATCAACATTCGTTTTTATATAAGGAAATCGAATGTTGATCTGGAATGTCGAGCTCGCCCATCAACAATCGTTTTTATATAAGGAAATCGAATGTTGATCTGGAATGTCGAGCTCGCCCATCAACATTCGTCTTTATATAAGGAAATCGAATGTTGATCTGGAATGTCGAGCTCGCCCATCAACATTCGTTTTTATATAAGGAAATCGAATGTTGATCTGGAATGTCGAGCTCGCCCATCAACATTCGTTTTTATATAGAGAAACCGAATGTTGATCTGGAATGTTGAGCTCGCCCATCAACATTCGTTTTTATATAGAGAAACCGAATGTTGAGCTGGAATGTCGAGCTCGCCAATCAACATTCGTTTTTATATAAGGAAATCGAATGTTGATCTGGAATGTCGAACTCGCCCATCAACATTCGTTTTTATATAAGGAAATCGAATGTTGATCTGGAATGTCGAGCTCACCCATCAACATTCGCTTTTATATAAGGAAATCGAATGTTGATCTGGAATGTCGAGCTCGCCCATCAACATTCGTTTTTATATAAGGAAATCGAATGTTGATCTGGAATGTCGAGCTCGCCCATCAACATTCGTTTTTATATAAGGAAACCGAATGTTGATCTGGAATGTCGAGCTCGCCCATCAACATTCGTTTTTATATAAGGAAATCGAATGTTGATCTGGAATGTCGAGCTTGCCCATCAACATTCGCTTTTATATAAGGAAATCGAATGTTGATCTGGAATGTCGAGCTCGCCCATCAACATTCGTTTTTATATAAGGAAATCAAATGTTGATCTGGAATGTTGAGCTCGACCATCAACATTCGTTTTTATATAGAGAAACCAAATGTTGATCTGGAATGTCGAGCTCGCCCATCAACATTCATTTTTATATAGAGAAACCGAATGTTCTGCTGGAATGTCGAGCTCGCCCATCAACATTCGCGTTTATATAAGGAAATCGAATGTTGATCTGGAATGTCGAGCTCGCCCATCAACATTCGCTTTTATATAAGGAAATCGAATGTTGATCTGGAATGTCAAGCTCGGCCATCAACATTCGCTATCTGGATTGTCGAGTTCGCCCATCAACATTCGTTTTTATATAAGGAAACCGAATGTTGATCTGGAATGTCGAGCTCGCCCATCAACATTCGTTTTTATACAGAGAAACCGAATGTTGAGCTGGAATGTCCAGCTCGTCCATCAACATTCGTTTTTATATAAGGAAACCGAATGTTGATCTGGAATGTCGAGTTCGCCCATCAACATTCGTTTTTATATAAGGAAATCGAATGTTGATCTGGAATGTCGAGCTCGCCCATCAACATTCGTTTTTATATAAGGAAATCGAATGTTGATCTGGAATGTCGAGCTCGCCCATCAACATTCGTTTTATATAGAGAAACCGAATGTTGATCTGGAATGTCGAGCTCGCCCATCAACATTCGTTTTTATAAAGAGAAACCGAACGTTAAGCTGGAATGTCGAGCTCGCCCATCAACATTCGTTTTTATATAAGGAAATCGAATGTTGATCTGGAATGTCAAGCTCGCCCATCAACATTCGTTTTTATATAAGAAAATCGAATGTTGATCTGGAATGTCGAGCTCGCCCATCAACATTCGTTTTTTATAAGGAAATCGAATGTTGATCTGGAATGTCGAGCTCGCCCATCAACATTCGTTTTTATATAAGGAACCCGAATGTTGATCTGGAATGTCGAGCTCGCCCATCAACATTCGTTTTTATATAGAGAAACCAATGTTGATCTGGAATGTCGAGCTCGCCCATCAACATTCGTTTTTATATAAGGAAATCGAATGTTGATCTGGAATGTCGAGCTCGCCCATCAACAATCGTTTTTATATAAGGAAATCGAATGTTGATCTGGAATGTCGAGCTCGCCCATCAACATTCGTCTTTATATAAGGAAATCGAATGTTGATCTGGAATGTCGAGCTCGCCCATCAACATTCGTTTTTATATAAGGAAATCGAATGTTGATCTGGAATGTCGAGCTCGCCCATCAACATTCGTTTTTATATAGAGAAACCGAATGTTGATCTGAAATGTTGAGCTCGCCCATCAACATTCGTTTTTATATAGAGAAACCGAATGTTGATCTGGAATGTCGAGCTCGCCAATCAACATTCGTTTTTATATAAGGAAATCGAATGTTGATCTGGAATGTCGAACTCGCCCATCAACATTCGTTTTTATATAAGGAAATCGAATGTTGATATGGAATGTCGAGCTCACCCATCAACATTCGCTTTTATATAAGGAAATCGAATGTTGATCTGGAATGTCGAGCTCGCCCATCAACATTCGTTTTTATATAAGGAAATCGAATGTTGATCTGGAATGTCGAGCTCGCCAATCAACATTCGTTTTTATATAAGGAAACCGAATGTTGATCTGGAATGTCGAGCTCGCCCATCAACATTCGTTTTTATATAAGGAAATCGAATGTTGATCTGGAATGTCGAGCTTGCCCATCAACATTCGCTTTTATATAAGGAAATCGAATGTTGATCTGGAATGTCGAGCTCGCCCATCAACATTCGTTTTTATATAAGGAAATCAAATGTTGATCTGGAATGTTGAGCTCGACCATCAACATTCGTTTTTATATAGAGAAACCGAATGTTGATCTGGAATGTCGAGCTCGCCCATCAACATTCATTTTTATATAGAGAAACCGAATGTTCTGCTGGAATGTCGAGCTCGCCCATCAACATTCGCGTTTATATAAGGAAATCGAATGTTGATCTGGAATGTCGAGCTCGCCCATCAACATTCGTTTTTATATAAGGAAATCGAATGTTGATCTGGAATGTCGAGCTCGCCCATCAACATTCGTCTTTATATAAGGAAACCGAATGTTGAGCTGGAATGTCGAGCTCGCCCATCAACATTCGCTTTTATATAAGGAAATCGAATGTTGATCTGGAATGTCAAGCTCGCCCATCAACATTCGCTATCTGGAATGTCGAGCTCGCCCATCAACATTCGTTTTTATATAAGGAAACCGAATGTTGATCTGGAATGTCGAGCTCGCCCATCAACATTCGTTTTATACAGAGAAACCGAATGTTGATCTGGAATGTCCAGCTCGTCCATCAACATTCGTTTTTATATAAGGAAACCGAATGTTGATCTGGAATGTCGAGCTCGCCCATCAACATTCGTTTTTATATAAGGAAATCGAATGTTGATCTGGAATGTCGAGCTCGCCCATCAACATTCGTTTTTATATAAGGAAATCGAATGTTGATCTGGAATGTCGAGCTCGCCCATCAACATTCGTTTTATATAGAGAAACCGAATGTTAAGCTGGAATGTCGAGCTCGCCCATCAACTTTCGTTTTTATATAAGGAAATCGAATGTTGATCTGGAATGTCAAGCTCGCCCATCAACATTCGTTTTTATATAAGAAAATCGAATGTTGATCTGGAATGTCGAGCTCGCCCATCAACATTCGTTTTTTATAAGGAAATCGAATGTTGATCTGGAATGTCGAGCTCGCCCATCAACATTCGTTTTTATATAAGGAACCCGAATGTTGATCTGGAATGTCGAGCTCGCCCATCAACATTCGTTTTTATATAGAGAAACCGAATGTTGATCTGGAATGTTGAGCTCGCCCATCAACATTCGTTTTTATATAAGGAAATCGAATGTTGATCTGGAATGTCGAGCTCGCCCATCAACAATCGTTTTTATATAAGGAAATCGAATGTTGATCTGGAATGTCGAGCTCGCCCATCAACATTCGTCTTTATATAAGGAAATCGAATGTTGATCTGGAATGTCGAGCTCGCCCATCAACATTCGTTTTTATATAGAGAAACCGAATGTTGTGCTGGAATGACGAGCTCGCCCATCAACATTCGCCATTATATAGGGAATTTTTTTTCACTCAATATACAGGATTATCAGCTTTCATCTTTGGCACATAGCATCATCTGTAGGTCCGCTACAAAAGTTATTAAAATTTTGCCCATTGTGTAAAAATTGGACCCGCCCGAGGGGTTGCCACTTTTCTATAGGAACATATATCTAAAATGTTGAAAATGTCTCTGAAACTGGAAGCTCTTCGCTTTCAAGATGGCAAATTACGTCACCTTGAAGTCCGCTGGGGTCAGATAAGGCCCAGCTACATGGGTAGCCAGAATTCTATAAAAAAAAAAAGAAAAAAAAAAAAAAAAAAGATTTTTCTCCAATGATTGGCTTGTGAACGATACCGGGGTCATCATGGTAATATTTTTGTGTAATGCAAAGTTAGTGTTTGACCGATTGATTGTTGATAAATTTATGTGAATATGTGCGTCTTGGGTATAGGAATTTTTAAAGATCATACTCAAGTCAAACATATATGTTTGATAGTAAGTCATGATAAGTATTAGTATGTAACTGCTGCCTATTCATTAAAATACATATATTGATTTTAATAACCACAGGCCTTAATTTATATAATCAGATGTGGCATATCTGTGTCCTATGAAAACATTTACCTTTTAGTTTTTATCTAGGACGTTTTATTGAAGATATCCCTTGTTAGAAACCGACTTTCCGTTTTAGGAATATACATGTATCTTGAAAATATGCTTTATAATATATCTTCTTTATTACATCTGCATGTGTAAATTTGACATTTAGTCAATTCTAAAGGTGGTGTCACGAACGTATGCGAACGTATGAGAAAAAATGCTCATACGCTCGCATACACAGATAAACGCTATGGGTAGTTTAGGTATACGTTGTATACGCTTTCATATGTCGGTGTACGTTCTCATACGCAGAGAACGAAACTAATTTTTGAACATGTTCAAAGCAGTTTTGCGTATACGAGCGTATGAAGTATACTAGGTCAAATACGTTTCACATACGGTGGCATGAAGGCGGCCAATAAATCTATCATATGGATAGCGTATCAGTAACGTAATTGTAACGTATGTCTGACGAATGACTAACGTTTTTAACCTATTTCTGGCTATCCATACACTATTCATGCGCCCACATGAGGTAAGAATACGTTACTTATATGCTCACACACGCTATTTATAGGCTGATATACGCTACACTGACGGTGACATAAGTTGACACATGCTCGTATACGTTTCCCATGCGTTGCCTATACGCCAGATATACGGTACGCATACGCTATTCACCCACTGCTAATACGTTCATCGAAGATAGAGGTGGAAAATTACGGATTCATACGCTCAAAAGTGCGTATAACCAGGATTTCATACGCTATGCATACGTTCGTCTCATACGCTATAGTGTGACATGGCCATAATGTAACGTATGTCTGACGAATGACTAACGTATTTAACCTATTTCTGACTATCCATACGCTGCTTATGCGCCCACATGCAGTAAGAATATGTTACTCATATGCTCGCATACGCTAGTTATACGCTGATATACGCTACACTGACGGTGACATAAGTTGACACACGCCCGTATACGATTCTCATGCGCAGCATATACGCCAGATATACGGTACACATGCGCTGGTAGTAGGTTCATCGAATATAGTGTTGGGATATTTCGGGTTCATACGCTCAACAGCTGTGCGCATGACCAGTTTTTCATACGCTATGCATACATTCGTCTCATATGCTATAGTGTGACAGGACCATTAAGACAATTCGCATGTGCCCATTACCAGTAACACTTTGAGTATGAATTTGAGAACCATGCATTGACAATTGTGATTTCATATTTATAACACGTGATGTTTGATTTTGCAGTTTATAAGAAGTTTAAATATTACAATGGATTAACGAACATGTTTTACAGCTGCGTAAGTTAAATATTAGGTTTTAAATTTGAACTCATTATGTTAATGAATATGGCTACAGACCCATTGTATTTGGAAAGTTCCCAATAAAAATGTTTAAACAAATGGTGCATAGTATTGTCATATGTCAGGCATATTCAGTTGTGTTATTCACAGTGTATGATATTCCGCAAGAGAAATTCTATATAGCTACAATGGTAGAATGGAGGAGTTTACATTCCAGCTTAGCATTCTGTTTCCTTATATAAAAACGAATGTTGATGGGCGAGCTGAACATTCCAGCTCTACATTCAGTTTCTCTATATAATGGCGAATGTTGATGGGCGAGCTCGACATTCCAGTTCGACATTCAGTTTCCCTATATAATGGCGAATGTTGATGGGCGAGCTCGACATTCCAGATCAACATTCGATTTCCTTATATAAAAACGAATGTTGATGGGTGAGCTCGACATTCCAGATCAACATTCGGTTTCCTTATATAAAGACGAATGTTGATGGTCGAGCTCGACATTCCAGATCAACATTCGGTTTCCTTATATAAACACGAATGTTGATGGGCGAGCTCAACATTCCAGATCAACATTCTGGTTCCTTGTATAAAAACGAATGTTGATGGGCGTGCTCGACATTCCAGATCAACATTCGGTTTCCTTATATAAAAACGAATGTTGATGGGCGAGCTCGACATTCCAGATCAACATTCGATTTCCTTATATAAAAACGAATGTTGATGGGCGAGCTCGACATTCCAGATCAACATTAGGTTTCCTTATATAAAAACGAATGTTGATGGGCGAGCTCGACATTCCAGATCAACATTCGATTTCCTTATATAAAAACGAATGTTGATGGGCGAGCTCGACATTCCAGATCAACATTCGATTTCCTTATATAAAAACGAATGTTGATGGGCGAGCTCAACATTCCAGATCAACATTCGGTTTCCTTATATACAAACGAATGTTGATGGGCGTGCTCGACATTCTTGATCAAGATTCGATTTCCTTATATAAAAATGAATGTTGATGGGCGAGCTCGACATTCCAGATCAACATTCGGTTTCCTTAGATAAAAGCGAATGTTGATGGGCGAGCTCGACATTCCAGATCAACATTCGGTTTCCTTACACAAAGACGAATGTTGATGGGCGAGCTCGATATTCCAGATCAACATTCGGTTTCCTTATATAAAAACGAATGTTGATGGGCGAGCTCAACATTCCAGATCAACATTCGATTTCCTTATATAAAAACGAATGTTGATGGGCGAGCTCGACGTCCCAGATCAACATTCGATTTCCTCATATAAAAGCGAATGTTGATGGGCGAGCTCGACATTCCAGCTCAACATTCGGTTTCCTTATATAAAGACGAATGTTGATGGGCGAGATCGACATTCCAGATCAATATTCGATTTCCTTATATAAAAACGAATGTTGATGGGCGAGCTCGACATTCCAGATCAACATTCGATTTCCTTATATAAAAACGAATGTTGATGGGCGAGCTGGACATTCCAGCTCAACATTCGGTTTCTCTATATAAAAACGAATGTTGATGGGCGAGCTCGACATTCCAGATCAACATTCGATTTCCTTATATAAAAACGAATGTTGATGGGCGAGCTCAACATTCCAGCACAACATTCGATTTCCTTATATAAAAACGAATGTTGATGGGCGAGCTCGACATTCCAGCTCAACATTCGGTTTCCTTATAATTATAAAGACGAATGTTGATGGGGTGAGCTCGACATTCCAGATCAATATTCGATTTCCTTATATAAAAACGAATGTTGATGGGCGAGCTCGACATTCCAGATCAACATTCGATTTCCTTATTTAAAAACGAATGTTGATGGGCGAGCTGGACATTCC
Source organism: Azorinus chamasolen (assembly GCA_963576725.1). NCBI lineage: Eukaryota > Metazoa > Mollusca > Bivalvia > Cardiida > Solecurtidae > Azorinus > Azorinus chamasolen. The sequence continues at coordinate 97,366,504 of OY755238.1, read as the reverse complement.
AGCTCAACATTCGGTTTCTCTATATAAAAACAAATGTTGATGGGCGAGCTCGACATTCCAGATCAACATTCGATTTCCTTATATAAAAACGAATGTTGATGGGCGAGCTCAACATTCCAGCACAACATTCGATTTCTCTATATAAAAACGAATGTTGATGGGCGAGCTCGACATTTCAGATCAACATTCGATTTCCTTATATAAAAACGAATGTTGATGGGCGAGCTCGACATTCCAGATCAACATTCGATTTCCTTATATAAAAACGAATGTTGATGGTTGATGGTTGATTGCTGAGCCAGCTTCACACACATGATCCAGGCCAAGTTTTAGATAAAGATGTGTGGTTATCTGTTTTAAGACATGTACAAGGTATTGATACGTAAGCCAAACCCCTGCTGTGTACTCTAACTTCCAATTAAATGAACAGGCGGTACCAAACTCTTGTTCAAACCGTTTGGACTCACATCTGGTGTTTTTGTTTTACAAAACTTCTGGTGTGACCATAAGCTGTTTACCAAAACAAAATAATTACAACGAAATAGATGTACAGCCAATTATAGGTGCCACATGCAACAAATCATTTTATATTTAAGAAGAAATATGGATTAGGTACCAGCAGAGTTTTGATACAACTTTTTGTCTAATACTGAATATATTACAATGTTTATAACCATCCAGCTCTGGGCAGCGAGGCCCTGCAATAAAATCATTTTAAATTTGCATATAATCTGACCTGGTAAGATATAGGAACTGGCATGAATGCATTGCATGAAGCTTAGAGCTTTCTACCCTGCTATCCTGCTGCTCAGAATTGATGCTTATTGTGGAATTATGTTTTCTTATCGACGATTTGTTTGTATAAGGATGAAAATTATGTAGGTTGTTTGTCTGATCGTTGTACTATATCTTGGGTTGATTTTGTTTTTGCCCTAATTTGTTTTCTTCTGATTTTACTTTATTTTTTCACCTTTATTATGTAAAATGTACATATGGTTGTATTTGGGAATCTACACTGCTGTCTAGATAGGATGCAGTAACAAGAAAACCTAAGGTGGTGTTAGATTTCACAGCAAACATGTTTTCAAAAAATACGTGTATACCTTGACTATATATTATTAGCTGTGCTATGATAAACTAACGCAGTTATGCCCAGCTTAACCGTTTGCTCCTTACATATCTTACATGGACTTACTAGTCGGAGAGGACTGAGACAAAACAGCTCCTAGTGAAGCTGATGGTCTTAGGTCTACTCGGGCTGATTATAGGATATTAACCCTTTCCTCCAAATATAAACTTTGCTGTGCCTTTGTAGGCAGGGAAGACCCAGATCAGACGACTCCTACAGGAGCTGGCTGATCAGGGTCTGCTGAGTGTTTGCCAATGATATAACACAGATATGAGTTTACAGTCTCTACCATTATCCAAATAGCCTGTGTTCAGTTGACATATTATAAATTATACTGATTGTTATCCATGCTGTCAATATTTCTAGCATGACTTTTCAATGTATTCATGGAGCAAATGAAGGACAGGTACTTGTAAGTACTTATTGATACTCAATTAGATGGAAAGTTATTATTCATGGAGCAAATTTAAGGTCAAGATTATTATATGGCTAAAGTTTGTTTTTGTTTTGATATTACATGTAATATGACTTTTCGGACTCTAGTCATTATGGCTAAAGTACCTCTCTAAAATTTATATCTAAAAAATGGTGCATTTGTGGAATATTAGTCAAACTTATAATTATTTTTTTCTAAATAGCATATTGTATTTGACAATATTAAATTTCCTGAGTTGCCTCCCTTTGACTGTTACCAAACTACTCATTACTGTTGTATCTTTTCTTGCTATATCTTTTGCTTATTTGTCTCTCATCTATCCTTTTCCGTTTCTCTTTCTGTCGTTTTGTCTCAGGTGTTTCAGGCTGTTGGCTGTGCCATGTTGCGGTCCCAGTGACTGACCATCAAGCTGACGTTAAGCTGTATCCTTATAGGTAACGACTTGACTTCTTGGAGGGCGGCCATTGGAACCCATCATGACAGAGGGTACAATTACAGAAAAGGGGCCCAGTTCAAGGTAAATCTATTCACAACTATATTTGATCTTAGTGTCAAGGTACTGCTGGGCATGAAAGATTACTTTTGTGATAACTTTATTCCAAACAAGACCATGTCTCTTCAAATTTAACTGTTCTGCTGTTACTACTACTTAAAGCTGGATACATTGAGTCAAATCCAAGCCCTGTTACTACCTCAAACTCACTATCTATTTTCCATTGTAACATTAGAAGTATTCGGAATAAATTAGAGTACTTAAAAGATAATTTTTTAGATTTCGACATCTTATGCTTTACTGAAACACATCTTGATTCAGTTGTCATAAATGCAAATATTGAGTTTAACTCGAAATTTAGCAGTCCGTATCGAAAGGACAGAAATAATCATGGTGAAGGAATATTGGTGTACCTTAACGAAAACATTTTGCATTCCAGAATGGAAGAACTTGAGGTATTTTGCATAGATGGAAAAGTAGTAAAGTCAAGCAGGCAAAGCCACATGCAAGACGCAACCACCACCAAAACACCGATAGACAGCATGACACACACACACACAACCACACACCCAAACGCACACGCACACACACACACACACGAAATGAACACAGAAAACACCAAAAGACACACAAGAACCAGGGACAAACGTTCCACAACATGAACAAACCACAAGCACAAAGACGCAATGCAAACAAAAGGAAGGGTGACAAAGAGAGTCAATTTGGGTTTGGCGGCCGTGAAACGTCTCCCCGTACATTCAATCAATATTGTTTTCTTCCTCTTGCAGGAATTACTCTACATTCAATGTGTTTCCTCATACCTTTACACCGTACTTTGTCATGCTGTCTATCGGTGTTTTGGTGGTGGTTGCGTATTGTATGTGGCTTTGCCTGCTTGACTTTACTACTTTTCCATTAAGATTAAAACAAAATCAGAATCATACCTTTTAGGCGTATTTTATAGCCCCAATACTGCAGACACCCTTCTTTTTTAAAACAAAATGGACAGAAATCTGGAAAAAGCTTTTTAGATCTCAAGAAATGTGATGGTATTGGGTGACCTAAATGAAGATCTTTTGAATCCAACTTTTCATAACCTAAAAACTTGATTCTTACTAATTCTATGCAGAATGTTATACTTGAACCTACGAGACAACAAGCCATTTTAGATCCTATTATCTTATCACTGGATATTCAACTTTTCGAAGCTGGTGTACTTCATATTCCAAATGAAATTAGCGACCATCATGCAACATATATATCTATACCATTTCCGTATGAATTAAACTACAGTTTTGACAGAATTGTCTGGAGTTATAAAAGAGCTGATTTTGAACATTTAATAACAGACTGAATATGAATGACTGGTCAATTTTGAATGAACATTCAATACATGATGCATGCAGTATTTATGAAAACTTTATGGAACTAGTTGGCAATTGCATACCGTCAAAACAAGTTCGTATAAGACCTGATGACCAGCCCTGGTATGATAGTGAAATTAAAAAGGTATCAGGGAAACGAGATCGCCTTAGGGCAACTGCCAAACAAATCTGGCAAACCCCAAGACTGGTTAAAATTCAGAAATCTTAGAAATAAATTTATTAATAATATTAAAAAACATGCTAAGGAACTCACTTGAAATTAAGCTTACCAATCAAGAAACTAATGACAAAAAAGGTTTTTGGAAAATAATTCGTCACTTTGTAAATAGTGCTGATTCATCATGCATACCACCTTTATGTTTTTCTAATGAGGATGATAATCATATTCAAATTTTACCACTGATGAAGAAAAGGCAAATTGCCTCAATGATTACTTTGCATCAATCTCTCGAATTGACGAAACTAATGCCCAGCTTCCTACTGTATCCTTTAAGACTCATAGTAAATTGCCCGAGATCACTATATCAAAAGAAGAAATTGAAGAATTAATCAAATTGCTACCTGTCAACAAGGCATGTGGGTCTGATCTTACTACTCACAAAATGTGAAAGGGATTTGCATCTGCAGTTTCAGTACCTTTACTTATACTATTCAATAGATCACTCAGTGAAGGCACTTTTCCTGACACTTGAAAATATTGCACATATTACTCCATTCTTTTTTTTAAAAAGGGTACACTATAGGCCTGTTTCACTACTCAGTTGTGTTGGCAAACTGTTTGAAAGACTTGTGTTTAAAAACATTTATAATTTCTTACTTGATAACAATGTCTTATATAAATACCAGTCAGGTTTTCTACCAACTCATTCAACTGTATACCAATTGATTGATATCTATCACCATATCTGTCAAGGATTGAAAACAACCAATTTTCTTGTATAGTTTTTATACGCCCGTTTGAAAAATCGGGACGTATTATGGAATGGCGCTATCTGTCCGTCTGTCTGTAACATCTCTAACTCAAGTTCCGCTTGATGGATCCTTCCCAAATTTAACCACCATGTTTATCTGGACATGCTACAGTAGCATGCCCAGTCCCGGTACGTTTATCTAAGGTCAAGGTAGCAAAATTGGACTTAGAATTTGCGTTTAGCATTTTAGTTTAGCATTTGCGTTAAGCAAAAATGTTAACCTCAATTTATGTGGAACACATTTTTGTAAGTCCACTTATTTACATAACCCTTTGCGATAAAGCTTTGAAATTTGGAACACTTGTTTACCTTCACCTGTATGCAAAAGTATATAACTCTATCCAGCATTTTGACATAATTATGGCCCTTTTAAACTTAGAATTTTTGGTTACGGTTTTTGTTAAAGTCCACTTACCGTATTTACATAACCCTTTGAGATAAAGCTTTTAAACTTGGAACACTTGTTTACCATCACAACCTTCACATGTAGGCAAAAGTATATAACTCTGTCCAGCATTTTGACATAATTATGGCCATTTTTAACTTAGAAGTTTTGGTTAAGGGTTTTGTTAAAGTCCATTTATTTATTGTACGCCTATTTACAACCCTTTGAGATACATCCTTGAAACTTGGTCGCACAATTGGACTTAGAATTTGTGTTTAGCATTTGCGTTTAGCAACTACGTTAACTTCAGTTTATGTTGAACAATACCTCGACGGGCGTATATTGTTCCCACTGGCACTCTTGTTGTGATATTTCTAAAGCCTTTGACAGGGTATGACACAAAGGCCTTATATTTAAGCTTTATGAAAATGGCATTGATGGTAAACTTCTTGACTGGATTTCTAATTATTTTCAAAATAGACACCAAAAAGTTGTTCTTCAGTCAGGAACATCTGCTTTACACTCTATTTCTGCTGGTGTACCTCAGGGCTCTGTTCTCGGTCCGCTATTTTTTCTCATTTACGTCAATGATATAACTGATTCATTCCTAAGTCTTACAATACTGTACGCGGATGACAGCTCCCTCTTTTGTTCAGCTTCTAATGTTCAAGATATTGAAGGGATGCTGAATCATGACCTACAGCAAATTTCTGTTTGGTTAAAGCAATGGCTTGTCAAATTCAATCCTAACAAAACAGAAGCTATACTCTTCTCTCTAAAAAAGGATGCTATTAAACCCAGACTGATTTTTGAGAACACTAACATAAATTTCGTGGACTGTCATAAACATTTAGGGTTAATACTTAAACATAATGGGCAGTGGTCAGTCCACATTGAACATATTTTGAGTGCTGCTTCTAAAACTCTAAACATCATGAGAAAACTAAAATTTACCCTCTCAAGAGCCGCTTTAAACCAAATATTTTTATCATATATTAGACCAATATTGGAATATGCTGCTATAGTTTGGGACGGCTGTACTCAAAACGACTCCGAGTCTTTGGAAAAAATACAGAATGAAGCTGCCCCAATAGTTACCGGTCTAACTAGATAGGTTTCTCTAGCTAATCTCTACAGAGAATGCGGATGGGAGTCTCTACATAAAAGAAGGGAAAGACATTTCAGCGCAGGCGTGGGGATGCTCTCTTTAATCGATATGATTTCATTAAAAAAAGTTTTTAAGGCATAACAGCACTTCCCACAAACAGACCGACGAATGTACCGATAAAGACCGGCACCCTCGCGGACTTCCATGAACCCCGGTGCCAAAGAGTTATGACCAGCTTTTACCAGTATGGATTCCCGCGAGTCTATCACGACGGTGTACGACTGTCTCCGGCACCCTCGCATACTTCCAGGACCCCAAGTGCCTATCGAGTTCTGCCGCTTTTTGCCTCCAGCGTCTATTACGACGGTCTGCGACTGTTTCTTGCACCCTCCTACGACGGTCTGCGACTGTTTCTGGCACCCTCGTATACTTCAAGGATTCCCGTTGCCAATCAAGCTGTGGTCAATTTTGACATCTAAGGACCCTCCTCCCGAGTCTATTAAGACGGTCTGCGACTGTCTTTGGCACCCTCGCACACGTTTTGAATGTCGCGCTATTTACTGTTTATGTTTGAATGTCGATCTCAGAGCTGGTTCGATATTGACCCCAGCTTGATAATTGGGTTGACGTTTGTATGGCCATCTCAGAGCCAGCTCGATATTCGGAATTGGGGTCTGAAATTCGCCGGTGCCTATCGAATTGTGCCAATTTTACCTAAAGAAAGCCTCCAGCGTCTATTACGGCGGTCTGCGACTGTCTTTGGCACCCTCGCACACGTTTTGAATGTCGCGCTATTTGCTGTTTATGTTTGAATGTCGATCTCAGAGCTGGCTCGATATTAACCCCAGCTTGATATTCGGGGTTGAACTTTGAATGTCGATCTGAGAGCTGTTTCGATATTGACCCCAGCTCAATAGTCGGGGTTTGAGTTTGAATTTCAATCTCAGAGCTGGCTCATTATTGACCCCAGCTCGATATCCGGGGTTGACCTTTGTATGTCGATCTCAGAGCTGGCTCGATGTTCGTACCAGCTCGATATTCGGGATTGAAGTCTGATTTTCGATCTCAGAGCTGGCTCAATATTAATCCCAGCTCGATATTCGCGGTTGGCGTTTGAATGTCCATCTGAGAAAAGGATTTTTTTTAATTGTGTAGTTTTGAAAACATTGTGATAAATAGAGCATTTACTCCTATAGAGCAAATGCTCTATTTATTACAATGGTTTCAACATGTGACTTTTACAGAGGCACCAACATGCGTCACTAGGAGGGAATGTGTTAATCCCAGACGAGACACGGAGTATCTCGACATCTCTACAGACTCCAAGGAGGGAATGTGTTAATTCCAGATGAGACACGGAGTATCTAGACATCTCTACAGAATCCAAACTATTTGATACTCTGACAGTGTGGCTGAAAAGAAATATAAGATAAAAAATGTGTATGGCATGTCAGGCGTTGCAATATTGTATATAATATATAATTATTTATTGTATAATTTTATATATGTGTTGTATATCTTATATATCTATTGCATAAAATATATACAAATGTATTTATTGTATAATTTTATATATGTGTTGTATATCTTATATATCTATTGCATAAAATATATACAAATGTATTTATTGTATAATTTTAATATTTATTGTATATTTTATATATATATTATATAATATATATATTTATTGTATAAAATATATATATTTATTGTATATTTTATATATTTATTATGTAAAATATATATTTATTGTATAAAATATATATATTTATTGTATATTTTATATATTCATTGTATATTTTATACATGTATATTTATTGTATAGTGTATATTTATTCAATATACAAAATATATATTATACAATAAATGTATAAAATTATACAATAATTATATACTTTATACAATATTACAACGCCTGGCACGCCATAAATGTGACAACTGCAGTCGATGACATTTTCTATTACAAAAGTTTGCTCGGCAATCTAATGGTTATGTATGTGTTGTTCATGAAGTTCATTCTTAGCAATTATGACGCCTATCCTGTATTTAAATTTATTGGTCACATTTTCCCAATCATGCGGATTTTCTGTCAAATTGCACGCTTATTCCATTAGTGCATAGTATCCCTTAAAATGACATAGGCAAACAGTATATGCCCGGATCAGAGGACTCCTAATGGAGCCTTTTGATCAGGGTCTGCATTGTTTGCTGAAACCATCGAGACCAATGTCTAATATCAGCTAATACTCTGCTTGCTATGTCCCTTCAACATAAACAATGGATGGGTTCAAAGATAAGATAAGGCTATCCTTAAATGATATGGGAATTCATAGATTAACTAATTCAGCATTAATGGAAGGATGGTTATAATATCTACACTTTAACCCTTTCCCTGTTCTATGCTCAGTCCAAAGTTCAATACCTAATGAATATTCATAAACAAAATAGTTATTAACATACGGAAGGTGGAACATTCTAGCCATTTTAGAAAGCAAAGAAACAGATATATCAAATTCTATTAGCAAACAGAGCAGACCCTGATCAGACGGCTCCTCTAGGAGCCGTCTGATCTGTATCTACTCTATTTGCAAGTGCGTGAAAATACGTTTATATGAGGAAAGGGGTTAAGATAATCCTGCAAGCAAATTTATAATGTGAGTGAGTTGGGTTTTACGGCACCGCGAAATTTGTAATGTATTTAGATCTGTTGGTAAGATAGATATGTGTACGAAATGTATATTATTTTACCAAATTCAAAATATATCAAATGCATGGACATAACATAAGCCATATTTTTTAATATGTTCCCATGTAAAATGAATGTATTGGTGAAAAACCTGACAAGGATAGGCCTGAGTTTGGGTAACCACATACCTTGGTTTAGCCCTCAGTAGCCTTCTTTTGGCTAGTGACCGTTCCATAGCGGTTCTTCTACTTTCACCCTATGGTCTACTGTTTTTGCATATGGTAAATGTTTTATGTCTTTACTGTGCGTTTCGTCACATTTTGCCTTGTAATTTTGTTGTTCCCTATTTGATGATATTTTGGTGCCATGTCCTGTAGACGCTCCCTGTAGGAATGGTTTCCCGCTTTTATGCAGACGACGGATAGCAACTGAAGGTGGTCTCACAACAGGCCCATCATTAACTCATTTATTCCCATAGTTTATTCCCATAGTTTTTAAGGAAGAAACTCCATCCAGATCTTATTTTGGAACCCATCCATGTTCATGTTGAGAAGGGGGAAGGGGGGGGGGGGCACAGCGTACAATATATAGACCCAACCTCTTTGAATAAATACATGTATACCGAAAAGGAGCATTTACTAGAGAAAAGAGCATTTTAGAAGTGTGTGGTTTAGAAACCAATGAGATAAATAGAGCATTTGCTCCATATTCATCACAATGGTTTCACAACGTGACTTTTACAGAGGCGTAGATAGGCGTATAAATGGAGGAAAGGGTTGATATCGATGGGTTCAGCAAACAGTGGAGACCCTGATCAGAGGACTCATTCAACAGTCCTCTGGTCTGGGTCTGCACTGTTTGAATATTTTTTATATCGTTTTTTAGCGACACTGTGCACACATGGGTTAACAAGAAGGACTAGGTCTGCTAGTAGTATCTCTACTGCTGCTATGGGTGACTAGGTCTGCTAGTAGTATCCCTACTGCTGCTATGGGTCAACAAGAAGGACTAGGTCTGCTAGAAGTATCACTACTGCTGCTATGGGTTAACAAGAATGACTAGGTCTGCTAGTAGTATCACTACTGCTGCTATGGGTTAACAAGAAGGACTAGGTCTGCTAGAAGTATCACTACTGCTGCTATGGGTTAACAAGAAGGACTAGGTCTGCTAGTAGTATCACTACTGCTGCTATGGGTTAACACGAATGACTAGGTCTGCTAGTAGTATCACTACTGCTGCTATGGGTTAACAAGAAGGACTAGGTCTGCTAGTAGTATCACTACTGCTGCTATGGGTGACATATATTTGGTCTCAATGTGTAAAAGATGGCCAATATTGACGCATTATGATTTTTCTTTCATAATGCGTTAAAATACAACTCTTGATATTTGATAAGAAAAATCCAACATGTGCGTTTTGTTTTTAAAACAAATCCCCCCCCCCCCCCCCCCCCAAAAAAAAAAAAAAAAAAAAAAAAAAAAAACACCAAACAAGTGCGTTGGTTCATAGCATTTAATTCAAAATATGAGTGTTCTGAGAACAGGGACAGAATGGGGACAAGTAACTGAGTTATCATACAAGATCAATGAAATCAATGAACTGATATCTACTGTAAAATAATTATTTCTGTAACCCGTTCTCCAATACCAATGCCCTTTCATTCCTTTGAAAGCATAGTAAATCCTATAGGAATCATCTGATCAGGGTCTATAGTAAACCCTATAGGAACCGTCTGATCAGGGTCTATAGTAAACCCTATACATGTAGGAACCGTCTGTTCAGGGTCTATAGTAAACCATATAGGAACCGTCTGATCAGGGTCTATAGAAACCCTTTAGGAACCGTCTGATCAGGGTCTATAGAAACCCTATACATGTAGGAACCGTCTGTTCAGGGTCTATAGTAAACCCTATACATGTAGGAACCGTCTGTTCAGGGTCTATAGTAAACCCTTTAGGAACCGTCTGATCAGGGTCTATAGAAACCCTATACATGTAGGAACCGTCTGTTCAGGGTCTATAGTAAACCCTATACATGTAGGAACCGTCTGTTCAGGGTCTATAGTAAACCCTATAGGAACCGTCTGATCAGGGTCTGCTCTGTTAACTTATGGGGTTATTTATAGATATACAGTAGAACCTCTCTAATGCGATCACTTATTGAATAAACATGGTTGTCGCTATAAGCAGGTGGTTGCTTAATGCAGGACAAACGTAATGCAAAGATCTCCTCTAAGAGCTTTCTGCCTTACCTTTGTCCTGCATTAAGCTACCACCTGCATCTAGGACCCAGAATTATACCTCTTTTAGGCGGTCGCATTAGCGGGATTTTAATATATTTCCACAGTTATTGCCAACAAATCCTATGTAAATATACAAATATACCATTACAAAAATAAACTCATGATAAATATATTTATATGATATCATTATTTTCCATAAGACTCATCATGAGTTAAAATTTGATCCCTTTACTCCATGAATATTATGTACGAACTAAAGACATCATGAATAACAGCATAACTACTTATTTATCATAGTACATTGTATAAGAATACGGTCAGTTATTTTGGTCATGACAGAAACTGTATGATCAGATCTACAGTAGAACCTGTCAGTAAGAGTCATTCATTTATTGAAGGTAGGAGTCTTAAAAGACAAGTGGTAGCTTAATGCAGGCGAAACGTAATACAGAAAGCTCCTATATGAGCTTTCTGTATTACGTTTCACCTGCATTAAGCTACCACCTGCCTTACATGTCCATAATTATATCTCTTTTTTGATGGCCGCTTATGACAGGTTCCACAGTATATTTATATTTTTCTATAGCAAATAGAAGAGACCCTGATTAGAGGATCCTACTTGGACCAATGTTTGCAAATGTGTTATAAGACGTATTAATTGAGTAAAGGGTTACATTGAGTATTCTATAACATTAACCCTTCCACCGCCAATGTCGTAAAAATACACCACGACAAATAGTGCAGTCCAAGATCAGGCGTCGCCTGGAATCTGATCAAGGACTTCACTTTTTGTCTCAAATTCTATTTCTATATATGTGCTTATTCCTTTGAAATTTGCATTTATTTATCTCATTTCCTTATTTTACCAAATGATTTAACGAAAGTGGTTAGCAGACGACAATTAGAAAATTGGCACCGAAAAGGTTAAAAACAATCCACCGCGAGAGGAAACTAAACATAAACATAAACCAGCAGGACAAAGGTATTACAAGTTTCCTGCAAATTATTGGGTACTTTGTGCGACTCTTAGTTTGTAGAGATGGACCCCTATTTCACAGTATGTAGGCCCGATGGGATTGCTGTGAAACAAAGGTAGATGGAACACTGTTTATCAATTTAGTACAGTAGAACCTGACCTTAGCGGTCATCAAAACGTGGTCTCGTTATAGGTCTCTAAGGCAGGTTGTAGCTTAATACAGGTCAAAAGCAATGCAGAAAGCTCCTATAGGAACATGTTGCATTGTTTTTTATCTACATTAAGCAACCATCTGCTTTTTAAGACTCCTATGTTCAATAAATGGATGACCGCTTAAGACAGGTTCTACTGTATAGAATATGTAAATGTCACCGTTTGTCTGATACCAATGTCCGAATTTCATCCAGTTTGGCATCAATGGAAGTCAGCCTATATTCAAATAATGAGATTCTCTTATTTGTGCTATCCTGTTTACCCTCGATATTTTTTATAGTTTCATTCATTCTGTTCACAGTCTCAGAAACTTCAATTATCCCGACATTTAGCTCGCCAACGTGAGCTTTTTCAGCATTCGCAGATTGGAATTTACGAAGCGATGTTTTAAGCTGGTCTTCGAATCTTCTTTTCAGTTTTTTATCCTTGAGTGCATATTTCCGTATCATGTACAAATGCATGACTGCCTTGATTACATTAGCCGCCGATGTTTTTCTTCGTTTCTCAATCTGTATCCTCGAAACCATGTTAAACACATATTTCTCAGATCTCGTTTGCTCGAGATTTCGGGCGAGAGCTGCAACTAGCAAAGCAGTTGTGCCCACTCCCATAATTCCCGTGCTAACAGAGATGTACCTTCCGCAGTAACTTCGTGGTATCTTGTCTCCATATCCAACCGTTAAAAAGGTGGTCGCTATCAGCCACATTATTTCCATGTATGTGTTTGATCCAGGCTCATCGTGATAGTATACCTCGCATGTTCTCATTGCCCAGCTGTTGACAATAAAAGTCGTTACCATGACACATATAAGAAGGCGATATGGTGCTTGCGTCATGGCCGCTTTGAAAACAAACATCGTGTCGATCTTGATTTTACTCAAAGCGCCAATACTATTTAAAGAATTATCTGTAAGTAAGCGGCTATGAGCAACGGCAAATTTGGCAATCAAATACAACCGTGACATCATAAGAATGGACAAAACCGCGTTAATGCTGACTTTTCGAGTTGGACCAACTGGTGGTGTGTACGCGATCCGCACATCGCCCGGGAAAGGATGTATCGAACAAACAAGTATCTCAGCAAGGAGAGTGAACACTGTCCAATTATCTATAACTGAATGCCAGTCTTTCACACCAGCCTCTAAAGCTTTAATTTGCATATCAATGTAATATAGAATACAGATTCCAATTAACAGAATCACTGTTGAAATGCTGATGAAGGTTTTCAACACAAACAAAATACTACTATCTTCCTGCAACACTTGGCACACAAAAAGTTCTGTCTCAACCATCATAAGTATTACACCACAAAGAGCTAACAGGCAAATCGCCTGAACCACCATTTTACGGTTCCCAACGAGTTTCCCTCGCTGAGTGAGGCGGGTCCCAACTTGTTGGCGCCCATTGGGAGGAGTTTTCTCCAGGTCAACGCCCCCATAGGACTTCATTTGTATTTCTTGCCGTGGCTCGTCTTTAAACAATGGTGCTGAAATACTCTCGGTACTATCTGGTCGCCTGAGACTGCAGAAAATATAAAAAATATACATTAAAACCTATATTTTAACCCATTTATCCCTACATTATTTTAGTAAACCTTGTCTAGATCTTACTTTGGAACCCGCCCATTGTTTAGGTGGATGACGCACAGCAAACAAAATGTTTTCTTGAATAAGCCATTGACATTGATGGTTTCAGCAAAAAGTGCAGATCCCGATCAGAGGGCTCCTTTCGGATGCCTCTGATCTGGGTCTACACTGTGTGTATATGTCTGTTTTAAGAGACACTGGGCGCAAATGGATTAAGATCACAATTCAGATGTACGAAAATATATCTTCTGGACGATTCTAAAGAGTGGTCACAGTATACGGTTTGGTGGAGAAAGAAAGGAGCTATTCGTGAACAAGTGTTAACCCTTCGCTTGCTATTCACGTCAGTATACCTACCTGTAAATAGTGAAGACCCAGATGAGACAGCTCCTGCAGGAGCTGTCTCATCAGGGTATGCACTATTTACAAGTTGATTGTGCAACCAGTGCACTCCAGAGCAGTTATTGCACAGCGAAATACTTGTACACAGTGAAGATATATGTAATTATACAACAGGGCATGGGTAAAGAAGGAGAAATGTATTTCAAATTCAGCAAGAGAAGGGTTAAATTTACGGATCTTATCTGGACCTCTGTATAAACACTTTGAGACGGATGAACATTACAAATATACGTTTGTATACATTAATCATTTGTATGCGGGAAACGAACGAGTGTACCTGTGTTTGCAAACAGTGTTGACCCAGATCAGGGGGGCTCCTAAAGACGTCCTCTGATAAGGATTAGTACTGTTTGTCATTCACAACCCTATGGCAAATTTAAACATTTGCACCCAATGGATTCTTCTGTGCTTATATATTGGATTTGTTCATTTTTCATCTAAGGGATGCCTGGTCTAAATTTTCATTTTCGTTATGTTTACATTGAAATTCCTATCAGCAAACAGTGTAGACTCTGATCAGACGCTGCATGATGCGGCGTCTGATCATAGTCTTCACTGTTTGCCTATATCTCATATATGGGATCGTGGGCACAAATGGCTTAATCAGTTTATACTGAATGGACTTTACCAGTAAACAATGGTAAACCATTCTACCAGTAAACAATGGCAAACCATTCTACCAGTAAACAATGGTTAACCATTCTACCAGTAAACAATGGTAAACCATTCTATCAGTAAACAATGGTAAACCATTCTATTAGTAAACAATGGTTAACCATTATACCAGTAAACAATGGTAAACCATTATACCAGTAAACAATGGTAAACCATTCTACCAGTAAACAATGGTTAATCATTCTACCAGTAAACAATGGTAAACCATTCTACCAGTAAACAATGGTGAACCATTCTACCAGTAAACAATGGTGAACCATTCTACCAGTAAACAATGGTGAACCATTCTACCAGTAAACAATGGAGAAGCATTCTAATTTTTGAACAGTCAGCATACAAGGGGTTTAACCCATTACCTCATAGGCTATTTTAGATACAACTTCTTTGAATTAGTCTACCGAAAAGGAGCATTAACTAGTGAAAAGGAAACTTATAGAATTTTTTTGTTTGAAACCATTGTGATAAATAGAGCATTTGCTCCTATAGGAGCAAATGCTCTATTTATCACAATGGTTTCACAAAGTGACTTTAACAGAGTCGTCAAAAGTCGTCAATATGAGGGAAAGGGTTTAAATACCGGTACCAAGAAATCCTACCTGATAGCGCAGTAGATTAGGTCTCACGTATTACCAAATTCCAAATCCTGTTTCACAAGTAATGAATTAATTCAATGTTTTAAATCATTCTCATATTCCAATAGTGTGTGGGCAAATAATCTTCAGAACCTTAGAACCTTGGTATATCAAACACTTGCTCACTAATTGACGCCAGGTTAGAGCATTTGACATATGTGTTTCTAGGCCAGAGCGTTGACAAATTTGTTACTGGGCCATATTTATTTTACATATTTGTTTCTTTCGCAATTCTTTTGAACCAATTGACCAATTCCCTAATACAAACGGTTTTCTATGCCTTTGTAAACAGAGTAGGCCAAGATCAAATGGTTCATGTAGGGGTCGACTGAACAAACTCTGTTCTGTTTGCATATAGAATTCTAGTTATTTTGCAGTATCGGCCTAGGCAAATACTATGTACCCCTACAAAACTTCAGCCAATTAACAATCATGGCATGGTTATTTCATGCGGGAAAGGGTTAACAATGTGTTTCGGTAATAATCTTCACGTGTTTGTATCGTCCAGTAACTCGACTTCTCGTCAGTATCATTATTGACCTTTATTGATAATTTGAATCTAAATTTGAGACGAATCTATATTCTATGTTATGTTCACCATGTTTGAAAGCATGTGTCTAAGATGTACATGTTAAACAAAATCTAAGCAATTTGCATGTAAAGCCAAATTACAACTACATGTATTTTGAAAAAGAATGATGAACTTGCAATGGTATTTTACAGCATCTGAGTCTCAGTCTCAAAGTTACACTCAAATTGTTAGTGAATATGGATCCTGATGTATAAGTATTTATTCGTGTCGCATTTTAGTTCCGTAACTATTCGACATAGGTCGATTATATTTAACTGTATAACAAAATGCTTACATGTAGTATCGAGGACAACGGTTTATTTCGTAATACAGGGGCATTTTTTATATAAGTTCAAATTGACACTCTTCATAAGTATTATTGAATATAACAAATGCCATGTTTTATTGTGTTATTGAAAATACACGTTTGTTGTAATCACTATCGCTTTAATGCACTACAAACATGAACTGGTTATTAAGGAGGGAAATGGTGCATATTGTCAACTGTGTGACACGTGGCTGACGAGGTGCTAGCCAAGGTTGACATTAGTTCAGAATTCTTGATATATGCACTGTCCTGCCGTGGAAAAAAATACAAATCTGCTAAATCCCTGTTCCGCTATAATTTCTACTAGCATCCGAATCGAAAATGCTTTATAAAAACTATTAGCCCTTTCCTTCATATAAATATATATTTGCAAACAGAGTACACCCAGATCAGACGGCTCCTATAGGACCCGTCTGATCAGGGTCTACTCTGTTTGCTAAAGTAATTTGATAGATCCGTTTCTTTACTTCCAGCTTAGTGCAGGTCGAACGTAAAGCTGAAATATGTTTCTAAATGTGCGTAGTGATACATATGAGAACAATTCTGTCTTGTAAATTTTTAATGGGCAAAACTTTTAGTCGAGTTATCCGGAAGTTCGAGTTATCCGAGTTCGATATATCGAAGTAATGTTATTGTCAAACTACGACGTATAATCTATTTAATTCAAAAAGAATGCAACACGAATGTAAAAGAGTGTGGATCTTGTCTGAATCACCGTGCACTTTGTCACTGATCTAATAGCATATACAGTTCCAAAGTGTAGATGTTTCGTAATTTTGAAACATATTTAAGTTTTTACATGTATTATGAATTCAGATGATAAAACACACAAGAGATTTCCGTTTTTAGATAATTAGACCCCCCACCCACCCACGCACGCCCATGAATATTGATTTAAGAATTTATAACTGCATTGATATTCATGGGCTGAAATTTTGTAATTCCACATTTACAAGCCAATTGTTGGCTGTGACCGCAACGACAGAATTAGATCTAAAAGATTCCATAATCAAACAATGCAGACCCTGATCAGGCAGATGCTTCATGGACTATCTTATATGGGTCTACTCTGTTTGTATATCGTCTATATGAGTGAAAGGCATAAGGTCATTGTTTGAAAAGAGCGCATAACTGATACTATACACAGCGGGGGTCGTCTTATGGTTGAGTATCCAAAGTTCTAGCATACGATTACCACGACTAGAAGTTGCAATCGTCGTATGCAAAATGTACAATACTTTCTGTAGAATGAAAATTAACCTAAATTGCTGCAAACTATAATGAGTAAAAGCGGTTTTCATAACTTAGGACTTATGATATTTTTTGTAATTATGATGAGGCACCATGTACACGCATGTCTGCGACGGTTTCAGCATTAACAATGTGTCGCCTACTACCAAACCGAGTTTGAGAAACAAACAATTACAAAACCACGGCCTTCAATGTAGAAATCTATATTGTTTTACGTGATGCCTCTTAATATCACTTTTACCCTTACAGGGTAGGACAAAGAACAACTTCAGAAACATTGGCGCATATTCACTATAACCCTAACTGTGCGGAACACGAGTAACTAATGTCCTTTGCAAACATTGTAGACCCAGATGAGAGGGCTCCTAGAGAAGGCCTCTCATGAGGGTCTGCACTGTTTTTCATGTTACACTTTTCTTGAGAAAAATTTCTAAATATTCACCTTAAGCTTGAACTGTTTGAATTTTGAAATAGTCCATTTGAAAATTTAGCTATTTCAGCTATTATCAATGTTTGTGCCCTGGTCAGATTTGACCTAAATCAATTGCAAATGTGTTTTCTTCCAATTATCATCTAATCGCGATATTCAACATGTATGTATTAAGCATAGTCATAACGCCAGATGTTTCTTATATACATGAACTACTAATACATAATCGATGACATTATGATAAATTTGGCAAACAGTTGGGATTCAGGTGAGACGCCATTTAACGATTTGTCCCATATGAATCCAAATTTTGACGTTGAGAGGTTTCAGAGACAATATTGCTTACTTTTTTAGATATCGATAAACCAATCCAAGTGCTGGGTGGTGCGAAAGTTTACTCAACACATTAAAGGTTAATGCTTTCTGTCACACTAAATACGTCCATTCAATGCTATGTACATATGCATAACCCTTTGCTTCATATAAACGCCTTTTCAAGCCTATACGAATAGAGTAAACCCAGATTAACCCATTCCCTCATATTGACGACTTTTGACGACTCTGTAAAAGTCACTTTGTGAAACCATTGTGATAAATAGAGCATTTGCTCCTATAGGAGCAAATGCTCTTTTTATCACAATGGTTTCAAACTACAAAATTCTAAAATTTTCCTTTTCTCTAGTTAATGCTCCTTTTCGGTAGATCTTTTCAAAGTGGTTGGTTCTAAAAATAGCCTATGAGGGAATGGGTTAAACGGCTACTGTTGGGCCCGTCTGATCAGGGTATTAAACGGCTACTGTTGGGCCCGTCTGATCAGGGTATTAAACGGCTACTGTTGGGCCCGTCTGATCAGGGTATTAAACGGCTACTATTGGACCCGTCTGATCAGGGTATTAAACGGCTACTGTTGGACCCGTCTGATCAGGGTATTAAACGGCTACTGTTGGACCCGTCTGATCAGGGTATTAAACGGCTACTGTTGGGCCCGTCTGATCAGGGTATTAAACGGCTACTGTTGGACCCGTCTGATCAGGGTATTAAACGGCTACTGTTGGGCCCGTCTGATCAGGGTATTAAACGGCTACTGTTGGGCCCGTCTGATCAGGGTATTAAACGGCTACTGTTGGGCCCGTCTGATCAGGGTATTAAACGGCTACTGCTGGACCCGTCTGATCAGGGTATTAAACGGCTACTGTTGGGCCCGTCTGATCAGGGTATTAAACGGCTACTGTTGGGCCCGTCTGATCAGGGTATTAAACGGCTACTGTTGGACCCGTCTGATCAGGGTATTAAACGGCTACTGTTGGACCCGTCTGATCAGGGTATTAAACGGCTACTGTTGGGCCCGTCTGATCAGGGTATTAAACGGCTACTGTTGGGCCCGTCTGATCAGGGTATTAAACGGCTACTGTTGGGCCCGTCTGATCAGGGTATTAAACGGCTACTGTTGGACCCGTCTGATCAGGGTATTAAACGGCTACTGTTGGGCCCGTCTGATCAGGGTATTAAACGGCTACTGTTGGGCCCGTCTGATCAGGGTATTAAACGGCTACTGTTGGGCCCGTCTGATCAGGGTATTAAACGGCTACTGCTGGACCCGTCTGATCAGGGTATTAAACGGCTACTGTTGGGCCCGTCTGATCAGGGTATTAAACGGCTACTGTTGGGCCCGTCTGATCAGGGTATTAAACGGCTACTGTTGGACCCGTCTGATCAGGGTATTAAACGGCTACTGTTGGACCCGTCTGATCAGGGTATTAAACGGCTACTGTTGGACCCGTCTGATCAGGGTATTAAACGGCTACTGTTGGACCCGTCTGATCAGGGTATTAAACGGCTACTGTTGGGCCCGTCTGATCAGGGTATTAAACGGCTACTGTTGGACCCGTCTGATCAGGGTATTAAACGGCTACTGTTGGACCCGTCTGATCAGGGTATTAAACGGCTACTGTTGGACCCGTCTGATCAGGGTATTAAACGGCTACTGTTGGACCCGTCTGATCAGGGTATTAAACGGCTACTGTTGGACCCGTCTGATCAGGGTATTAAACGGCTACTGTTGGACCCGTCTGATCAGGGTATTAAACGGCTACTGTTGGACCCGTCTGATCAGGGTATTAAACGGCTACTGTTGGGCCCGTCTGATCAGGGTATTAAACGGCTACTGTTGGACCCGTCTGATCAGGGTATTAAACGGCTACTGTTGGACCCGTCTGATCAGGGTATTAAACGGCTACTGTTGGACCCGTCTGATCAGGGTATTAAACGGCTACTGTTGGACCCGTCTGATCAGGGTATTAAACGGCTACTGTTGGACCCGTCTGATCAGGGTATTAAACGGCTACTGTTGGACCCGTCTGATCAGGGTATTAAACGGCTACTGTTGGACCCGTCTGATCAGGGTATTAAACGGCTACTGTTGGACCCGTCTGATCAGGGTATTAAACGGCTACTGTTGGACCCGTCTGATCAGGGTATTAAACGGCTAGTGTTGGACCCGTCTGATCAGGGTATTAAACGGCTACTGTTGGACCCGTCTGATCAGGGTATTAAACGGCTACTGTTGGACCCGTCTGATCAGGGTATTAAACGGCTACTGTTGGACCCGTCTGATCAGGGTATTAAACGGCTACTGTTGGACCCGTCTGATCAGGGTATTAAACGGCTACTGTTGGACCCGTCTGATCAGGGTATTAAACGGCTACTGTTGGACCCGTCTGATCAGGGTACGTTCCATTTGCTAATGAAATAACAACAGATCTCACTCGACAGATTCGAACAATACCAAATTAAAGTGTCCTGTATGATCTAGAAGCTTTATGATGACATATACATGTAACATACACGTCTCACGTGTGTAGCTGGCATGACCCCTACGTTGGTCATGTCTAAAATAATTACCATAGACACGTTTAACCATTTACCTAATACAGTAAAACCTCTCTAAACCGGAACTCTAGATGAGAAGAATTTGGATACTTTTATGCAGGTGGCTGCTTAATGCAGGGTGAAAGTCATGCAGAAAGCTCCTTGAGGAGCTTTCTGCATGACTTTCACCCTGCATTAAGCTGTCACCTGTCTCCAAGACCGATAGTTATACTAAAGTTAACGTCCGGTTTAGAGAGGTTTTACTGTAGATGTTATGTAAACACAATGACGTCATCAGTACTGATTACAAGTTATTAGCTGTATTTGTAACGTATAATAGCACAGGGCATGCTACCATGATAGAAGTTGTAAGATCTAAAATTATAGAATCGGGTCTATATACAGTAAAACTCCACTAATACGACCACTTAATGAATAAACATGGCTGTCTTTATAAGCAGGTGGTTGCTTAATTCAGGACGAAAGTTATCCAGAAAGCTCATTTTCTGCATAAATTTCGTCCTGCATTTAGCTACCACCTGCCTTTTCCATTGTGAATTATGCCCATTGGTCGCATTAGAGAGGGTTTCCATAAGGAAATAGAGCATCCTCTAACTAGACGACTACTAAAAGAGTTTAAGGGCGTCAAAAAGTATCTCTAACGGGTCAGGGACCAGTATGTCTAAGTATTAAAAAAGATCATTTTTTATATTGAAAGTTAAATTTAGTCAGAAAAAAGCCAAAAATGAGGGGGGGGGGGACATTTATGTAACTCCTGCCGAGAGAACAGCATGCTACTACTAAATATATAGCAAACACTCACTTTGTAATCACCTATCAATTAACATTACTATAAGTAGATCGGATGGACCTGAATTTATATTATACTGTAAAACGGAGATCAAGTAGAGAATAATTTAAATACTTTAGAGAGGTGGCTGCTTTATGCAGTTTGAAAGTTATGTAGGAAGCTCCTCTAAGAGCTTTCTGTATTAGTTCCCCCTGCATTAAGCTGCAACCTGTCTTACAGATCGACATTAATACGCATTTGAACATCCGGTTTGGAGAGGTTTTACCGTATTACATTGTCAATAGATGCAAACCCATCATTAGACTAGATGGTGGCAATGTACGTGATAAAATATATTTTCATGAGTAATGCTTTTAACCCATGCCCTCATACGAGTGACGATATTTGACGATTCTGTTAGTCACTTTGTGAAACCATTGTGATAAATAGAGCATTTGCTCCTATAGGAGCAAATGCTCTATTTATCACATTGGTTTCAAACTTCAAACTTCTAAAAAAAATCATTTTCTATAATTAATGCTCCTTTTCGGTAGACTTATTTAAAGTGGTTGTATCTAAAATAGCCTATGGGGTAAAGGGTTAACCCGTTACTCTTTATATAGTCAGAAATAATGACACCATGGTTATCTATGAGATTATCTTTGTTATAATAGCACATGAAAACAGGATTTGTTCTGCCTATAGGAGCAGTCTGATCTTGGTCTACTCTGTTTGCAAAGGCATGGTAAGGCGTATTTATGGAGTAAAGGGTTACGGTTTGTTGAGTATTAGCCTATATCGTACTAAGCGCCATCTGGCTGGCGTGTCTAAACAGTTTGGAACCGTATGAAACAAGTAATAACACTGCGTCTCATCACGAACCAAGTATTATGAACGTCGGCCATTTTTTTTTCTAAAGCTTGTGTATAAACAGTGACGTGTAAAATGTAGGATGCTTTAACAAATTGTTTATTTAAGGTAATTTCAGCAGTGGCCGTTTGTTTACTTTCTTTCAATTTGACCTTCATATTAAAAATTGATTAAATCTATATTTTTAACATTGTTTTCAGCAATTATTTTAATACAGTTATTAAGTAAAGGTCCTGGTGTAGTTCAATTTATAATTGAAATATAGTGGCGTTGGGAAAAAGTTAATTTGGAACATTTATTTTGTAATGAGGACTTATTAATATACCAACAGGACTAAAGAAGATATTTGGAAGGAAACTTTTGAAAGATGTTTTTAAAAACAATATCTGGAAGAGTGAGTTATATGACACCTCTTTTTTACATATTTTCAGGTACAATTGATGTTTTTACTTAACTCTTTAACAGTGTTGTTTAACATTTATGAACTACACTAGGACCTTAACTTAATAACTGTATTAAAATAATTGCTGAAAACTGTTAAAATGTAGATTCAATCAATTTTTAATATGGATGTCAAATTGAAAGAAAGTAAACAAACGGCCATTGCTGGAATTGCATGTACCTTAATTGGATAAAGATTACTATCCGTTGAGATGAACCTTTTATTTTTGAACATTTTTGTTGTCAGGTGTTTGTGCAACATCAAAACGTCTTCATGGTATTTATTATATTAGGCGTATAAACAATGCAGCTTCGTCACTTGAAATCAAAGTTGTAAAAGTTCAATGAGTTGTTATATTATAAAAAGAATTTTGCATTATTGTTCAATATTTACATTAATTTATTAAATTCTACTAACAAAAATGATATAAAATCTCGACAAGCTTTTTTTAAAAAAATCATTTGATACATAATCTCGGCCAGCCTGGCCTTTGTGGTTTAACAATTCGATCGCTATTTCAATATACCTACCTGTAAATAGTGAAGACCCAGGTGAGACAGCTCCTGCAGGAGCTGTCTCATCAGGGTCTGCATTATTTACAAGTTGATTTTGCAACCAATGCAATCCACAGCAGTGATTGCATGTAGCGCAATACTTGTACACAGTTAAGATATATGTAATTATACAACAGGGCATAGGTAAAGAAGGAGACATGTATTTTAAAATTCAGCAAGCGAAGGGTTAAGCTTGATTTGTTGGTTTTAAAATGTGCTTTCAGTGCAGTTAACGCTTTCACGCCATAAATACGTTTTTCTAGGCCTTTGCAAACAGAGTAAACTAAGATCAGACGGTTCCTATACGAGCCGTCTTACCAGGGTCTGCTGTTTGCATAAGCTTTTATACAGATCTAAATCTCTAGCTTCTGTAATGACCAAAACGTTCTGTGTTCATGTTTCATTATAGATAATAATCAAATTGATATTCATCATGTCATTATTTCTTACATAAACATTCAGGCGTTAAACTATTATTTGCGACGTCCAGTTCAATACAGGTTGGTAAAGACTTGATCTTGCTCTTCATATGAAATGGACATTGTTTCAGGCGCATAAAACATATTCATTTAAAACCATGAACCTACTGGAAGTCGCCTGTAAGTCTTCTTCACACGAGTAAGGCCCGAACAGGGTTTCATGTTCATAGCATTAACATCTATTCCCTGATTTTTATTTATTCCAAATTTTAATTCCTTCTGAATATGCATTGACAAAATATGTATAATGGAATATGGAAGGCGGAACATTGGTGCCATTTCGGAAACTAAAGAAACAGACCTATCAAATTCCATAAGCAATCAGAGCAGACCCTGATCAGACAGCTCCTCCAGGCATCGTCTGAAATGGGTTTACTCTGTTTGCAAATTCATAATAAATGCGTTTACAGTAAAACCTCTCTATAACGGCCACTAAATTACTTCAAGTATTTTGTGTCAAAGGCATGTGACTGCTTAAAGCAAGGTGAAAGTAAAACAGAACGCTCCTATAGGAGCGTTCTGTTTTACTTTTACCTTGCTTCAAGCAATCACCTGCCCTTAACACATACTTATTAACACAATTTAGTGGCCGTTATAGAGAGGTTTTACTGTATATGAGTGAACATATAATGAGTAGTAAGTAAGCAGCAAGTGATTGCAAATCAACGACCACGGAGGACCACGTTTACTTAAATTACAGTATAGAAATGAACGATGGCAATAAAGATTATACATGTATATGCTTTTATGTGAGATCAACCGTTGCCCTAACAATGGTGTGGAAATTCCGTTCGTATCTCCGAGTCAGAAATCAGGTCAGTAACGTGTGATCACCCCCTTTCAGAATTTATTCTCAATCAAACATCACTGGTAAATTTTGAATATGTTCGTAGCTGGGTATCTGTTGGGTTTTTTCACCAAAAACAGTTGATTAGATATCTCGAACTCGGATAAATCGACTCCCGGATAACTCGAACAAAAATTTCAGACATTCTAAAACTTACAATACGGAATTGCTCTAAAGTACATAGCTACAAATATGTATACACACATATGACAGCTTAAGCTCCTGTACCATTACTTTAGATCTGAAGCTGGGAACTAGATAGCGGATAGCCCGAACTACTTTTTTATTTCGAAATAATTTTTATAGTCCTTTGGAATTCGAAATATCGAGGTTCAACTGTATATCCCAAGTAAAGGTTAACAAACTCTTGTTATTGCATACAATGCATTATTAGCATAAACTAAATTGTTGATATTTTGTCTACTGTATGCTTAACCCTTTCGCTTCCAAATTCTGTCGTCTGCTAACTTTGTCGTCTGCTACAAATTTTCATTTTTTTTATTTTCTACATTTTTGTTTCAAAAACATAGTAACAGTAACAAACAGTTTGGATCCTGATGAGACGCCGAATTACTCGGCGTCTCATCTGGATCCAAACTGTTTGCATAGGTAATCACAGTTCCGGCATTGGCAGCGAAAGAGTTTTTTCCTCAATTTATATTCCATCTTAGTATCAATATACAATTTGACTTTGATATCTCAAGCTCGGATACGTCGAACTTCGGGATAACTCGACGTAAACGTTCGGTCCTTCCGATATTTACAATACAGAAATGTTCTAAAATGCATCACTACGCATATCTAGAAACACGTATGACAGCTGAATACAATGTACATGTCAGAAATCTTCAAGTTATCTCGAAGTTCGAGTTATCCGATTTCGAGATAACCAAGTTCAACTATATATTAAATCGATTAATCGAGCGGCGACATATGGGCATTTTATATTCCTATGCACGCTGTTGTGTTCATATTAAATATCGGATGATGCGCAACTAGATGTTTTATCGAAGTAACTTGTATAGGGTCTCTTGAAGTTATATCAAAGTTTAACTGTAATTGAATATTGATGAGTCGCCGTTGCTCGTCGCCTAATTTGGATCCAATCTGCTCGCAAATATCGCAACGAATTTCCCATCAACATACCTAATTCTTAACTCCATGAATATTTATGTGAGAAACAACATCACACATATTAGTTATATTATTTTTATAATGGTACATCGACACAGGAAAGTTTGGCCACGACAGAAACTGTAGTAGGATATCTATACCATGCCATAAGCAAACATCAGACGCTGATCACATGTGCACTTTGCATACTATGTCTTAACAACAACAACAATAGCTCCATCACAAATACATTATTTTTTTAATCATGCGTCATAAGTATCTAAAACATACAGAAAAGACAGTTTTCTGACCCAACCAAAAAAGGAAAAAAAAATCTTTTTCGAGCATATAGAGCAGGGGTGGACGCGAAAAAAAACACATTTTTTTATCTATTTTTTATTTTTATTTTATTATTTTTTTATTTATTTTTTTGTGTGTTTTTTTTGTGTTTTTTTTTTGTGTGTGTTTTTTTTGGGGGGGGGGGGGAGGGGGGGGGGTCAGAAAACTATCTTTTGATATGTTTAAGATGATACGTGATTTTAAAAAAATAATGTATTTGTGATGGAATTGTTGTTGTTGCGATATAGCATGCGAAGGACACCTGTGACCTTGATCAGGGGACTCCTATACAGGAGCCTTCTGATCAGTGTCTGTTCTAGTTGCAGTCTTAAAATGCGTATTATGGAGTAAAGGGTGACGATAAACATTTATATACACATTTACGTTTCTTTGATACTTTCACAAATGATTTGATCCAGATCAGACAATTCCTGTAGGAGTTGTCTGATCTGGATCTACTCTGTTTTGTTAAATATTTTTTAAGATACTCCATTCTATGCTGTCTATCGTGGCTAAGCTTCTCTCGCTTCTCAAATGCCTGCATGAAACATTTCTAAATTGATATTAATGAAATCATGACTATTCTTGCATGAACATCAATGAAGTAAATGTTTATCTCTATCCTCCATAAATACGCATTTCCACGCCTCTGTAAACGTCACCTTTTGAAACCACTGTGATAAATAGAGCATTTGCTCCTTAGGAACAAATGCTCTATTTATCACAATGGTTTCAGAACTACACAATTCCAAAATTTCCCTCTTCTCTTGTTAATTCTCCTTTTCGATAGTTTAGTCAAAGAGGTTGGATCTAACAAATAGCCTTTTGATGAAAGCGTTAATGAAATCATAACTTCTTACATGAATATTAATGAAGTAAATGTTTAACTAGTTAAGGAACAGCAAATAGTCCATGATAAAGTCGTTAGTTTAACGTACCTGAATTTCCTCAGCGTGTTCGTAATCTTATAAAATCCTCCGTAATAACTCATGATTGAATAGTTTAAAATCTTGTATTTATTAAAATCGTTCTTTTCGTATTCAATCAACAAAGGCCTCGTTAAAGTCTGTCTCTTTTGCACACAGACCTAGGAAAATCAACATTTAGCATATTGAGTAAAGTTGTTCTCGATAACACATATCTTGTATTTAAGATTTCGAAGCTGATACTAATCTCCGGTTTTATAAACAATATGGTGAGAGTGTGAAGCTGTATGGGTAATGATAAGATGACGAGTAACTCGGTATCATATCTGGATTAAAACTATTGGTAGCGACAAACACATAATCGCTCGTAACAGGTTAAATATTTACCATTATCGCAATATGCGTGACATGGCTCGAGGTTGCAAACAGATTGGCCCCTCATTACTTGGCATCTCATCAGGATCCAAAATGTTTGATACTCGGTCAATAGTTTGACAAAGCTTGTTTACGTCGGACGTGATCCAAATCAAACAAATTCAATTTTGAGCAGACATCGTTTTTCCACAGCGGGGACAAGGCTTAATCAATGCGTTTTGTCATTGTCAGTGTGTGTCCAGCTAAACAACCATGGTGACATCTGGTGGAAGGTAAAATCATTAGTTTTCCATAAACATTTGACATACAACGGACAACCTTAACTCTTACAACGATGAATTTTTAAATGGACAATACAATAATTCAAACAGGTCTAGTTTAGGTGAATATTTCGGGATTTTTTTCTTAAGAAAAGTCTAAAACAACAAACATTGCAGACTTATATTGAAGATGCCACTATTGCTTACATTGGTATTGACGCGATAGGTAACAGATTAAATCAGGATAAGAGCTATTTTGGTATCCCAAACCTTATTGTAATAATGTAATTTGATGGTTGTGTGATAGATGTCGCTTTAATAAGTGGTGACATATGGAGCTTTTTATACTCCCATAAACAACACTGAAATAATAATTCTCAAACCCGAGACCGTCATACATGTTTAATTATACATATATTTGTACATATATTAATGTAAAGCAAATATGATCATCTGGTGAGAAAGCTTTACCATTTCCCTCGTACAAACGCCTATATTCGCGCATTTGCAAACAGAGATGACCCAGATCAGACGGCTCCTCATTATTTATGGAACTATATAAATATGATTCTACAGTTTCTACCAATACAAAACAAAAATGCCATGACAAAGGCATTCGTGACGTCATTATTTATACCATGAACATCCTAAATGGAAAGAGTTAAATCATCGTGTATTTTTTCCTGAATCAACCTACATGTATTATTTATGCCCAAACGAAAGTTAATCCTTTCCTTCATGTAAACGCCATTTCACGCATTTGTAAACAGTGTTGACCCTATAAGAGCCGTCTGATCAGGGTCTGTTCTGTTTACTTATAAAATTTGATAGATTTGTTTCTTTGGTTTCTAAAATGGTTACAATATTAAGATTCCATATGTTTTTGTAACTTTTTGTCTATGAATATTCAGAAGGTATTCAAATTTGGAATACATATAGAACAACGGGGAAAGGTTTAACCCATTCCCTCATATTGACGTCTTTTGGTGCCTCTGTAAAAGACACTTTATGAAACCATTGTGATAGATATTCTAAAGTTTCATTTTCTCTTGTAAATTCCCCCTTTTCAGTAGATTTATTCAAAGAGGATGTGTCTAAAATATCCTATGAGGGACTTGTTTAATCGTTTACCTCATACGGACGTCATTAGACACTGAATAGACCAATACAAAACAGATCCTGTAGGAGCGGTCTGATCAAGGTCTGCTCTGTGTGCTATTCTGGTTCTGCTATGTCTGTCACGGCCCGACATTCATTGTTACTGTGTCATTATTTTTTATAATATAACCATTCGAGAGGGTTCGGGTTAAACCAAAACTTGATGACACTTTGTGAAGACGACACTTTTCTCTGTAGCATAATTGATTACCTGTTTTCTCAACCATGTGTTACATAATTTGATGGCTGTGTGACAATCGGAAACTCTCGTTTAATTCCGGCAAGCCACTCAAGCGTGGTTTAGCCGACATCACTAAGGGGTTCTAACTGGGATGTGAAATAGAAATCGATTAAACGAGTGGCGACATCTGGGCGTTTTATATTCCTACGCACTCTGTCGTGTACAAGCTATGGCTTCGTTAAGCATTTCTGTTCTATATTTATTTCAATACCTGCCGAAAAATCATGGAAGATGGAATATTGTATCCATTTTAGAAAGTAAAGAAACAGGTGTATCAAACTCCATCAATTGGCAAATACAGCCTGTTTTCAAATGCGTGTAAACACGTTGATACGAAGGAAGCGGTTAGACCCTTCCCTGTTCAATATTCATAATAAGAAATAATGACATCATGAATATTCATTGGCTGATTTTTGACATATGAACACAACACTTGTTCACTTTGGCAAAAACTACAGAATCACATCTAAAAAATCGTTAAGCAAACAGAGTAGACCCAGATCAGACGGCTCCTATAAGAGCCGTCTAATCTGGGTCTACTCTGTTTGCAAATGCGTGAAAAGGCGTTTATATGAGGGAAATGGTTTATCAGTGCTAACAGGGCAAGTAATTTAGGGGAAATAGCAAACAACATTGTCTTGAAAGCATATAACATATCCCAATGTAATCACTAACATATAATTCTATATACAGTAGCAACACACTAAAACACCACTCACTGAATAAACAGTATAGGTGACTGCTAAAACAGGATGAAGTAATGCATAAAGTTACTGTATAATTTTCTTCCTGCATTAAACTACCACCAGCAGCTATGGTCCAGCATTAAAACAGGTTTTTGTCTTGTATTTGAGGCATTTTACCGTAGAGTCAATTGTGGTCAATTCAAATATCAACAATATTAGTCAGTTAATAATCCATCAATCGAGAACCAGTTCATGGGTTGCAATATATTGACACGCCTTTAGTAGGTGGCGTTGAGGACCGGCATTCACAATTATATCGTAATATGCCTCTGTATCTTGCTGAAAAACCAACACTACCTACAGGTTGGCAATTCCCGTTCGAATCCTTGCACACTGAAATGAGTATGAGAAAATAACATCATAAAACACGGTATATATTATGTTCAAACACGATTATGTAGATTTTAAATTGCATTTGTATCAAATTATCCCCCTGTGGTACAAAAATGAACAGCATTCGTCGATACTCAAAAGTTTTCAAAAACTATCATCGTTTTACGAGTATGTCGAGCAATTACGAAACTTAAACGAACCCTGAAACAATACTACAGTAAAATCCCACTAATGTGACCACCTGAAAGAGGTATAATTATGGGTGATAGATGCAGTTGGTAGCTTAATACTGTACAAACGTAATGCAGAAAGCTCCTAGAAGAGCTTTCTACATTTCTTTTGTCCTGCATTAAGCAACCACCTGCTTATCTGCTTATAAAGACAATCATGTTTATTCATCAAGTGGTCGCATTAGAGGGGTTCCACTGTAATACTTTGGAGAATAACACCGAATCTGCCATATCAAACACATGAACCGTTTGTCTTCTTGTCAGCATTTATTTAATTGCTTTGCTTGTGGTATACTTATTTTCGGCGTATGAACAGATTTAGGCATCTTTTAAAAACACGTGCCAAATTGAGACTGTCGTTTTAAGAATCGACAGCAGAAAATAGCGCGCCTTTTGGGG
This sequence comes from Azorinus chamasolen, assembly GCA_963576725.1. Taxonomy (NCBI): domain Eukaryota; kingdom Metazoa; phylum Mollusca; class Bivalvia; order Cardiida; family Solecurtidae; genus Azorinus; species Azorinus chamasolen. The sequence continues at coordinate 97,335,635 of OY755238.1, read as the reverse complement.
ACTACAGTTTAACTACAATATCTCGAACTCGGATAGTTCGAATTTCGGGTTAACTCGAAGCTAAAATTCAGTCCTTTCAATATTTACAAAACGAAATTGTTCTTAAGTGTATCACTAGCAAAACATGTGACAGCTTAATGCAGATCTAAAGTAATGCTGAAAGCTCCTGTAGGAAGTTTCATTATTACTTTTGATCTGCATTAAGTTGAGAAATTGTTTACACTAGAAATCGGATGACTCGAAGCACTGTTATCTCGAACTAACTCGTTTGGAGTTCTATTTATCGAAGTTCAAATGTATGTGACTGGTAGTTCCAAACAGCTAGTGTTAGTGTTCTCTGGGCGTTTGCCTTTTCTGTATATAGCCATTTGCTGATTCACGTAAAGTATACCTTTCCCTCATAAAAAAACGCCTTTTCATGCCATTGCAAACAGAGAAGACCTATATCAGAGGTTCCTGCAGGAGCCGTCTGATCAGGGTCTGCTCTGTTTGTTGATGTTTCTGATCAGGGTCTGCTTTGATTGCTGATTGATTTATTAGACCTGTTTCTTCGGTTTCGAACTTGAGAACTATTCATGTACAAACCATCAAGTAAACCATCTAGACACACATTCAAGCTCTAGATAACACATATCAGAAAACAAACCACATCAAGAAATTGTTCGGGATTCGAACACAAGCCATTTTTACATAACTCCCGTGCCTATCCTCTAACTTACCCGGACCTGATAAATCACATATTTTATCTATCCATCCAAAGACTCAAGCATGGACCATGGACAAATGGTGTCTCAGTCATTTACTGACTCCATGAATAGCATTGTAAAAAATAATGACACAATAAATATAAAAAATAATCGTTATAACAGCATATGGACACGGGATTCTTTGGCCATGACAGAAACTGTAGAACTATTTCTATTTTATATCATAAGCAACCAGAGCAGACCCTGATCAGACGGCTCCCACAGGAGCCGTCTGATCTTGGTCTACTCTGTTTGCGAAGGCGTAGAAAAACGCATTTATGGAGGGGAGGGGTTACATGTTTGCAAGTATCAACGCATGAATAGCATACAGTAGAATCGTTCCACACGGGCATGGCGAGAGTTATTCAAAAAGCTCCTGCAGGAGATTCTGCATGAGTTTTGAAATGCACATTAAGCAACCACCTACTTTTAAATGCACCTATGTTTATTCATAAAGTGTTTGCTTTAGTGGAATTTACATGATAAATAGTTATTTCAGAAATAATGATTTGATGCGTATTAATGACGTCATGAGTATTAATGAGTATTAAGGTATTTCTGCAGCAGATAAACAATATGACCTGTTACATACTGACCATGTGCTTTTTATTGAACAATTTACTGTGTTTAAAATATAGTGGTGTTGGGAACATTTATCATATAATAAGGACTTATTAATACACCAACATGAGTAAAAAGATATTTGGAAAGATCCTTTTGATTTATGTCTTGTAAAAAGAAAATCTGGAAAAAGTGAGTTATATGACACCTCTTTTGGCACATTTTAAGGTAAAGTTTTGCATATATTTAACTATTAAAAAGCGTTGTTTAACATTTATGAACAATAGTAAGACCTTAACCTAATAACTTTATTAAAATAATTGCTGAAAATTGTTGCTGAAAATACCTTAATCAGATGATTTATAATGAAATATGGACGCGTGAATTGTTGGCCATTTCAAAAATTAGAATCAGATCAACATGTATGTAATATTTTATAAGCAAACTGAACTATCCCTGGTACAACGTTACCTAATGGAGCCGTCTGGTTCGGATCCGATCTAACCTAATTGCTCTGGGTTATAATGTGTAGACAGTTAATTCCCTCTAAGCCAGACGTTCAAATAAGCCTCAATGCCGGCTATTAAGCAGCCACCTGCCTAAAAATTCTAAATTCTTCTTTACTAAAATTCCGGTTTAGAGGAGTTTTACTGTATATGGAGTAAAGGGTCATGATGATGAAAATCTTACTTTGTTCACCAACTTTTGAAACATATTCTAAAACGTCCTTTTCGCAATGGTACGTCACACACACGTCTGACGTCATTTCTCGCCATGTAGTGTTAACTGGTTTGCAATGGCCCTCTTTTGACTTGCAAGCTAGGTAAAAATACAACAAAGATGAAACTATAACTACATAATAGTATTGTCTTATCAACATTCCTAACTGTTGTATGTTTTTGATAATATTTGATTCACTCCGTCCAATAAGTGTGTTAAGGGTCGGGTCATCCCTTCGAACACTTAACAAAACCCATTATAGATCTAAAAATATATGTAAGTAAGTAAAAACATATACATTTAATTGTAAAAAAAAATATTTCTATTATTTCTGTCATTAATTGCATTTGTTTCACTATTTATTCAATGAATACCTATGTAAGATTAGAAATAATGACGTCATGAATATTAATTAGAGTATGGCATTTTAATAGATCTGGCCAAGACGGAAGCTATAGACTCATATCTATGTTACATGATAAGCAACAAGAACAGGCCCTGATCCGACTTTCGCACTGCGATCTTACACGAAAACGTGGGTTTTCTGTCCTTTCTGAAAACCAGATCTTCTTGAGAACGATATCAGCTGCAATCGTTGAAAACCGCAGGAAAGACGGTAAACTACGTTTTCGTCTAAGATCGCTGTAAGAAAGTTCTTTTCGTTGAATATATTGCTGATAGAACGCCATTTTTATCGTATTTGACGTATTGGTAATCGTTTCAAGGCTGTCAGCGGTCCGCACTCAGGGATGAGGTCGTGTCCGACTAACCCGATTTTGGCCATTTTGCTCATGTTTCTAATACCGTGTTCAGTTTATCCCGGGAAAATCTTTGCATATTCGAATAAAAAAGATGTCTATGCTTACGGAATAGCTTTTTATGTGATCGAAATCGATGCATGTCTTGCAGCGCGAAGAATTTAAAGAAGACGAGTAGGCAATTTAATTGGGTCTTTTGAAGTCGGGTCCCTTCTTATGATATACATATACTGACTCAAACATGTCTTGCCCCTGTGGTCATAATGCAGTATAACCTATATAATTATAGTCCTTACTTGTAACGCGTTTTAAAAATGTCTTAAACTTACATAATTTATATAATTTGTTTATATACTGGAAAGACGTATATCGCTTGAAAACCAATCGAATGAAAGCTGTCTGATATTGAGTACCCTGATGTTATTCGCCAATGGTTTAGTTTTTATTCGGGTTGCGTTTTAGTTTCATAATTTTCGATATAAGTCAATAATAATACGTTCTACAGAACAATATTAAAAATATCGACGCAAACGGTTTATTTTATATCACATGGGGCATTTTCGATATAATTTCAAATTAATAAACTTCATTATACTGACAGAACCAAACTAACAAGAAGTGCTATGATGTTATTGAAAATATGCGTTTATTGTAGGGACAATCACTTTAACCCATTCACAAAAAGGCACCACGATAAATAGTGCAGCCCCAGATCAGACGCCGCCTTTTCAAGGCGGCGTCTGACCAGGGACTTCACTTTTTGTCTCAAATTCTATTTCTATACCTGTGCTTTATTCCTTTGAATTTTTCATTTATTTATCTTATTTCCTTATTTTACCAAATGATTTAACAAAAGTGGTTTGCAGACGACAATTAGAAATTTGGCGTTGAAAGGGTTAAAGATTCCTGAACAATTATCATACAAAATGGACAACCCCTGTCGCAGGCGCGAGCTAAATCACAAAACGGCTTTCAGAATGAATAGAAAAAAAGACAAAAAAAAGGAAGAAATAAAAGGAAAACAAAATACATATACTAGAAGCAGAGAGCTAATATGTTTTAAAAGGTCACCTAAAGTCAATAAATGGTCGATGTGGTTGTTGTGCTTACCTCCCCCTACGAGAGTGAAGAACGCATCCCTATACTCCTTTTTGAACTCACACTTATACTCCATGCAATTCTTCGTCATCTTTGTGTAGCCTACAGCTCTGCATATACCTTCATCATCACAGCCTAGACAAAACGAAATGCAGAAGCATCCACGTTAGCCTCTAACTCGGATATTAGAACAGGCCTCGAGATTATAAAACTTTGCTTGAGTCGGAGATCATTCGTTTGCGACATGAATATCATAAATGTAACAAACATCATCCATTTTAACTGGATTAAATCCATGGTGGAATATTTACACGATTGCTATGCCAAGACAGAAATTGCATCCCCCGGTGTATATATAATTTCCTATTTTCTACGGGAGCCGTCTGGTCTGGGTTGACTCTGTTTGCAAATGCGTAGGTATGCGTATTTATGAAGTATAGTATTAAGACGACATTATATATTACATCAAGATAGGGGTTACATGTTAACCCTTCGCTTGCTATTCACACCAATATACCTAAATATAAATAGTGAAGACCCAGATAAGACAGCTCTTGCAGGAGCTGTCTCATCAAGGTCTGCACTGTTTACAAGTTGATTGTGCAATCAGTGCACTCCATAGCAGTGATTGCACAGCGCAATACTTATACACAGTGAAGATATATGTAATTATACAAAAGAACATGGGTGAAGAAGGAGAAATGTACTTTAAAATTCAGCAAGCCAATGGTTAAGGCGACATTGAATATAACATCAAGATAAGGGTTACATGTAAGCTGTAGCAACTGACCTGCTTTAACGGCCGCGGTGCTTCGTTGCACCGATTTTTCTGTTCTAAAGATAACGCACTTCCGTGTACGACAGCCGTCCTCCCAAGTGGCATTTTCATCCATACAAGTATTGTTAAAGGCACACTCTATGGAAAAACGCATACATGTCATGAACATCAATGCAAGAATTCCCTGTTCTATATTTATTATAAATTTCATTACCTACTAAATATGTATGAACAAGCCTATGGAAGGTGGAACAGTCGTGTTAGAAATTAACCCTTTCACTGCCAATGCCGGATCTGTGATTATCTATGCAAACAGTTTGGATCCAGATGAGACGCGGAGTAACTCGGCGTCTCATCAGAACCCAAACTGTTTGTTACTCTTACTATGTTTATGAAACAAAAATGAAGAAAATCAAAAGAATGAAAATTTGTAGCAGACAACAAAGTTAGCAGACGACAGAGTTTGGCAGCGATAGGGTTAAAGAAACAATATCTAAATTTCAAATTCCATTAGCAAATAGCACACACCAAAGCATGTATTGTCTTGGTACAAGTAGATAACCAGACATTGGTTCTACGGGAGCGGTGTATCCTGGTTTGCAAAAGCCTTAAAGCGGAATCACCATAGAAGGGGATACACTAACAACTCTCTCTATTGTTTAACCATTTCCCTCACTTGAACGTCTTTTCATGCCTTTGCAAACAGAGTATATACAGTAGGGTCCTGTAGCGGCAGTCTGATCAGGATCTGCTCTGTTTGCTTATGGAAATGTAATAGACCTGATTCTACAGATTCAATCAATACTAAATCAGTTATCTATATAGTAAAACCCCTCTAAACCGGGCGTTTAATTTTGTATAAATATCGGTCTTGGAGACAGGGGCAGCTTCATACAGGGTGAAAGTCATGCAGAAAGCTCCTCTAGGAGTTTTCTGCATGACTTTCACCCTGCATGAAGCAGCCACCAGCCTTAAAGTATCTAAATTCCGGTTTAAAGGGGTTTTACTGTATACGTCATGATACAAATTCAGCTAATAGATAATCATGAGGTCATTATGTCTTTCTTGAATATTCAGCAGGGAAGGGGTTCAGTAGAAATGCCCAAATATATCTTCAGAGAGAATTTTCCCTTTATTCTAAAACATGCTTGATTCAACGCTCAGTGGTATTGATGCAAAGGTAGCGGTATCGCTGACACATCTTTGGTTCAGTGGTAGAGGCATCGATGACACATGTTTAGTTCAGTGGTAGTGGTATCGATGGCACATGTTTGGTTCAGTGGTACTTGTAGTGGTATCGATGACACATGTTTGGTTCAGTGGTAGCGGTATCGATGACATATGTTTGGTTCTGTGGTACAAATGTACTTGTAGTGGTATCGATGGCACATGTTCGGTTTAGTGGTAGTTGTATCGATGACACATGTTTGGTTCAGTGGTAGTGGTATCGATGCACATGTTTGGTTCAGTGGTAGTGGTATCGATGGCATATGTTTGATTCTGTGGTACAAATGTACTTGTAGTGGTATCGATAACACATGTTTAGTTCAGTGGTACTTGTAGTGGTATCGATGACACATGTTTGGTTCAGTGGTAGTGGTATCGATGGCACATGTTTGGTTCTGTGGTAGTGGTATCGATGGCACATGTTTGGTTCTGTGGTACTTGTAGTGGTAGCGATGGCACATGTTTGGTTCTGTGGTACTTGTAGTGGTATCGATGACACATGTTTGGTTCAGAGGTACTTGTAGTGGTATCGATGGCACACGTTTGTTTCAGTGGTACTTGTGGTGGTATCGATGACAAACAGTTTTGAATCGTGATTGGGCGCTAAGTAACTCGATGTCTGATCAGTATCCAAGTTGTTTGACAGTTGTTTCAATAGTTTCTCAAAAGTTTTGCCTAATCAGAAGTAAAGCGTATAACAGATATTAGATTTGAACAGATATTGACAATATTAACATTGACATCAAGATGCAGGTAAAACCTTTTCGGTGCCAAATTTCTAATTGTCGTCTGCGATCCAATTTTGTTAAATCGTTCGGTAAAATAAGACAAAAGACAATAAATGCAAGTTTTAAAGGAATAAAGCACATACTTGGAAATAGAGTTTGAGACAAAAAGTGACATCCCTGATCAGACGCGGCCTTGAAAAGGCGGCGTCTGATCTGAGACTGCACTATTTGTCGGGATGCATTTTTGCGACATTGGCGGTGAAAGGGTTAATAAGTGACCGAACTTACTATACGCGGCTGGCGACAGCTGCATGACCGTGCCCAAACCCCTGGTAACTCTCTGGCAGATGTAGTCCACGCAGCTCTCAAGATGGATATGGATCTGGTTCTCCGCAACACACACATCATTGATCTTGCAACCTTAAAACATGTTAAACAATTAGAATAAAAGTATGAAAATCATGACATATGTTGACATCAATATTACAGGCAGAGGCATAGAAACATGTAAGAAACGTAAGTGATATTCTCACACCTTCTAAAAAGGTCTAAAGATTACATAAGCCATTTGTTCGTCAGCTGAAAATGCATATATTGCAAGAACTCTGGAAAAGACAAAACTTTAATGTGTTTGATACAGAATATTTGCCGAAGTATGAATATTTATTCGACTCGTGTTTTAGTTTCTACATAGGTCGGTCATATTTTGTTGTACAAAAAAAATACAAATACCGTCGAAAACGATTTATTTTGTATCACATGGACTTTTTTTGATAACAGTTCAAACCGATAATCTGTATATGAACGAGTGTGCATTACAAATGTCATGTTTTATGATATTATTGAAAACATGCTTTTATTGTAGGAACTTTCATCTTTAAAAATACTTCATTGCTGTGACCACTCTGCATTCAAATACATGTGCAAAATCATTTCTCAAATATGATCACTCTTTAGAATCGCATTGACGAGGCGATTCTAAAGAATGGGTCCATCATAAGGTTTGGTGAAGAAATGACGAATTTAGTATTAGAAGATATTACATTGTCTAAAACCATTTCAATTGCACAAACAACACTGCAAATTTTGCATACAGTTTTACTATATATGTTTTGAAATTACTATTTTCCTTTTTTTTTACTATAAATGTTTTGAAATTGAGTATTTTTAAACCATTTACCGGAGTATATTCCTGCAAAAAATGACATTATACATGTAAATAAAAATTGATAAGTTGCAAATGGCGTATGGAAACATACATTTTAGCAATGGCAGAAACAAACAGAACAGACACTTATCAGACGGCTCTTATAGGAGCCGTCTAATCTGAGTCTACTATGTTTGAAAATACATGTACGTAAAAACGCGTTTATATTAGGGAATGTGTTAACGCTTTTTCTGCATTGAGCATTTATCACACTCATGAGCAAAGCGTGTAATTATATACATTCAGCTAATTGATAGTCTTTGTACATACATCTATATCATTAAAGTTTACTTAACCCTTTCCCTGTTCTATGTTTATTTCAAATCAAAATACCTACTGAATATTCATGGACAAAAAGTGAAAATGAATTCTGGAAAGTGGAACATTGTAGCCATTTTTAGAAAGTAAAGAAACACATATTTCATATATTAATAATAATAATAATAATAATAATAATAATAATAATAATAATAATACTTGATTTTGATATAGCGCTATCTAGAATCATATAGGTTATCAGAGGCGCTGTACATTAAACATATGTTGCTATTGTAAAAAGTATTAAAAAGTGTAATTACAACAAATTTCTCTTAAAATAACATTTTAAAATTGTCGATACTACTCTACCGGTAACCATATCCATAAAACACGGTGTTGTAAAGTCACAAAGTTATCAAATATTAAAAACTTGCTCAGTGTTTTGTATATATAAACAATTTTTTTGAACAGTAGAAAACAACAAACTAGCAAACAGAGCAGACCCTGATCGGACGGTTCCTATATGAGCCGTCTGATCTGGGTCTACTCTGTCTGGAAATACGTGAAAACACGTTTATATAAGGGGAAGGGTTAATTATTCATCAAAGAGTAATGGTTACTATATTGAGGGACCACTATACATGTATTATGTTACCTGCGGCGACTGGTTCCAAGCCTAGCCTGTTTTCACCGTGAACACACTCGTAGGTGATGCAGTTGTCTGTTATATTCTGACCAGCCGGGACACACTTACCATTGAAGCCTGTACAAGCTGTAAGAGATCAGGTTTATTACACTGGTTCTAGTACATTAGAGGAGCTTTCTGCGTGACTTGTACTCTGCATTAAGCAGCCATCTGCCTATACCATTCCTGTTTGCTATAATCGATTTATCGAGGTGTAACTGTACACAGCGTTCGAAGTGTTAAGCTTACAGAAAGATAACAGATTTAACCCATTACCTCATTAGGTTATTTTTAGATACAAGGTCTTTGAAAAAACCTACCGAAAAGGAGTATTAACTAGGAAAAAGGAAACATTTAGAATTTTGTAGTTTGAAACCATTGTGATAAATAGAGCATTTGCTCGTATAGGAGCAAATACTCTATTTATAACAATGCTCTATTTATAACAATGCTTTATTTATAACAATGGTTTCACAAAGTGACTTTTACAGAGTCGTCAAAAGACGTTAATATGAGGGAAAGGGTTTAGACAGAACATCCTCAAAATGGTTGCTTTGTGTTTTTACTTGGTACAGACACCGTTTGACTCCAAAACAGAATAAACCAAGATTAGACGGCACCTGTAATAGCAGTTTGATCAGCAGTTTGCATTGTTTTCTTATATGTAATAGAATGACTACTAATTGCAATGGCAATACATTTTCTTATGTTATATTTTCATACAAGAATACATGTAGTAAAATCAGTAACTTACCCTTTGTTCCGTGAATATAATTATATGCAAGAAATAATGACGTCATGCAGCATATGAACACATGAAATTTGGGCCATGGCAGAAACTGTAAAATCAGATCTATATTATAAGCAAACAGAGCAGACCCTGGTTAGATGGCTCCTATATGAGCTCTCTGACCTGGATCTACTTTTTTGCAAAAGTTCGGAAAGACGTATTTATTGAGGAAATGATTAACATTTATAAAGGGCGATGGGTCATGTATATAACTATAATCTTCAGATAAATGTTTAAAAGGCAGTAATTTAAGTTGTGTATTCATTACCTATCTGATGGGCGTCCACTTTCCATCTGACCTCTGACCGGCGCCTTGTAACGGCACACTTGTAGTCTATGCAACCGTCTGACCAGATCGTGTCTTGCTTATAGCAAGTGCCATTCCACTTACAAGCTGCGCGAAAAATATAAGCATAGCGTGTGATAAATAAGCATAGATTAGCTAAGAAGAAAATATACTACATGTATCAGTGAAGCCCTAGACCAGTTGCCACGTGGTCACAGTGTATAACCTTATCATATGCTACAGATTTGTCAATTGACTGGTCTAGAACGACTTAACGTCAATTAGGCAAACACTGTGAAAGCTAAACCTTTACTTCAGTCAAACGTTTTTTCGCGCCTCTGGAATCAGAGTAAGCTCATATCTGACGATTCATCTGCAAAATTTGTCATCTATTTAAATTTTCATTTGTTTATATTTTCCCCTATTTTATTTCTTTCAAAAACATTATCACAGCACCAACCAGTTTGGTTCATGGTACGACGTCGAATTACTTGCCGATCATTTACCGCAAACGAGTTCTTACACAATTATGCAACATGGTTGTGTTTGTTCAGGTAATCTTGATTCGGATTTTTTTTAAAATATTAAAGAAAATATATTAAAATTCCTGATTCATTATCAATAAAATAAATCAAAAAGAGCATTCATACCAGATTCTTTATACACTTGTTTATAAAAAAAAGTGCAACATAAACAGAGCATTATATAAAGTTACATGCATATTCCAGCACATTGTACTAAAAGTCATCATTTCTCCACCAAGCCCTATGTTGTTACCACTCTTTAGAATCATCTCAAAGAAACGATTCTAAAGAGTGGTAACAATATAAGGTTTTGAGAAGAAATAAATAATGTATAGCTTATGTTATGTTATCTTATCTTATCTGGGCCTCTGGATATGACTGATTGTGACCCGTTTACCCTTACGTTTTATTTCTTTGGCACTTATTATCAAGTATGGCGATTGTTTGGCAGTTTTTGTAAAGCGGTGTCACCGAAAAGGCTTTTAGCCTCCAAACCAAAAATACAAGGACTTTTTTTTATTTTACAATGTATGACCGTAAAGTTAAATTGTTAGTTTTTCTAGAATATATCCTTTATTTCTCCTTTATTTCTCCACCAAAACCTAAGTTGCGAACACTCTTTAAAGTCGTCTCGATGAGACGATTCTAAATAGTGGTCACAGATTTGGTGCAGAAAAAAGAGATCTTATTGAAACTCTTTCAATTTACGTATCTACTGAAAACGAATTTAGCCCCCAAACCAACAATACAACGGTTTTTATGTACAATGTATGACCGTATAATTGAATTGATGTTTTTTCAAGAATATATCCCTTATTTCTCCACCAAAGCCTATGTTGTGACCACTCTTTAGAATTGCCTCTTAGAGACTATTCTAAAGAGTGGTAACATCATAGGCTTTGGTGGAGAAATGAAAGCGATATTACTGAGCTTATTTCAATTAACGCATTTTGTATGAACCTTTGAATATAAGGTAACCAACTCACACACTTGTGTCGCGTTAACGACCGACGTAAAACCCCTGTCTGTGTAGATCCACTCGCATCTGTAATCATGACAATCGTCTGACCAAGTCTCGTTAACTAACTTGCATCCATCCCGCCAGCGACACCCTTTACAAGCGTATGAGACAAGCGAGATATATTCAGTTACACGTGCAATGTTGTCCATGGATGAAATTCATGGCACTTGGTATTACCCATGTCCCTCACATAAACATGTTTTAACGCATTTGCAAACAGATTGGACCCAGATCAGACCGGCTCCTACAAATGTCGTCTGATCAGTGCGTTCTCTGTCTCCTAATGGCAGTTGGTAGATTTGTTTCTTTAGTTTCAAAAATTGGCTATGATAAATTCCATATTTCATTATTACTATTTTGTCCACCATTATTCAGTAGGTATTGCACTTTGAACTAAACATAGAACAGGAAAAGGGTTAACTGGGATATTAACACACTCCCTCCTAGTGACGCATTTTGGCACCTCTGTAAAAGCACTCTTGAAACCATTGTGATAAATAGAGCATTTGCTCCTATGGAGCAAATGCTCTATTTATCAAAAGTGTTTCAATACTACACAGTTTTAAAATTCTCCTTTTCTGTAGTTAATGCTCCTTTTCGGCAGATTTATTCAAAGTGGTTTGGTCTAAAAATAGTATAGGGGGGAATGAGTTAAGTAAAGCTCCACTAAACCGGACGCCCAGTATCAACGCCAGTCTTTAAACAGAAGCGTTCAACTGCAAACGCTTACTTGATGAATATCCATTATTTCACATATGAATATTCATCAGGTTAATTTTTAACACTCTATCCTCCATGAATATTCATGTTAGAAATAATGACATTATGAATATTAATTAGATTGATATGTTATAATAGCACATGCACATAGGTATTTTTCGCCATGGTAGAAACAGTAGAATAATATCTTTATTATATCATAAACAAACAGAGCAGACCCTGAGCCTATCCTGTTTGCAAAGGCGTAGAAAGACTTATTTGTGGAGCAAAGAATAATACCAAATTGTTGTTGTTAGCGGTTAACATGTGCAACTGAACACCATGTAACAAGCGTCATTCATTTACTGAATATAGGAGTGTGAATAAGCAGGTGGTTTATTAATGCAGGGCAAATATCAATTCAGAAAGCTCCGACGCTGCTGCATTTGTTTTTCAAAGGAGTAAAACTGCGTCTCTGTGGCGTTTATGTAAGCAAAATTTAATGACAGATAGTCATAGGAAATAGTTATAGGAAATATTAAAATTAACTCATTCACTCCTAGACTATTTGTAGACCCAACCTCTTTGAATCTTTGATCTACCAAAATGGAGTATTAACTATAGAAAAGGATAATTTTAGAATTATCTAGTTTTGACAGGAATGTGATAAATAAAGCACTGGCTCCTATGGAGCAAATGCTCTATTTATCACAATGGTTTCAAACTACAAAGTTCTAAAAGTTTACTGTCTTCTTGTAAATGCTCCTTTTGGGTAGATTCATTCAAAGAGGTTGGGTATAAAAATAGCACATGGAGGAAAGGGTTAAACACTTTATCTCCCCAATATGTATGCCGGTATTTCATTAACCCATTCTCTCATACTGACGCCTATTGACACCTCTGTAAAAGTCTCTTTTTGAAACCATTGTGATATATAGGAACAAATGATCTATATATCACAATGGTTTCAAAACTAAACAAATATTAAAAACAAAATCATTTTCTCTAGTAAATGCTCCTTTCTAGTAGATTTATTCAAAGAGGTTGGGTTTAAAAGCAGTATCTGAGGCATTGGGTCTAGACATAGCCTTTGGGGTTAATGGTTTAACAGCCTATTGACATGTACTAAACTATGTTTGATCTTCAAGCAACATATTGAAGCCTGCCAGCACAATAGATAAAAGCATGTATTACAACTACTAAAAACATTATTCTTCCACCAAACCATACTCTGTGACCACACTTTAGAATCGCTTCGACGATTCTTAAGGATGACCGTAACATATTGTTGTAGAAAATGGAAAGATAAAGGAGTTATTATTGAACACGTAGTTACAGTGCTCCCTCTCTACAAGGACACCCTTTGGGATACGAAGATTGTATGTGTTGTTCAGAGGGAGTTGTTATAGGGAGGGAAAATCAAACATAATTAGCTTGTTTGCAGATCCCCAGATAAGGTGTATTTCGAGAACTAAAACCGTTATGCCTCAATCAAAGTGACGATTCTAAAGAGTGGTCACAACATAGGGTTTGATGGAGGCATAAAAAAATACGATGGAAAAAAGTTGTTTCTGGAGCCTTGTTGCTTCGGAAACAGTGACATGCGTTGTTGTAAGGAGGGAATCGTTATTGAGAGGGCCGTTGTAGGGAGGGAGCACTGTATTGCACGTCACTGTACAGTCTATTTAATATGTTTGATGCACAAGCAATGCCAGAACCATAGACATGGGAATTCAAATTCCAGAATAGCCCCTTCTCCACCAAAACCTATTTCGCCTCTTTAACTCTTTACTCCATGAATATAAATATGAAAGAAATAGTAGCATCAGACACATTAGAATAATTAGATTAATTGTTATAATAGCATATTGGCAATGTGCAATGTTATACCATGGCACAAATTGTAGAATCATATCTACATTATATCATAAGCGATCTGGGCATACCTTGATCAGACGACTCCTACAGGACACGTCTGATCTGGATCTACTCTGATTGCAAAGGTGTATTTATGGATTCTAAAGAGTGGTCACAATACGGGTTAGTAGAGAAATGAATTAGTTACTTTTGATAAATTGTTTGTTTTATACATCTTATATTATACGTCTTATATAAGCATCTAGAACATATGAGCGCGTGTGCACATACATGTATAGCGTTAAATATTTGTTTGCAAAAGCAAGCAAAAACGTAAAAATATGCAACATTACAACAAAACTTACCTCCCTTGATTACATCAAGATACACCACTGTTTTATTTGGCGCCATCCGACAGATGGCGTCGTAGCATTTGTCCGTGACGTTTTCACCTATTTTGTAACATTTCCCGCTTCCATCTTCACATCCTAAAGACGATAAATACTACAGTAAACCATAGATTGGCTTCACGAAAAAAGTAATTGATGATCTGATTATGTTATTAACTCACAAAATTGTGTAGTTTCTAGACATTTTGATGTCCTTCAATTAGTTTGTGTCTTTCTCTAAAATGCTGTTTAGTTATACTCGGTTTAACCTTTAGCCTGCTGAGCAAATTATTTGTACAGAACTTTTCACCTACTACATTTTTAAAATTCAAGCTATTATCAATTTGTCTACCAAAATGCTATCAGTGCGTCAAACAGTTTGGATCCTGATGAGACGCCGAGTTACTCGACGTCTCAGCTGGATCCAAACTGTTTGCATAGGTATTCACTTATCCGCCCATAGCAGGCTAAAGGTTAAGCCTGTAATGAAAACCTCAATGAATATGATAACAGTAGAGCCTGTCTTAAGCGGTCCTCAACACATTAGTATAATAATGGGTCTGTAGGCAGGTTGTAGCTTAATGCAGATCAAACGTATAGGAGCTTTCTGCATTACTTTTGCCTTGCATTACAAAACCACATGTTTTTAAGACTCCTTTGTTAAATAAGTTTGTGTCCGCTTAAGACAAAGACTAAAGTATCCTTTCATGTGAACTATGTAAATTTCGGCACATTAACATACACATAAGATGCAGAAGAAACTCGATACTGAGAACACACAAATACGTGCTATTTTTTGTCCTTAACCCTTCGCTTGCTATTCACGTCAATATACCTACCTGTAAATAGTGAAGACCCAGATGAGACAGCTCCTGCAGGAACTGTATCATCAGGGTCTGCACTATTTACAAGTTGATTGTGCAACCAGTGCACTCTACAGCAGTGATTGCACAGCAAAATACTTGTACACAGTGAAGATATATGTAATTATACAACAGGACATAGGTGAAGAAGGAAAAATGTATTTTAAATTTCAGCAAGAGAATGGTTAACACAGGTGGCAACTTTAAGCTGGATATAAGTCATGCCTAAAGCTCCTCTAGGAGCTTTATGCATGACGTTCGCCCTGCAATCAAGCAGCCACCTGCCTACAAAGACATATAGTGTTCATTACCGAAATTTGTAGTATCGCCTTTATACTGTTATTACTGAGATAGCAATACATGTTATCTGGCTTTTCGTGTCCAGTATCCGTTTTTAAATCATAGTTTAACCAATTTTTCATTATATTTCAATACCGTAGTCTAAAGGAACAATATTCCAGATAAATTGCCCACTTTGTGACGTCACGTCGCATCGGTACGTGGTACATTTGCTTTGCCACGTGGAGTTTGCTGTCTTACACGTGCCATCCCATGGACATGCTGTAAACAAATACATAGAAACGTTTAAAACGAAACATCCTCGTATAAACTATTCATCTAACAGGAATATTCATGTAAGACATTATCACATCATCAATATCAATCATAGGAATTGTATAATGGCATTATACAATGTAAACAAGTGCGCAGAAGTAGAACAGAGCAGACCCAGACCATACGGCCCCTAAGGGAGTCGTCTTATCCGTGTTTACTATGTTAACAAAGGGGTGAAAGGCGTCTTTATGAATTAAATAGTAACAGACATTATTTATGAGGGTAAAGCTTAACCCTTTAATCTATGGATATGTATGTAAGATATAAGGACAATATTACAAAAATGACAATACTCATATTATGTGTCTATAGTAGCACATTATGGGAATGTTTAGCCATGGCAGAAACATGAATCATACTTAGTATTTTATATCCATAAGCAAACAGAGCAAACTTTGATGTTACGGCTCCTTTAGGATCCGTCAGATCTGGGCATACTCTGTTTGCAAATGCGTTGAAAGGCGTATTTATTAAACTCTTTTGGCGAAATAAAATAACGATAAGAAACTTAACCTTTCTCTTGCTGAATTTTAAAATACATTTCTCCTTCTTTACCCATGCCCTGATGTATAATTACATATATCTTCACTGTCTACAATTATTTCTCTGTGCAATCACTGCTGTTGATTGGACTGGTTGCACAGTCAACTTGTAAATAGTGCAGACCCTGATGCAGGAACTGTCTCATGTGGGTCTTCACTATTTACAGGTAGGTATATTGACGTGAATAGCAAGGGAATGGTTAATTGTTATCTAAAAACATGTTTGCAAGAGTGTAATAGTACCTGTTCTTGCAGGCCTGAGCATCGGCATGCCTGATGTGTTGTTCATTTCACACCGACTCGTGACACAGTCGCTCGTTCTTTCGTCTCCCTCAGCTATGCATTCCATGCCATGTACGCAGCCTGAAAGACGGAAACTACAGATGAAAGGAAAGGATCATTGTAATATCGGTTGCAGTTTGATAATGCATTTTTATCACATAACATGCGGCGTGGGAGTGTTGAAACTAGAGTGCCGTAAACCGTGGAAATGCACTAGTCAAATTAGCTATTTGAATTCAGCCGATAATGAATCTTAAAGAGAATACGCGGGACCAGTGCATAACGTATAAAAAATTAACCGTAAACCAATCGAAAGGATGCATGCCCAATTTTATGGCTATGTGATAAACATAATCATACATACGTGTTCATTATAGATTGTATCATGAAATTTGTTTGTAACGAATACTCATGTATAATTATCTATGTACTAAATGCTGTCAAACGTTTCTATTGTACCCAAACTAAATTTGGCAAACCTTTATCGAACAATTCAGTAACATAATTGGATATTTATTGCACAATATTTTATAACGGTTATTTTTACCATGACATAAGCTGTAGAATAAGATTTATATTCTTTAAGAAGCAAGCAATCAGAGTATCTCCCTTAGGAACCAACTGATCTTGGTCTAGTCGGTTTACAAAGGTAGCATATACATGTATATGCGTCTCGATCAGATACGGATTAAACTTAAAGAAATATAGTAGTTTCAAACATCGTCGGAATTTATCATCTGAAGCAATTATAATTATCTTTATTTATATGTTCACAAACAATTGGGAAAGGCCGACAGGAACAAAAACTATTTGGGATCCTGATGATACGCTTAGTTATTCGGACTCTCGTATGAATCCAAAGTTTTAGCAAATCATCCACAATGTTCTACCTTCTATGGTGTCAGACATCTGAAATTTCACGTCAGTTCCGGATGTAATTCTAATACAAGACATAATGTTACACGTCTGCCCATTGAAGTTTGACTGTCGATCTCGTTCTGGCACACAAATGTCATTCAACAAACATCCTGAAAAATAATATACCAATATATGTATATGTAACTGGTGCAGTTTAATTTATAGTCAGCTATGTAAATTATTGTCAGTAGAAAATGTCGCCTCTTCAGTTTTCAACTGATGTATCTTGCATTCCTTTTTAAAACCACCATCAGGGTGACGAACAGAGTTATTCGGCGTCTCATCTGGATCCAAACTGTTTGCAAAGATAATCAGGGATCCGCCCAAAGCAGGCTAAAGGATAAACAAAATGGTAGTGTTAAAGGCACACATCGGTGTTTGATCTAAAATTGCTTAACCCTTATCCAGCTATAGAAATGGTGTGTCTGCTAAACACCGATGTATTGCATTGTTCATGTACAGTGAAACCCAGTTAAATTTAGCACAAATATCGGTCATGGAAACAGGTGGCAGCTTAATGCAGGGTGGAAGTCACTCAGAAAGCTCCTCTAGGAGCTTTCTGCGTGACTTTCACCCTGCATTAAGCAACCACCTGCCTAAAAGTACATGTATCTAAATTCTTCTCTACTGGAATTCCGGTTTAGAGGGGTTTTACTGTACTTCCAATTTATTCAAGCTTTTGCGAAAACATTGACCGAGAGACAAACAACTTGGATTCTTGATGAGACGCCGGGTTACTCGGCGTCTCATCTAGATCCTAGCAGTTTGTAAATGCGAACCAGGTCGTTAATAGCAGGATAAGTCAAGAAACGCACCGGCATGCCCTACGCATTATAAATTTAAGCTTGACTGTAAGAAAAATGATCTCGTTTTCATAAACAATATTTCACGACCAGATTACTGTGTGACGTAAGCGCCTCTACTGACAGGCTATTTCCTGAAACCGTAGTAGTTAAAGTGTGACAGGAATATGACACCATATATCATTCCTTTCTTTATGTGCATTTGCATTCCAAATGGTGTAAATTCATGAAATTGAAAATTGTACTAAGCGTGGGCTGATTCGCGTTTGCATACAGTTTTCATCCATATGAGAAACGGGGTAACTCGGTGTCTCATTGGTAACTCGGCGTCTCATGGGTAACTCGGCGTCTCATGGGTAACTCGGCGTCTCATTTAGATTCAAGCTGTTTGACAATCGGTTAACAACTTTTTTAAAAGTTGAACGGTTTGAGTAAATTTTGTGATAGGTCAGGCTTTTAGCAGACTTCATTTTGAGAATTGTTCATCCTCATCATGTGAAACAGTATATGTCTGCCCACAGTATATGTCTGCTCACGTCTGCCCACAATATGTGTCTGCAAAATCTCTGACCTGTTGCAGTTTTACTAACTTCTGATTCATACAAACGTTTAAGAAACTGTTGACCGAGTGTGAAACAGCTTGGATCATGATGAGACGCCGAGTTACTCGGCGTCTCATCTGGACCCAAGCTGTTTGCGGATGCGACTCAAGTGACGCTTAAGCTAATACATGTAAAAGTTAATATTGGACTTGCCTCCTTCCAAAATCTCGATTACTTTCCTGCCATGAATGGATGAGCAACGTTTCACAACACAGCCTATCATTCTCTCTGTATCCATATCGATTATCTCCCCTGATTCGTCGACGCATCCTTGAATGAGAATACTAGATATTTCAAGTGCATGCATCAGAAAATGTGCATCTTTCAATTTTAAAAATCACTTTATGATCTTTTACATGTATTGTTTATATGCTACATAGGATTACATAATATTCGAGCACATGGTGACGACCAGGGCCTGCTTCGGAATACAGTTGAACTTCGATATCTCGAACTCGGATAACTCGATCTTTGGGATAACTCGAACAAAAAGTTAGCCCTTCCAACACTTACAATACGGAATTGCTCTAAAATGTATCGCTACAGATATCAGAAACACATTTTGCAGTTAAATACAGGTCTAACGTAATGCTAAAAGCTCATACAGGAGCTTTCAGCATTGTTTTAGACCTGTATTAAGCTGCAAACTCAAGAAATTGTTCAGATTATAAATCGGGTAACTGGAACTTCTGCTATCTCGAACTAATTTAAATGGTCCCTTGAAGTTTGAGTTATTGGATTTCAACTGTACTTGTATTTTGTCCTTTGAATGATTGTTTCTGCCTTAACTCTTTTGCTGCAAAATACTGTCGCCTGCAACATTTGTCGTCTGCTACAATTTCCTTTTTTTTCTTCTTCATTTTTGTTTCAAAAATATAGTCACGGTAACACACAGTTTGGATCCTGATGAGATGCCGAGTTACTCGGCGTTTCATCTGGATCCAATTTGTTTGCATAGGTAATCACAGACGTGACACTGGCAGCGAAAGAGTTAATATATAGTAAAACTATTTACTCGGTTTCACATCTGGATCTAAACTGTATGCAAATGTCAGGCAGGTCAAGCCTAGCAGAAAAAGTGTTTAACATTTTAATTGTTCTATATTTAGTCCACATTGCAATACCTACTGAATATTCATGGTTAAAATAATTTTAATGAAATATGGAAGGTGGAACAGTGTAGCCATTTTTGAAACTAGATAACAGATCTATCGAATTCCATTAGCAAACAGAGCAGACCCTGATCAGACGGCTCCTCTAGGTCTTCTCTGTTTGTAAATGCGTGAAATGGCGCTTATATGAAGGAACAGATAACAGTGACAATTACTGACAATAAAAAACGACGTACTTACCACAGCCATTGTATCCCTCGTAGTAACACAAACCGAGTGTGACGTCGGTTTTGTCCGTCTGTATGTATGGGAGTTTACCGTTCTTAAAATGTCCTGGACCAGCCCCGCCGCTGAACGTAATTGTTTCTTTCCTCCACGTCATCCCTAAATGTTGAAGAACCTCGTGAGAACAATGTACATGTACATTCGAGAGTTAAAAGCAGTGTTGATCCAGACTAGTCTACCTCTTTCTGAAGACAGTTTCTCGTACATGTATCTAGACTCATATATGTAACAGTACATGTATCTAGACTCATACGAGACTCAAATTGCTGCTTTTTAAAAGAGATCCAGGGGTAAGATCGTGACGGCTTATTCTATAATCGAGAAAACGATAAAGAACACATTCTTTACGGAATTGAAAGTGTCCGAACTTTAGACCTGCAATAAGCTGTGGACTTAGGAAATGTTCAGATAAGAATGAATGCATGAATGGTGTTTTACGGTCCATCGACACTGATGGTCATATAGAGCCGAACAAATAATGTAAATAAAACTATAATATGAAATCAAATAGAGAATTTTACTAGATTATATAAATATCAGTCCCGATAAACAGGATTGTAAAACAAAATAAGGACAAATATAATTGATATTCTAAAATGTTCCTTTTAAATTTTAGAATATATATTAATGGCTTTTAAAAATTCAAATATTCTTGGTATTTCTACCAGTTCATACAGTTCCCGCCGGGAATCTGCTTGAAAGAACCTA
This sequence comes from Azorinus chamasolen, assembly GCA_963576725.1. NCBI lineage: Eukaryota > Metazoa > Mollusca > Bivalvia > Cardiida > Solecurtidae > Azorinus > Azorinus chamasolen. The sequence goes on along the minus strand of OY755238.1, from coordinate 97,314,573 downwards.
TTTCTTATTAACCCTTTCACCGCCACAGTCGAGTAAATCCACCACGACAAATAGTGCAGTCCCAGATCAGACGCCGCCTTTTCAAGGCGGCGTCTGATCAGGGACTTCACTATTTGTCTCAATCTCTAGTTCTATATATGTGCTTTATTCCTTTGAAATTTGTATTTATTTATCTCATTTCCTTATTTTACTGAATGATTTAACAAACTTAGATTGCAGACGACAATTAGAAATTTGGCGCCGAAAGGGTTAAGGTTAAATCAGGACATTCAATGAGAATGTGCTGTACTGTATAAGGCTCAAAACAAAACAAAAAATCAGGTTGAACTTCATCTTTAAGTAAAAATGAATGAGTTTAAAAAGAATGTTCAATTCTTATTCAGGCCAATACGACCTCATCGCGACGAATCGGCAGGCGTGAATAAAAAATATTCTCCTAAAATAGGTTTAACAGCATGGAGCTTGTTATTTCAGATTAGAAATCGGATATCTGTGTGCATATACGATTATATAAATATTCGTGTTGCCTTTATTTCTTACATGAATATTTAACAAGATGTGGGATAAGGTATCTCTGTTTCAAGGATCCTTTGTGGTGAACGGAAGAATTGTGACTTGTTTCTAAGGCAATGGGGTAATACAAACATTTTGTTGACAATATGTAATTATTATAAAACACGTTTGGCTTTTATTTACAATTCAGTAAACCGCGCCTTTGATGCTTTGCATCAGTTGTTTTCTTGTAAAATAAAGAGTAACATACATTATGTATGCATATCAGGGTAAAGCTTAACCGTAGTTCAATATTCAGCAAGAGAATGGTTAACAACTTTAACCCTTTCGGCGCCAAATGTCTAATTGTCGTCTGCAATCCAAGTTTGTTAAATCATACAGTAAAATATGGAAATGAGATAAATAAATACAAATTTCAAAGGAATAAAGAACTTATATAGAAATAGAGATCAGACAAATAGTAAAGTCCCTGATCAGACGCCGCCTTGAAGAGGCGACGTCTGATCTGGGATTGCACTATTTGTCGTGGTGCATTTATGCGACTGCGGCGGCGAAAGGGTTAACAATGCTAAACTTTCCCTTGTCCGTGGTACCAGTATAAAACTGTCAGGTCGGCTAAGGTACCATGGGCTAGGTACCATTGTTTTCTATTGCTTCGCAAAGAATACAAACATCAGTTAACTAATACTTATCCTGTAATTATTCCGAATGTGAATGTCCAAAGAGCAAACAGTTACATGTAACCTGTATGTCTAAGTTAATTCGTCCACATCTGTACTTTCCCGGATGTTTTGTTTTTGTTGCAAGAATCCCCTTGTTAACGAGACCTTTGCTAATTAATGTCTTTGAGAAGTAAAATGTGCATTCCCTAATTAGATTAGTTTTTAACCCATTTACTGATGGGGTATTTTAGATCCTACCTCTTTGAATAAATCTACCGAAAAGGAGCACTAGCTAGTGAAAAGGAAAAAAATCAGAATTGAGTAGTTTCGAAACCATTGTGATAAATAGAACATTTGCTCAAAAGGAGCAACTGCACTATTTATCACAATGGTGTTAGAAAGTGACTTTTACAGAGGCGACAAAAGGCGTCAATATGAGGGAAAGGGTTAACTATTTACTCCCTAAATATTCAAGGAAAATAAATGACATCATGAGTAGCAATTATATGACTATTTATTTTTCGCATGAACACAGGATTGTTTAACCATGACAGAAACTGTATAATTATATCTATATTACATCATGTATTTCATGAGCATACAGCGTAGACCTTGATCAGACGGCTCCTACAGGAGTCATCTGATCTGGCTATACACTGTGTGTTTGCAAAGCCGTATATACGGAATATAGGGTTAAAGTGTAAACACAATTTACAAATAAAGCATGCTTATAGATTTCAGCTGTTTACTGACTGAACGTATGGAATTAAGGATTTGACAAATTCATCTGATTCAGTATTTCATCTTCATAATTGTAAAATGCAAACTTAATTTATTATTGCTTTCAACTTAATTCATGATTTCAACTTTATCGATTCATGATTTCAGCTTCAGGAAGCTGACTTTTCTTGGTGTCAACTTCACGATTTAACGATTTCAAGTACATGAAGTTGAAATCGCAAATTCATAACTGTAAAATGTGAAATAAATTATACAAGTATGAACTATAGTAGGATATGTCACCACCGGTCCCTCGTACCTGTTATAGCCTGACATCCAGATTTACTATTCTGTAACAACACGAATGGATTCTCGTTCGGGAGTTCAATACCAGTGGTTGTCGGTCCGTCGTTCCGGCAACAGAAATAGAAGCCAGTGTTTAGCCTGTAGTCCCCATCCGGCAGTGCCCCGCGTCGACGTGAAGCGTTCTGATTACTGTCATCAACTATTATAAAGCCTTTTGCGAAATCTACAACGTGAACAACAACAATGAAAATATCAATCTTTATTGTCTGCCAGTTTACTTTCTTTCCACTCATTCAAGCTTTGAATCCTGGGTCCGTGCTTATAATGCTTTTTAGTTGAGTATGAGTTTGTTCTCAGAGTTTAAAAAGTTTTATAAGCATGGATCCTGACGAGACGCCGAGTAACTCAATGTCTCGTCCGGATCAAGGTCGTTTGCACATTTAGCTCATATCGCATTTAATATAATCCAGTGTTGTATTTTTTTTAGAAAATGATTATTATTAAAATGCAGTTGAACTTCGATATCTCGAACTCGGATAACTCGATCTTTGGGATAACTCGAACAAAAAAGTTTTGCTGTTCCAAAACTTACAATACAGAATTGTTCTAAACTGTATAGCTACAGATATCTAGAAACACATGTTGCAGCTTAATACAGGTCTAAAGAAATGCTGAATGCTCCTATATTAAGCTGTGAACTCTAGAAATTGTTCAGATTAGAAATCGGATAACTCGATCTTCTGTTATCTCGAACTGATCTATATGGTCTCTTGAAGTTCGAGTTTTCGAAGTTCAACTGTTGTTGAATTCGCGATAATTTACCAATGAATCTATCTGTTTCCCAATTGAAAAGACTTTTCACGGCTTTGCAAACAGAGCAGACTAAGATCAGATGGTTCCGTAGGAGCCTTCTAATCAGGACGTCCTCTGTTTGCTTTTGGAAATATATAGATCTGATTCTATAGTTTTTGTTCTTAGCCAAAACGTCCTGTAATAGTTTTAAATAAAACATACGCTAATAATTATTGATGAAATGATTAATTAATTTACATATAAATGCCCAATATGCATGGCGAGTGTTAATGGAGGCAACGGTTTTCGGGGAAAGTCAACTTCGTTATACAGTAAAACTTCGATTATCCGAACACTAAAATACGTATCATTATCGATCTCTCAGACAGGTGGCAGCTTAATGCATGGTGAAAGTCATGCAGAAAGCTCCTAGAGGAGCTTTCTGCATGACTTTCACCATGCATTAAGCAGCCACCTGCTTAAAAGGGTCTAAATTCTTCTATACCGAAATTTCGAATAATCGAGGTTTTACTGTATTTGTAGACATACGAGAGTAGTAATCATACACTTTGATGACATATTTTAACTGTACACAACCCTTTCTATGCCTCTTCAAACAGAGTAGACCCAGTCCAGATGGATTCTGTAGGAGCCGTGTGATTAATCCATTTTCTCCCACGATCCAATAAGGGACGTAGGTAAACAGTGTAGACTCAGATCAGACGCGTCTGATCAGAGTTTACACTGTTTGCTGATAGGCATTTCAATATAAAACAAAACGAAATTGAAAATTTAGGCCAGGCACCCCTTAGATACAAAGAGGGAATTTTCCACTGGGAGCAAATGGGTTAAGGTTTGCTCCGTATGAACATGTTCTACAGTTTCTGTTTACAGTTCTACAGTTGAACCCATTTGCTCCCAGTGAATTCTTCCATGTTTATAAAATGGATTAGTCCATTTTTTTTATCTAAGGGGTGCATGGCCTACATTTTCAATTTAGTTTTGTTTTATATTGAAATTCCTATCAGCAAACAGTGTAGACTCTGATCAGACGCCGCATTATGCCAATACTTGTACGTATTTAATGTTCATAGTACCAAGTTTTTCCTGAATATTTGGTTGTCGCCCTAGAGGGGTTTATAGTAGGGAAGCAACACTCATAATTACCCTTTGGGCAGCGACTCCTGCTCCTAAATATACAATAGCTTCCAGCTTGCCAACGAGTCTTGTATCCTCGCGAGCTCGCTGTCTTCAACTGCCGGACGCAGAACTCATGTTTGAAATATTCGCGCGTGTAAATGCCAGCCAAACTGAGTGGACTGGAAAAAGAGTTGTTTCCACTGCCGTAATGTTTCCGCGATCCCTCGGACCAGAGATATTCGTTGTCGTCAGGACAGCCGGACTTTGGTTTCATCAATGCGAACTGTCCATCTGGCCACCGCATTCTATCTGTTATAAAAGTAGAAAGAAATTGTTCACTAATGTTCTGTTGTAAACATGAATTCCGTTTAAAGTTAATATATCTATCCCATTCCCCGTTGCATATTCATGTAAAAATAATGACATGAATATTTATTTGTTCCCTACTGTCCCGATCAGCTCAAAACGCTTTTCATCTGATCCGCCCTTTTGGGCCGTTAAGATGAAAAACGTTATTAGATATTCCATTCTTAACTGAAAGCACACCCGCGGGCATTCACATGATATATAGCAGCGCTACAGATAAAGGTCAGACGTCAACTATACTGTGATGAGTGGTCACAACATAGGGTTTGGTGGAGAAATAATGCAGTTATTCTTGATACAGTTTTAATTTACATCTTTTATCTGGACCCCTGATATATAGGATAACAACTGTGACCAACCGTTGGCAACAGATCGTAGCTTTTTCGTCTGAATTGTTGGTCTTGGAGCGATCAGGACTCTTTCATTTTATCTTTCTGTAGCTCTGCTGTAGCTCTGTCTTCATTCTGTTAGTAGCTAAAGCGTCTGCCACACCTTACCGGAGAGCATTAATGGACGTCAAATGGATAACAGAATTCTTAATCCGTTCGTCTCCGTTCGCATGCGTTCCTTGTCCGTTTCTCATTTGGCGTCTGCGCTTCTTGTCCGACAAGGTCCGTTCAGTCCGGTGGAAAGTTTTGAAGATGCACAAAACTCAGAACGGACTCCATAGGACAAAGCCGCCCGCTTGATGAACGGTACCTGTGAGGTGGCATGCGGTTTGTTCGGAACACGTGCGTTCCTTCTCCTGGACTTGTGTTCATCTCCTTAACGTGTCCGGTTCACCTCCGCTGATGTCCGGTGGACTTGATTCGCGGTCGGACTACAACCTGACATGCAACGGGTCAATCGGAGGTGTTCCGGACAACGTCTTGTCAGTTTCTCATGCGTTTTACCTTACTTTACCTTTCTTACCTTACGTTCGTTTTACCGGTACTTGTCCGTTAATCGTACGATGATGTCCATTAATTGGCCGTTAATATCCCTGTACATGTCCGGTAATCGTGCAGTCATTGTGTGTTTAATGCGCTCCATACACCGACCACGAGAGCATCGAGCAACAGCAGGGACGACTTTCATCACAGGACACTTTTCTGCTGCATTTTTATCCGTTTCACGTCCGTTTACGCTATCCGCTAAGGTGTGACAGATACTTAAGTTGGACAACCTTAAATTCATCACTTCAAAATTGTCACTCTTCAGTTCTTCCGGCCTTTGGGTGTATGATTATTTTCTCACCCACCTGGACCTTCATTTGAGAAGCCATTTTCTGTAACGTTTCTAGGGGAATGGAATTGTGGGATTATTTTAACAAGCTGTTAGTTAACAAAAGGTTAATTTGTTTTTTTGCAACATAAAGTAAGCAGACAGTAAACTTGCCATATACTACGAAATTGTAGTCTACCAGACGATTGAATTCAACATGTATTTGAAAAACTGGGTCCTTGTGAATGTTTGCAAAAGCTTCGGATATTATCTTATCTTTAATTGAAAACATGTCAGATGCACAAGTGAAATAATGAAACCATACCGTTTGGTAAGGGGTGTACTTTGGATTGTTCCCCTTCTAATGTGCATGTGTAAACACTGCAGCCATCATGACGAAATTCGCCAACTTCCATACACCCGGTGTCTGTAGAACATCCTTTAATTTGAAATACATTTGTAAGTAACATCGGAATAACGACATCTTGAACAACACAGTTAAACTTTGTAACCCTTTCACCACCATTGTCACAAACATGCACCCCGACAAATAGTGCAGTCCCAGATCAGACACCGCCTTCAAGGCGGCGTCTGATCAGGGACTTCACGTTTGGTCTCAATCTCTAGTTCTAGATCTTTGGTTTATATTCCTTTGAATTCTATATTAATTTATCTCATTTCCTAGTACCGTATGAATTAACAAAATCGGGTTGCAGACAATTGAAATATGGCACCGAATGAGTTAAAATGCAAATAGTTCACATTCTCATTTCAGAGCCCCAATGGATGGATGGATGGATGGATGGATGGATGGATGGATGGATGGATGGATGGATTGATGGATGAATGAATGGATGGATGGATGGATGGATGGATGGATGGATGGATGGATGGATGGATGGATGCATGCATGCATGCATGCATGCATGGATGCATGGATGAATGGATTGATTGGTATGATGGGTAGTATGATGAATAGGGTTTGGCAATGCTACGACATAGAGTAGACCGTAAAGTGTCTATAAATATTAGATGACAGTGATGTTGTCAATGACGACGATGATTATGATGATAATGATGAAGAAGATGATGATGATGATGATGATGATGATGATGATGATGATGATGATAATGGTGGGGGCATTTATGGAGATGGTAATAAAGATAATAATGTTGGTGTTGTTGATGGCGATGAAAAAGAAGATTACGATGACAATGACAATGAAAATAACAATGATGATAGTGAATTTCAGCTTTTTACCAAAACAACAAAATACATGAGCAATGAAAATTAGGCCTTCATACGCGATGAATTTCTTCTGAGCCTAGTTGATAAGTCATATTATTTTTATTTTATTATTTATCAGAAACATCGATAATCCAATCAAAACCGACATTTGAAATTCATTTAAAAGTGCCAGTTTGAATTCCTTCAAACAGCGATTATAAAGTTATCTTTTGGACTAAACTTATAACAATTTGCCAATATGTAAATCATTAGCATGTCTAGGGAACTATGTCACGGAATATTGATAAAACTTCCCGATTAAGAGTTACAATATTTTAGTTTTAAAACCCCTAAAATTCTGCCTCCCGCTACGTTTCGTTTTATTTAAGACGATAGAAGCAAGATATCGAAAAACTGTGACACGGGTCCCTCGCTGGGACAATGTTTTTTTATACGCCGCAAACCGCTTATAATTCGAACACAAATCACAGAAGTTAGGCTTGTTTGAAAAAGCCGACTCATTTAAATTTGCATCAGTCAAAACATGAAAAAGAATAGAAAGACTCTATTGTGTTGCGTTATCTTATAATTATCTATAGCTTTCAATCACATTTATATCCAATGGAGAGCTTATAATATGTGTGATATTTTCCACTAATTTCCTCCCCCTTTCTTCCATCCGATCAATACAAAAAGCTGATTCAATTGCCTGTTTCCCATAAATCACCCATCAGAAAGCTTATCTAGTCATATGGGCTACATAGTTTGAGGCTACCGAGAGGGAAACGCGGATAAATAACCGCCTATTGTTTTTTTATTGTGCCCTAGATATCAGCCCCCAGGTCTCCCTGATACATGTAAGCCTTCCCCGTAAATGGCTGACTTGCTAAGTGAGAGATAAGTTCGATGGTAATAAAGTAAACGGGTGTTTACGGCTTTTTGTGATATATTTTATGGTATCTCGTTAATGCAACGGATAAAAGAGACTAGTGTCTATTCATTAATTAAAAAAAAATATATATAAAAGATTTTTTGTGATTCTAACATACCGTGGCACCTTAAACAAATACAGACGACTATACATGTGAATCAATCATAATTATATTAACCTGGGTTTACGATTTTGTTGACAACCATTCTATCCTGGATTTGGCATTCTATGACATCACAGCCTTGTACCCGTCTCTGTCCCACCGGAAGACACTGTCCGTCTGTCTGATTACAACCTACATCGAAACCAAAGCAGATAATTATTACGCATTATAGTTTAGTAGTATCATAAAACTCTGATTACTCAATTCAAAGTTTCGTTTACAAGAGAATGTAACTCTCGTTTGAATGTCGTTTGCTCCAGTCATTACTCTTTAACCCATTCCCTCAGGACGAATGACGTATTTTGATCTCTCTGTAAAGCCATTTCTCCAAGCTATTTTTATAAATATAACATTTGCTCTTATGGAACAAATGCTTTATTTACCACAATGGTTTCAAACCTACACAATTTTTAAGTTTTCTTTTTCTCTAGTATACATGTATGCTCCGTTTTGGTAGATTTATTCAATTAGGATGGGTCCAGAAATAATCTAGGAGTGAATGAGTTAACTACATATTATGTCGTATCACATTATATTATGCAAACTCGTCCAAATTAAAATTAGCAAACCTATCCATTATTTAATCTTAGCTACATGAATAGTCATAGAAGATATACAGTAAAACCTCTCTATAACGGCCACTAAAATACATCAAGTATTTTGTGTTAAAGGCAGGTGGCTGCTTAAAGCAAGGGGGATGTAAAACGGAACGCTCCTATAGGAGCGTTCTGTTTTACTTTCACTTTGCTTTAAGCAGCCTCCTGTCCTAAATACCAACTAATTAACACAATTAAGTGGCCGTTATAGAGAGGTTTTACTGTAATGACATAATGGATTTCACTTAGATTAATTGTTATATAGACACGTGAACACAGAAGCTGTAAAAACATATCAATATTATATCGTGTAGCAAAAGGAAGACCCTGATCAGAGGGCTCCTACAGGAGCCGTCTGATCTGGGTCTGCTCGTTTGCACAAGCATACTTATGGTGCAAAGAGTTATGGCTCATAAGTCCTACAAAAGAAATATGTCCTGATGTAATATACAGGAGCCGTCTGATCTGGGTCTGCTCTGTTTGCACAAGATATTTATGGAGTAAAGAGTTATGGCTCAAGAGTCCTACAAAAGAAATATCTACTGATGGAATATACAGGATCCGTCTGATCTGGGTCTGCTTTGTTTGCACAGTCATATTTATGGAGTAAAGAGTATTGGCTCATAAGTCCTACAAAAGAAACATGTCCTGAAAAAATATACAGGATCAGTCTGATCTGGGTCTGCTCTGTTTGCATAAGATATTTATGGAGTAAAGAGTTATGACTCAGGAGTCGTACAAAAGAAATATGTCCTGAAAAAATATACAGGATCAGTCTGATCTGGGTCTGCTCTGTTTGCATAAGATATTTATGGAGTAAAGAGTTATGACTCAGGAGTCGTACAAAAGAATATGTCCTGAAAAAATATACAGGATCAGTCTGATCTGGGTCTGCTCTGTTTGCATAAGATATTTATGGAGTAAAGAGTTATGACTCAGGAGTCGTACAAAAGAATATGTCCTGATGAAATATACAGGATCCGTCTGATCTGGGTCTGCTCTGTTAGCATAGGCGTCGATATGGAGTAAAGAGTTATGTTTCAAGAGTCGTACTGAATGAAATATGTCCTGATGAAAAGAACAGGATCCGTCTGATTTGGTTCTGCTTTGTTAGCATATGCGTAGTTAGTGAGTAAAGAGTTATGGTCCAAGAATGAAACAAAAGAATTATGTCCTGATGGATTAAACAGGATCCGTCTGATCTATGTCTTCTCTGTTCGCATAGGATATTTATGGAGTAAAGAGTTTAGTTATGGCGCAGGAGTCGTACAAAAGAAATATGTCCTGATGAAATATACAGGATCCGTCTGATTTGGGTCTGCTCTGTTTGCACAAGCATATTTACGGAGTATGGAGTCGTACAAAAGAAATTTGTCCTGATGAAATATGCTCATTAAGAGGTATATCAAAGAGTGCGGTTATTGCAAGAATGTGTACGATCTCTGTATATGTATATTAAGAAAGAAGAGATCCGACTTTAAACATCCAAATTACCCACTCCTCTATTTTAAACCCTTTGTTTTGCAAGAAATGCACCGATTTCGATCAGATAAAAAAGATATTCCGTAGGCAAAGACATTGTTTTGCTCGAATATGCAAAGATTTTCCCCGTCCAAATTTGAATCAAACTTTACACGGCATCAGAAACATGATCAAAATGGTCAAAATGAGTGCGAACCGCTGACAGCCTTGAAACGATTACTAATACGTCAAACACTATAATTCATATCAGAATTATATTCAATAAAAATAACTTTCTTACTGCGATCTTACACGAAAACGAGGGTTTACTGTCCTTTCTGTGTTTTTACACGCTCCTCTCATGTAAGCAACTTTTACTTTCATTTCAAAAATCCGAAATCATGTCACGTGACTTCTTGTTATGCAAGTTTTGATTGGCCGTTGACGAAAGCGAACTATTCAACCTTGTTCTTGATCCATCGGATAAAATATCACCTTTCCGCTCGTCCAATGAAATACGATAGCTGTTGTATAGTCACTTGACCAAAGTTTGACCAAAGTTTTGACTTTTTGAAAACGATGTAAGCTGCAAACGTCGAAAATCGCAAGAAGGACGGAAAACCACGTTCTCGTGTAAGATCGCTGTAGGAAAGTTCTTTTCTTTAAATATATTGCGGCAAATTTTACTGTGTTTGACGTACAAGTAAACGTTTCAAGACTGTCAATTTCTGATTAATGAAATGCTTGAGAAACAAATTTCACACTCATGAATTACGTTTTAGGACAACTGATTATGCTTAACACTTCACTCCAAGAGTATTAAATGTCAGAAATGATTACATCATACATTAATTAGTTGGCTTTTTTGTATTTTTCATAATGGCATACAAACACAAACGTTTAGACCATGGCAGAGATTGTATACATATAAATAATCAGATATTTATTATTCCATAACCAAACAGAGCACAGCTCTTACAGGAGTTGTCTTATATGTGTCGCCTCTGTTTGCAAAGTCGTAGTAAATGGTTAATTATAGCCAAGTAAGTAAAGTAAAACATCTTCTGAAGATACAATATTATTGCATAGACTAACTCGGTGTTAAAGAGGAGGTCCCTACAATGATCGCATATTTCCAATAATATCTTAAAACTTGATATTTTTATGCTCTATCATTATTATGAAGGTTCCCAATTTGAACTTATATCGAAAAATGCCCCTGTGATACAAATAAACCGATTTCATCAATACTGATAATTTTTGTTCTACAACACAATATTATCGGCCGTTTCCGTTAAATTATTCCGCGTTTTGCCGATGATCACCCGATCCATCCATTGTTTACGCAATAGCTTTCTCGGAAGTGGTCGGAGAATCGCGAATAGGGCGAACAGTTACGAAACTAAAACCCAACCCGAATAAAACTGAAACTTCGGGGAGTAAAACCGGGATCGGCGATATCAAACACATGGATGTTTTGTCATTATAAACGGTAATTGGATGGGGCTTTTTGCGATATACTACTTTTCAGCATATAAATAAATGAGTTTTGTATATTTGAAGTGTTTATGAAACGCGTCAAATGTAGGGACATCCCCTTTAAATCAGACCCGTTCAAAATTTGGACAGAGGCCACCTATTTGTTAAACGTGTTCGAGTTATCACGTGTTTTCATAACGATAATGAGTGTGTGCAAAGTTCTAGCACTCCACCATTATGCGGTCAAACAGGACATAAACTTTTAAGTAGGTAGAAGCTGGAACCCACCAGCGCTGGTAAGCATGTAAGAAAACGAGTTGGTTCCCTCAACACACTGGAAAGTGAAACAGTCTTCTGTCCAAGGAGTGCTACGGTCCTTACAGACCCCTTTGTACATGCAACCTGAAGTCGAGAGTAAGTGAGTAACTTCAACAATCTAGTACAGTGGAATATGTCGTAAGCAACATAGGAGTCTTAAAAACAGGTGGTTGCTTAATGCAGGTAAAAAGTAATGCAGAAAGCTTCAATAGGAGCTTTCTGCATTACGTTTGACCTGCAATAAGCTACCACCTGAGTCACAGACCCAAAAATCGGGATTTAATAGGTTTCGAGAGTTGGAGCTAGATACATGTATTTGAATAATTTAATCCAATTTATTTCTAAAAACACAGTGGGAGTCTCAAACTGTCTGCCGCCATATCTGGATCCAAACCAATTACATTGGTAAATGCTCATCCACTGAAAGCAGGCTAAAGGTGTTCGAGATAAAGTATACAAGAATTGATCTGACAACTACATATCGCATCTGTGTGTATGCTACTGAACGTCAAAGATGAAAAAAGAAATTAAATTCTCAAAATTACATTAAATAACAGTTATTAAATATTACGACAAAAACCCATGACATACTAGGAACTAAATTTGTAAAATTGTGTATGTCACGATTACTGTATGTGGTAAGTTCGTTCTGTGATGTTTCCGATCCCACTGTAAATTAAATTATGTCTCGTTGCCGATTAAACTGTCTCCTTCGTGTGCTTTCAATATAGGAAAAAAATAAGTATCCAACATCATAATAAGATATATACAGTAAAATCTGTCTTAAGCGATCATCTAAGAGAAGTCTAAGTCTGGGCCTTTAAGATAGACGGTAGCTTAATGCAAGTCAAACGTAATCCAGAAAATAAATGGTCGCTTAAGACAAATTCTACTGTACTAGATTTTAAAGTATATATTCCAGTATCGTAATAGCCCATTGCATCTTGCCTGTCCTTATCAGGATCTGCTCTGTTTGCCATTGTAACAATTCAGCTAATGAATATTCATGATGTCCTTATTTCTTAACAGAATTATTCAAAAGGGAAAAGGTTGAGAAACTTCTTAAAGATATACTCTGTTCATAATTATAGTCGCCATTTCATCGATCCCTCCTACTGACACGTTTTGAAAAAAATCATTTTTAAACCATTGTGATAACTAGAGTATTTGCTCCATATGAGCAAATGCTCTATTTATCACATTAGTTTCAAACCTACACAATTTAAATAAATTCCCTCTCTCTAGTAAATGCTCCTATTCGATATATTTATTATACTTATTATAAGTTTTACTCAGTAGACACCCTCTTTTGCATTTCATCTGACCAACGTCAGCCATTGTTGTGAATAACAAAATGCATGTAATTGCCATGGTATTGTTACACAATCCAAGATTGGCCGAATGTTAATCGGCGACGTTTTCTGTCTCTTTAGAACTCGGCGGTTTTCTAAGGATGTTATCACTATTCAGATACCGTTTATACTCATTCCGACATAGGCTATTTTTAGACCCAACTTCTTTAAATAAATATACCAAAAAGGAGCATTTACTAGAAAAAAGGTATATTTAAGATTTATGTCGGGTTGAAACCATTGTGATGAATAAAGCATTTGCTCCTATGGAGCTAATGCTCTATTCATCACAATAGTTTCAAATAGTGACTTTTATGGAGAAGTCAAAAGACGTCAATATGCAGGAATTGGTTAAACTGAATAATATAAACTGATGGAAAATTGGGTTGTGTTCATGATATAAGTATTTGTATTGACTGATTAATACGAAAAATGGATAGAATATAACTTTGAAACCGGATAATCAATTCTTATGGGATTTCTTCATTGTTCAACCTTAATTGGTTAGCCTATACAGTTGTCTCCCTTTTTCTTTAAATCACTAGACCGCTGGTGAAGCATTCGGTTTAACATCAGAATCCCTACTCTCGATGAAACATTCGGTGCAACACCAGAATCCTTTATGGAAAAAAATTAAAGCAAATTAAAGTTTGAAACCTGAAGAAGAAGATACTCCTAGCAAATGATTTAACCCTATCCATTTAGATCTACATGATGAATATTCGTGTAATGAATAATGACACCATAAATATTCGCTAGCTGAATCTTTATAATAGAATATGAACACGGAATTGTATACCATCGGCATAAAATGTAGAGTCAGTCTATGCAATAATTCATTAACCCTTTTACCGCCAATGTCGCAAAATTGCACCATGACAAACTGTGCAGTCCCGGATCAGAGGTCGCCTTTTCTTTTCAAGGCGGCGTCTGATCAGGGACAACACTTTTTGTCTCAAACACTATTTCTATATTCCTTTGAAGTTTGAATTTATTCATCTTACTTATGTCTCCTTATTTTACAGAATGATTTAACAAAATTGGATTGCAGGAGCCCACTCATCAGAGTCTTCTCTGCTTGCAAAGGCGTTAAATGTTCAAAGTCAAGCGTTAACCTACCTGTATTAATAGTCTTGTGTTGCCCATTGCCCAGGCATTTGTACGTGGTACAGATATTGCTGCGGTCAGTCCACGTATCTCCCGGTCGGTAATCCGTGCCATTTACGCTACAAACAGTGTTCGTGCCGACTGCATCTAAAATCAAATGAATTCAATCAGTTGTGTGTAGTGTCTCTTTACAGATATATAGGCAAACAGTGCAGCATCAGAGAAAATGGCTCCTCTGATCAAGATATACACTGTTTGCATTATCAATCAATTTCAAAAGATCACGTCAGCAAAACAATTAAATATGATCTATATATGGACACATTCATTTTGTACCATGACAGAAACTATCGCATCAGGTATATCTTTTTCCGTATGCAAAAGAATACCAAGTTATAGGTGTAATCTCGCGTCGGCCATTTGCTACTCTCGCTGACCTGACACTCGCCATTACGAATGGCAGTCTTGTACAAGTCATTGACGTGCATTAGGTATATTCAAAAGGCCTTTATTAACATGACATCCGGCAACAATCAAGGTATACTATTTTTGACATGAATAGGCATCGTCGCGTTAGCTTTAGTTTAGTATGTGTAAGAAAGTCCACAAAATATATCCATGAGTAAGGTGTGCGTTTTGGTCAGTTTGATAAGCATAGCGGAAAACGGCCGAAATGTCAGTTGCAACTGAATCACTCGACAGAAAGAGTGTTAGATCTAATCCTTTCCCTTCTAGACCCGCCATTTTATGCCAAATTTCAGACATTTGATTTTCAAAACATTGTTCCCATGCAAAGAATATTGCAGCATCTACAAGGCTTTGATTGTTTCATTCTAATGGCATTTAGACATCAGAAATTTTGGCAATGACAGAAACTGTAGAACCAGAGATCTTTATAAGCACACACAGTATATCACTGATCATTAGGCTCCTACATGCATTAGAAGAAACTTTAGAATCAGATTAATATTACTTCCCAAGAAAAACAGAGCAGATCCTGATCTGACGGCTCCTATAGAATTGTCTGGTCTTAGTCTACTCTGTTTGTAAAGTCGGTTAAAATGCGCACATACGGAGTGTAGGATAGTATGTGTTTTCCTTCATTTCTGCACTTAACCTTATGTTGTAGCCACAGTTTAGAAATGTCTGATTCATACGATTCTAAAGGGTTGTCACACTAAACGGTTTGTTTAAGAAGAGATGATTTAGTACAATAAAGTACAAAGGAAGTTTTCATTTATGTAACTACTGACACAAACAAAACATCGAATTGACACAATTGAACAATTAACATATCAGCAGATTTTTAACTTTTAACTATTTTTTAACGCATACTTTAACTAATCAAGGGCAATGTCTTCAAAAAACAAGAGAGAGGGAACTAAAACCACAAAGGTTCACAACAACCCATGCTGGGCAACATTTCTGTGAAGTTTTAAGACTAGCCTTATAATAGTTTTGTGTTGCTCAACGTTCGTTATAAACTACAATACATTCCAATTTGTCAGGGGCAACAACTCCAAATTAAAACCAGGGACAGGGAACAGAAATTATAATGATGAAAAATAACCCACACTTGGAAACGTGCCTGTGAAATACTCTAGCCACATTAGTTTCCAAGTTATGAGTGCTGCAAAGTTTATCTTAATGTATTCAGGGACAATAACTATAACAATTGTCCCGGGACATATTAAATTCGGAGATACGTGTGGCTCAAAGTTCGAAATAAACTATGACAAAGTCTAACTTGGCAGGGCCAATAACTCCAAATTTATCGAAAGAAGGAATTAAAAATATAGAGGTACACAGCAACTCATACTGGGCAACAATCCTGTAAAGTTCAAAGAATCTAGCCTAAACGATTTCTAAGTAACAGGTGCCGCAAAATTGTCATTAATTATCGCATATTCAAACTATTCAGGGACAATAACTCAAAAACTACCAGGGAAGAACTGAAAACATGGAGGTACACAACAAACATACTGGGCAACATTTCTGTGAAATTTCAAGATTCTAACCTTAACAATTTTTTAGTTACGCTTGCCGCAATATCTGTGACACACATACAGACGGAATAACAACTCTGGCGCAAACAATATGCTCCATATACGAGACATTTGTACTACGACTCACTCGGTCATAGTACTATAACCGGGGGTGTCATAGTACTATATCGTAAATCGACCTCCGGTCGATCTACTACGGGGGTCACTTTGTTATATGAGGGATCAGAATTCTATATGTATGGCGGTCATAGTACTACGACTCCCCCGGTTATAGTATTATGACCAGGGTGATAGTATTATATAGTAAATCGACCCCGGTCGATCTACTACGGGAGTCACTTTTCCTCATTACGTCGGCTCCAGTAAGAAGCTACATATGTGTATACCACATCTTGTACGTTATACTACTTTGCTTATATAACCTTTTAAGGTACATGGCTGTATTTAACAAATTCTGAAGGGTGGTGATCCCCCGAAAGCAAAAATTGCAACACAAAAAGAGAAAATTGCAGACTCGGTTTTATTGAGTCTGTTCATGAGCAGTAATTGAAAGTGCAACACTGCCCACGCCCCCTAGCACCGGCTTAAGCGGTATTCAATTTTCAGAACAAGAAGTACTGAAATTCATGATCTCGAAGGATCAGAAGGTATAACAACACTGAGAATGAAGTACGGGCGACGTTTTACGGCCGCCACACAAGCACTTAACACCTGCTGTTGTGAAGATTATAAATTCTGAAGGGTGGTGATCCCCCGAAAGCAAAAATTGCAACACAAAAAGAGAAAATTGCAGACTCGGTTTTATTGAGTCTGTTCATGAGCAGTAATTGAAAGTGCAACACTGCTCACGCCCCCTAGCACCGGCTTAAGCGGTATTCAATTTTCAGAACAAGAAGTACTGAAATTCATGATCTCGAAGGATCAGAAGGTATAACAACACTGAGAATGAAGTACGGCGCGGCGTTTTACGGCCGCCACACAAGCACTTAACACCTGCTGTTGTGAAGATTATAAATTCTGAAGGGTGGTGATCCCCCGAAAGCAAAAATTGCAACACAAAAAGAGAAAACTGCAGACTCGGTTTTATTGAGTCTGTTCATGAGCAGTAATTGAAAGTGCAACACTGCTCACGCCCCCTAGCACCGGCTTAAGCGGTATTCAATTTTCAGAACAAGAAGTACTGAAATTCATGATCTCGAAGGATCAGAAGTTCATACGTTCCATCAGATGATTAACCCTCTACTCCATAAATACGCCTTTCTGCGCCTTTGCAAACAGAGTAGATCCAGATCAGACGGCTCCTATAGGATCAGGGTCTGCTCTGTTTGCTTATGATATAAAACAGATATGATTCTACAGTTTCTGTCATAGTAAACCATTCCCGTTCCCATGTGCTATTATAACAAATAATCTAATAAATATTCATGATGTCATTTTTTCTTTCATGAATATTAATGGAGAAAAGGGATAAGCTATTAACGACGAGCATTAATAAATAGGTCACCCAATCTGACAATAAATAGGGAGCCTAATCTGACAATAATTGTTGAGAAAAACCAGCAAAAGGTATAGGAACGACTATTGCGTTAATAGTCCATCTCGTGACACTTTCCTTTATATTAACGCTTTTGCATACAAAGCAGACACATGTCCTATAGGAGCCGTCTGATCAGGATCTGCTCAGTTTGCTTTTGAAATTATTATAGATCTGATTCTATAGTTTCTGGCCGAGCCAAAATGGTCCATATGCCAATATAAAAATTAATCTGATTAAATTTAATGTAGGCATTATTTTTCACAAGAATATACAAGAAGGAAAGGGTTAACTGTTCAGCCTAAATGCGTAATCTCGAAACATTGTAAGAGATACGGCTGAAAAAGCACTGGATGCAAAGATGACAAATTGGGTTTAATTAATTGATGCGCCTATAAATAAACTATACTTAGTAATAAACAAGTGCAGCGTGCGAATTGCCCTATAGGCATAAAATAACTTTTCTTGCTATTTTTGTCAACTCGGCAAAAAACAATTTGTTCGCAGTTCTGATTTGTTCCTATTCCGACGAACGGACTGTTTTATATTCTCTAATATGTTCCCGTCAGTTACATCCGAGATATGATCAAAGACGAAGGTTTCCAATTAAGTTTACACATTCAATAAAGATCCGATGATCATCGTTCGAAAATACCGGTACTACGTCGGACATTTGTTAAACCTTTTCCCTTATGTAAGCGCATTTTGACGCATCTGCACATAGAATAGACCCAGATCAGGCGGCTCCTATAGGAACCGTCTTATCAGGGTCTGCTCTATTTTATAGATCTGATTCTGCAGATTCTGCTTGGGCCAAAATGTCATGTGTTCATATGTCACTATAAAAAATAATTATATTAATATTAATGACGTCATTATTAAATATTCATCAGGGAAAGGGTTAATCCAGAACCAATAGTGTTACATTGTTGTAAGGGGTCGCAGGTTCGATCCATGGTCAGTTAAATTGGAACCGTTAATTGTTTACTTCGTGAATATTCTTGAAAAAGATATGACTGCATGAACATCAAGTCACGGTGTTTATAATAGCATTTTAACCCTTCGCTTGCTATTCACGTCAATATACCTACCTGTAAATAGTGAAGATCCAGATGAGACAGCCCCTGCAGGAGCTGTCTCATCAGGGTCTGCACTATTTACACGTTGATTGTGCAACCAGTACACTCCACAGCAGTGATTGCACAGTGAAATACGTGTACACAGTGAAGATGTGTGTAATTATACAAGAGGGCATGGGTAAAGAAGGAGAAATGTTTTTTAAAAAAATTCAGCAAGAGAAGGGTTAAACACAGAACGTTTAAACCATGGGACAAACTGTAGGATCAGGTCTACATTATTCCATAAGCAAACAGAGCAGACCCTGGTCCTATAGGAGCAAATTTATCTCAATGGTTTCACAAAGTGACTTTTGTAGAGTCGTCAAAAGTCGTCAATATGAGGGAATGGGTTGACATATTTGCAAACAGAGGAGACCCAGATCAGATGGCCACTGTAAGAGCTGTCTGATCAAGGTCTGTTCTGGGTGTTTTAATTATTCAGATCTGATACTACGGTTTTTATCTATAAGTCAAACATGCCAAACTTGTATTCG
Organism: Azorinus chamasolen; assembly: GCA_963576725.1. Lineage (NCBI taxonomy): Eukaryota > Metazoa > Mollusca > Bivalvia > Cardiida > Solecurtidae > Azorinus > Azorinus chamasolen. Next base: position 97,295,084 of record OY755238.1, on the reverse strand, counting down.
TTTTACAAATTAAGTTAATGATATTTCATGAAACGATTAATTCATGCATTCAAGTTCATTAGGGAAAGTGTTATGTTACCACCTGCAGTAACAAACACGGAATAAGATCTTTTGTTCCAGTAGTCGTTACAGTGAAAGTTTACTGTACTGTGCTATCTACTGTGTTCCGCATTTATGAACTCTAACAAACTATCGGTCGCTGAAAGATTTAAATCTGTTCCTTTTCTTCAGCGACTTTTAAACAACCATTGATTCGGTTTATGAGTTATTGACAAAATAGACTACTGGTGTAAGTCGATACACCCAGCCTGTTGTATGACAGCGGGCTATCGAACCTGGTTTCAACCCTTTACATGTTATGACTCGCATTTTCAAACAGCTTGGATCCAGATGAAACGCCGAGTCACTCGGCATCTCATCAGGATCGAAGCTGTTTAACACTCGGTCAGTAGTTTCTTAACAGTTTTTTAAAAGATTGAATGAATTTGATGCAAGTAAAACTTTCAGCAGATTATATATTGATCAGGCATTATTGTTCAGTACAAGCAAGGTTGAAGCCAGAATAGCATGCTTTTGTTTTCAGTTTGATTTTAATATTGTTTAAGGCTGAAAGGTATTAGGGTGTTTTATTGCATTGGTTAAGGGACAGAAATGAGTACGCCAGTATCCGAAATATCTGAAGATGTTGAAATCATTGCCGACGGGAAGGAACACAATTACAAATCAGGTGGAGCTCTCCCAATACCACAAACGGGAACGAAACCACTACCGTTTACGACAATGAATGGAACTAAAAGTGACGATTGCTTGAATTGTGATCCGTGTGGACTTAAACAGAAGTCCGTAACTGCAAATGCATTCTGTCCCTTTTGTAAGAGATATATGTGTGTTGACTGCCAGCATGAACACAACAAGGCAGCGGCAACATCAAATCACGTGCTACTACTAGGCAAGGAGATGCCATCCGCCAGGTTTAAACACAGTCCACGGAAAGAGATGGATCAGTGCGAAAACCATAGCTTTCGAATGGCCGAGTTCTACTGTCCGAAGCATAAGACTGTATTCTGTATCAACTGCAAGGACAGTAAGCATATAAGGTGTCCGGAGGTAGGGCATGTAAAGAAAATATCTAAAGGAATTAAGACAGGAAAGGATTTTCCCACAACACTACAAAACTTTCGCAAAATGGTCATTCAGTTTGAGAGAGTTAAAACTATAAAGATATCCCAACAAGAGCGAATGGAAGAGCAACTATCAGAGAGTATCAAATCCGTAAATACTTTCAGAAAAGAGCTGAACACACTTCTTGACGCACTAGAAACCAACATGAAACGCACTATTCAGAAAAAGTTCACCAAAGAGATAGCGGACCTAACGGAACAAAGGACGAAATGCGAAGCAAAAGTATCTATACTTCAAGAGGAGTTATCTGTGCTCGATGCCGTTAGGACGGCAGAAGAACCAAAGTGCTTCATTGCATTGCTTAAAGCAAAACAGAGATACAACGATTGTGAGCACGCTTTGGAAACTCTCACAAAGCATCAGCGAGAAATGAATCACGAATTCGAGCCAAATCAAAGATTACTGTATTGCGTGAAAGAGTTAGACACTTTCGGTACCATAAAGTCTACCATAGTAAGGCCGAAAAGTGCACATCGGATAACAACACCAGCGGCGACTCCAACGGGAAGAGCGCCTTCGAGTATGATGGCTACATTAAAGAAAGGAAAAGAATTTGCCTTATGCGGAGAACACAAGATAGAATCTCCGGAAGACAACAAACGTGCATGCACCATCACCGGGTCCACATTTTTACCAGATGGCAGGCTACTCTTATGCGATAGTAGAAACAATAGCATCAAACTGTTTGATCATATCATGCAGCTAAAATCCACACTGAAATTGCCCGCGACGCCATACGACGTTACAGGGCTAAAGAATCGCGAGATTGTAGCAACAGTCCCAAAACGAAAGGAACTGCATTTTGCGCTTATGGATCCGGACCTGAGAAGCACACGTATCGTACGGACAGAGATGGGTTGCCATGGCATCCGATATCACAAGAGCGGACTGTTGACAACGTGTTACAGTCACGGTATGTTCGGAATAGTTTTGCTGATAGATAATGACGGGCAGGTACTTCAACGCTTTGACCAGGACGTAGACGGAAATCCTTTATTCCAGGGACCTTATTACATAGCCGTGAACCCTGTGAAAGACAGGTTTTACGTCACGGACAAGGCTTCAAACGAGGTCCTCGGTTTAACCATGGGTGGAAAGGTTGTTTTCAGGTGAGGTGACTCCCAAGAAGTTAGTCTAGCCGTTTACAGTAAAAACCCTCTAAACCGGAATTCTGGTAGAGAAAAGTTTACATCTCTGTATGTCTGTCTGTATGTCTATTTGACTGTCTGTCGTCTGTCTGTCTGTCTGTCTGTCTGTCTGTCTCTACCTCTCTGTCTCTGTCTGTCTCTCTCTGTCTCTCTGTCTTTCTCTGTCTCTCTTTGTCTCTCTGTTCCTGTCTCTCTGTCACTCTGTCTCTCTGTCTCTGTCTCTCTGTCTGTCTCTGTCTTTCCATGTATGTCCGTCTCTCTGTCTGTCTCTCTTTCTGTCGATCTCTCTCACTTGCTCTCTCTATCTCTCTCCATCTGCCTCTCTCTCTCTCTTTCTCTCTCTGTCTTATTTCTCTCTGTCTCTCTCTCTGTCACTATGTCTCTATCTGTCTCTCTCTGTCACTCCCTACCCTCCCGTCACATCCCGCCCCTCCCGTCCATCCCATATCATCCCATCTCCTCGTCTGCCTCTCCTCGCCTCCCATTTTCTCTCACACAAATTTGCACGCTTTTGAAAGAATAACCCTATTGACCTAAAATATTCGGACTAAGCACCATAGCCAAATAGTACAGACCCAGATCAAACCCTTCCTGAAGAAACAATCTGATCGTAGTCTGTACTCTTTGCTACCATGTCATTCTAAAGTTTGCCATGCTGAATTATTCAGTTTTAAAAACTGGTAAAGAAAATGGGAATAGCTTGAATAAATGTATGATAAAATCAGATTCTTATTACACCTCTCTTTCATCTGTTGTTCAGATATCGATCCAAGGAGTTAGAGGCCCCAGGGTCGATCACCGTTGACAAAGAGGGCGCCATCTATGTTTGCGGTCGTGACTCCAAGAACATTCACATGATCAAGCCGGACGGCAAGAAGATTAAGGTGTTCCAGTCTGAGGACGGCTTGGAGGCCAGTTCCATATGCTACCGTGCGGCTGACGACCTCTTCATAGTAGCTGCCTACAACTCCGAATGTATGAGGTCTTATAAACTCATATAATAACTGAGTACATGTACAACTCTGGCTGCATGAAGTCTTACAAACTCATATAATAACTGTGTACACCTCTGGCTGCATGAAGTCTTACATACACATATAATAACTGTGTACAGCTCTGACTGCATGAAGTCTTACACACTCATAATTATGATAACTGTGTACAGTTCTGGCTGCATGACGTCTTACAAACTCATATAATAACTGTGTACAACTCTGGCTGCATGAGGTCTTACACCCTCATATAATAACTGTGTACAGCTCTGGCTGCATGAGGTCTTACAGATTCATATAATATATGTGTACAACTCTGGCTGCATGAAGTCTTACAAACTCATATTAATAAATATAATAACTGTGTACATCTCTGGCTGCATGAGTTCAAACAAACTCATATAATATACGTCAATTCCGAATATATGAGGTCTTACAAACTCATGTGAGATTATAACCCTGTGCTGAACAAAGATTATTCATCAATTCTTAAAAATAGCCCTCAAGCGTATAACACTAGACTCTCAAAAACAGTAAAACCCACTAAAGCGAGCATCTAAACATAGGTGTGTTTTAAAAAAAAAAGGTGGGCTTTCTGCATAACTTTCGTCCTGCATTAAGCTACAACCTGCCCTTAAGACCCAGAAATAATCTCTGTTTTGGTGGTCCCTCTAGAGAGGTTAAGTGTTCTTTAGATCATGGTATAGTAGCACCAGTCTTAACCCATTCCTTCATATTGACGCCTTATGACGCCTCTGTAAAATTCACTTTTTGAAACCATTGTGATAAATAGATTTTTTTTTATCACAATGGTTTCAGTACTACACAATTCTAAATGTTTCCTTTTTGCTAGTAAACGCTCCTTTTCGGTAGGTATTTCAAAGAGGTTGGGTCTAAAAATAGCCTATGAGGGAATGGATTAAGGTGATACATGTAATTTCTACTTGCATCGTGTTTTACTAATGCCTAACAATTACATAAATCAATTGTTTATATGTTGAAAAGAAGTATATCGCAAGAAAACCAGTCGAATAAACACCGAAGCAGACACAAAGTCCATGTGTTTGATATGTTATTCGGCAATATACATGTATTAGTATTTATTCGGTTTGTGTTTTAGTTTAGTTATCTGTTCGACCAATGTATAAGTAAATGAAATATAAGTATCGATGAGGTTTATTTTGTATCACAGGGACATTTATCGGTATTAGTTCAACTTGACAATCGTCATAATAACGATTGAACATAACACGTACCAAGTTTTGTGATATTATTGAAAATTAGCGTTCATTGTAGGGACAGTCTCTTTAACCCATTCCCTCATATTGACGACTTTTGACGACTCTGTAACAGTCACTTTGTGAAACCATTGTGATAAATAGAGCATTTGCTCCTATAGGAGCAAATGCTCTATTTATCACAATGGTTTCAAACTACAAACTTCTAAAAATGTCCTTTTCTCTAATTAATGCTCCTTTTCGGTAGATTTATTCAAATAGGTTGTATCTAAAAATAGCCTATGAGGTAAAGGGTTAAGCGACCATTGTTGTATTGAACATAGGAGTCTGATAAACGGCCGGTTGCTAAGTGCAGGACAAAGATAATGCAGAAATCTCCAATATGAGATACATTAAACTAACGCCTGTCTTTAAGATCCAGATTTATCTTAATGACCACTTAAGGGAGGTTATACTTTGAGACAAAATTGGATCGGACAATGGCATTCTAAAGACGAAACGGGGACAGAAAGAAATGTATTGGAATCATGGAATGTGACCTTAATAATAATTGACACAATGTCGCAAAAAATTCAACACGACAAATAGTGCAGTCCCTTGAAAAGGGACTTCACTATTTATCTCAAACTCTATTTCTGTATCTGTGCTTTATTCATTTGAAATTTGCATTTATTTATCTTATTTCCTTGTTTCACCGAGTGATTTAACAAAATTGGATCGCAGATGACAATTAGAAATTTGGCACCAAAAGGGTTAACCGAACGTTCAAATCATTATTAATATCAGTCTCTATTACAGGTTTCAGCTTAACCCTTTCCTTCATACAAACACATTTGCAAACACAGTAGATCCAACTCAGACGGCTCCTGTAAGAGCTGTCTGATCAGGGTCTGCTCTGTTTGATTATGGCATGATATAGATCTGATTCTACAGTTTTTGTGAAACCAAACAACGTCATTGAACATTTTACATTATACAAATTCAGATTATTCATGATGCCGTTGTTCGTTTCCTACATGAATGTTGAATAGAGAATGGGTTAATGCGGGGTGAAGGTCATACAAAAAGCTCCTACAGGGACCGTCTGATCAGGGTCTTCTTTGTTTGCCTTTGGCATGATATACATATGATTACACATACAATGTATGGAGTTTTGTCAAAGTTAAACAATCCCTTGAAACAATTACAATATAAAAGTTCAGTTAATAAATATTAATCATGCCCTTTTTCTTGCATGCATATTGAACAGAGAAGGGTATAAAAAGCAGGTGAATGCTTAATGTTGTAAGAAAGTAATACAGAAATCTCCTACAGGAGCTTTCTGCATAACGTTATTCCTGCATTAAGCTACCACCTGCCTCTTCGATCCAAAATTAGACCGATTTGTTGTGGTCTTTTTAAAGTGGTATTACTGCATTTGACCACTCAGGTTGCATGTTTAAATAAAAAGACACTATGAATATAATGTTTCTAAATATGAAGTATATCAAGTTTTGAGAGAGTGAAAGTTGACAAAGCATGTTAAAGATTTATAGCGAATCTGCGGTTGTCGCCAGTATGACACCAACGAACGATGATAAACTACGAATTGACAGCGGATGATAAAAATGATATCAAGAGCCGCTGATTTTCGCTAACCCAAATCATCTTTTTTATAGTTTACAGACTGTTTAGTACACTCTGGTGAATTGCAAGGTACATTAACTACAATGCTTTTCCATTATCGTTATTGATTATAGTGTGACCTTAAGTTTTATGTTAATTCTTTTTTGGTTTACTGGACAAACTACCGGAAAAGCATAGTTTATGTAAGGGTAAACACTTTATCTTATAGACTTCTTTACACATGGTAGATAATGTTATAATAGCACAGAAAAAGACCCGCTAAAGGACTGCTTATACCAAGATGTACTTGAATTTAAATATATTGTATATAACACAAATATAACATTCAAATAAAAAAGGGCCTCAGTGGTCAAGCACTTGCAGTCCCTAAAAGAAATTACTTTGCTTCTCTCATAGCACTGGGTTTGGTCCAGGTTTAGTCAGATATATCAAGTAAGGCTCTCTTCCAGTCGGCTTGTAAGTAAACTGAAATACTATACTGACGCCATGTAAAACCAAATAAATGTTAAGAACACTAATTGAAGTGCCATTTAAGCAACCGTTTATTTAGCTGTTATGATTTCTCAAAATACTACTTGATAAAGAGTAACATGTAACAGCTAAATCCGATGTGTTTGGTTTGTGATGAAATAAATGAATGTAATCAATACCTAAAAAGAGATTCATTTAAAATCTGAAGCACCTGGTCATAACTGTAAATATAGTAAATATAAATATGTTTATTTCATTTAAAAAAATCTGTTTTTTGTTAAAGCTGCACGGGGAACGTCGTCGAAACAGCTAATTTAGTTCCTTTTTAAATGTAATTGATATTATTATATTGAGAAAATGAAAGGATTTAAATAAAATTATGTAGGCTATTAACAATCTTGTTGTTTTTAAAAGAACATTTAATCACCAAAAATGTCTCTTTCAGGACGGTACACCCGTATAACACAATTTCCAGAGTATAATAAATGCTTTAAATAGCATTCGACAGCCATGCACTTTTATTAATAGTGTCTCTGTAAAGTATATAATATGTAAACACGTCGACGTCCGTCTAAAGAGTAAAATCCGTCTAAATGAAGCAATGGACAATGTTGGATGCATGTGCCAGTCTCAGTAACTGTCTGTGAAAACAGAGACAACATTATAACCTGTTTGGTGATGGGGTGATCTGGCCGAGGGGCGCTTAAGCAAATTATGCTCTCCGTCTGTCATTCTCGTTAGTACACGTTTGTAAGGCAAACAAAAATAATCGATTGCATTAAAAAAAATCAGTAAAGAAACAATTACGGTAACATATGCATATTGGGTATGAATAAAATATTGTTGAAATACAGGGTATGCACATAAATGGTACGATGCCAGTCTGTGAGAACTGAACACGTATTTAGGCCTTGGGGCGATTTTGTCGAGGACGCATCAGCTGTTTTGATTTTCGTCTGTCATTTTATTTCCTACTCTTTTGTAAACGCCGATAACTGTTAAAAAACAACCAATTTTTGCATTGTATATTACCGACGTTATTGTTTATTAGCCCATCTGCGCAGGTAGCCTGTTTCTCCATATGCGTTCGCTCCCCATATGCCATGGGTCTTTTTAGAAACGAAAGTAAGTTCGACCCGAAACGGAGGAAACTGTGAGCACGCAGATTATTACTTTATTAAAAGACAGCGAAAACATCACCAAATGCATCTATAAACAGTCATAAACCGTCTTGTGTTTTGTCAACAAATACTAAAAGAGAAACAAAACACACAAACAAAAAATAATACGTTGTGCCCGTATCGGAATATTCTAACATGGTGAAAAAGTTGTGACTCGACTGGGACTCGAACCCAGGGCCTCTGGCCTACCATGCCAACACTCTTCCGACTGAGCTACACTTCACCAAGCCACACAGTAAAGCTTATCAACTTATTTCATGGCAATCTTTTCCCGTCTATTTTAGATGGACTATTTCTGTAGGTAGGGGAATTCCTCTGTCTGTATCCAAACTACTGATATTAATGCTTTTTCGATGTCAAATAACACAACTTCAATGTGTAAGCTACCCGCACATAACATTTCCCAATATAGTTTGTTCCGTATTTACGGCAAATCCGAGAGAAAATTGAGCTCGTTCTTTTAGTAGTATAGAAATGAGCTGAGTCACTTTAAGATATGTACTAAGTCGTGCAATTGTGCCAAGTTTTGTGTGTTCATGATTTAGTCACTTTCAACTATGGTCTAAGTCAGGAAACTTGCCAAACTTGATGCACTCAAGATTCTTTTACTCATCACAGTTGTACTTTTATCTCATTATCATCATCATAATTAGTTGTACAGTAGAAGGCCACTTATTCAATAACCATGTGTCTTTATAAGCAGGTGGTTGCTTAATGCAGGGCTAAAGTAATGCAGAAAGCTCTAGGAGTGTTCTGCATTACTTTTGTCCTTTTGTCCTGCATTAAGCTACCACTTGCATCTAGCATCCAGAATAATACCTCTTTTAGGTGATCGCATTAGCGAGGGGTTACTGTAAATGATTAATGTTTGACCCAAAGGTGGTCGACGCATGCTCGGACATGATCGAAGCATGTAAAACTAGCCAAAAACTATAAACGATGTGACTCCCGCAAGGATGAATAGAAGTATATAGGGGGATCTGTATTCGTTAAACTTTCAGCAAAAACGCGAATTATTCTGAAACAGATTCGAAAAACAATCGACTCACCGCAGTTAAAACGGCGCTAGCAATTTCCAGTCTGCTACGAGACACCAGTTTTCGTTCTCCTACTTTCCTTTTGAACGGAGGTGGCCATTTCGCTGTGGCCTGGAAGTAGTAGTCAATTTGCATATCGAATTCGTAGTTGATGAGCCGGTCACAGCAAAATGGTCGCATCCGTTTAAAAGGAAAGTTGGAGAAAGAAAACTGGCGCCTCGTAGCAGACTGGAAATCGTAAGCGTCTGTGATATTTTACATAAAAAGTTTACCCTGGATATGAATTCTACGTAGAATGACGTGTAGAGTCAAATCATTCTAACGGAGAGAAGAAAAAAAAGCCAATAAAAACGTTTTATTCTGCAACGATATTCTACATCAATCATTTACCAAGGATAAGTATTGTATGAAGGGTGACGCACATCCCAGCCATGGTAATATAGAGAAAGAGCACCCATAGCAAAGTGACCTTCGGGGTCGATATTCTACGTAAATATTTGACTCGGGGTATAAATTCCGCGTAAACCCCAGTGAACTTTTGGATCATTTTTCTACATAGAATAGCCAGTGTTACAGATGCGTACCCAACTACTAAAATAGTCATTTCTCAACCAATTCCTATACTGCGACCACTCTTTAGAATCGTCTCTTCGGGCACCCATAGCAAAGTGGCCTTCTGGCCCGATATTATACGTCAATAGTTGACTCTGTGGTATAAATGCCACGTAAACCCCAGCGAAAATTCGGATCATTTTTCCACGTAGAATAGTCAGAGTTACAGATAAAGGAGGGTACTCAACTACTAAAATCGTCATTTCTAAAATACTCAAATACTAAAATCGTCATTTCAACACAAAACCCTATACTGTGACCACTCTTTAGAATCGTCTCGAAGAGACAATTCTAAAGAGTGGTTACAGTATAGGGATTGGTGGAGAAATAAGGGAGTTATTCTTGAAATTACTTAAATTTACGCATGTTATCTGGACGTCGAATTTTCAGTATGGAATAGTCCATTATTGTTTATTGGTAGAGTCCAAACAGTATGGTATGTAGAAACTACGAGAAGATTTATTTTACTAACAGTGCAAAGCCAGATCAGATGACATCTGTAGGACCTGATCTGTAGTTCATGATCTGGGTCTACATTGTTTGCAAATGACAGGTTTTGGTTTGGTTTGGTTTTTATCGGGCTTTATGCCCGTCACTTTAAAAATAACAGTATTTCAGTCATATCACGACGTCAAGCTAATACAGGTGGAGGAAGACCCAGAAGTTATATAACTGTGCACGGAACAAATTGCATTATTTACTTGAACAGAAGAACATCCGGGTAGAACCACCGACCTACCGCAAGTAAGCTGGAATGCTTCCTCACATGACACATCTAAATGCCCAGACCGAGATTCGAAACACAGCGGTGAGGGCTAAGCGATTGTCAGTTGACGACCTTGGTTACACACATTCAAAGTTTAAACCCTTCGCTTACTGAATTTTAAAATACATTTCTCCTTCGTTACCCATGCCCTGTTGTATAATTACATATATCTTCACTGTGTACAAGTATTTCGCTGTGCAATCACTGCTGTGGAGTGCACTGGTTGCACAATCAACTTGTAAATAGTGCAGACCCTGATGAGACAGCTCCTGCAGGAGCTGTCTCATCTGGGTCTTCACTATTTACAGGTAGGTATATTGACAAGCGAAGCAAGCGATTAGCAAGCGAAGCGTTAAGTATTTGGACACCAAATTTCCAATTTCCTTTAGTTTGTAAAACTGAATATTTTTACGTGACACGGGTTGGTAGCAATTAATGCAGACCATAGATCTGGCTCTGCACTGTTTGCCTATACTAGTATCCGGACAGGTAAACATGGGCAAATAGTGCAGGGTTAGATCCATGGTCTGCACTAGTTAGAACAAAACCTTACTCGACACATTTTGGCACACATGTTGGTCTGTATCTACATTGTCTGCAAATGAAACTACATGTACCTGTAGCCATGGAGCTCTTTTCTAATGTTCTTTATTGTGAGATATAGCTGACATTTCGAATGGGCTTTGGTTCATATAGAAAATGATAGATGGTTTTGTATAAAACCTCATTCCCGATTGTAATCTGCATACGCATGCTCTCTAACCGCAAATGACATCTTTGGAGTGTATGGCTTCTACTATTGTGATGGATATACTTCAAATACGACATAGAACAGATGTTAGTTGTATGATAGTCCACAGACATTATTATTATTATTATTATTATTATACCACATTTATATAGCGCTCTTTTCACACAGGATATGTGCGTTCAAAAGTGCTGTACATGGATGAAATCAATAATCGGAACGAACCACATGATTATCTATCCAGACAATGAAAGATTTACAATATATATACAATAAATATAAAAATCACTAGCCGGACGGAAACGCATGATCGTCCATCCGGTCAGTGAAGGATATACAAAATATATACAATAGATATGAAATCATAAACCGGAAGAAACGGCATGATCGTCCATCCAGTCAATGAAATGTATGCAATAGATATACATCCTTGCTTTTACCCCTCCACTCAACATATATGCCTTTTAACCCATTCCCTCATAGGCTATTTTTAATTCCAACCTCTTTGAATAAAACTACCGAAAAGGAGTATTAACTAGAGAAAAGGAAACTTTTAGATTTGTGTAGTTAGAAACAAGAAGTGACTATTTCAGAGGTGTAGAAAGGCGTATTTATGGAGGAAAGAGTTAACGTCTTTGCACACACACAGAGTAGACCATATTAGACGTTTCCTGCAGACACCGTCTTATCAGGGTCTGCATTATTTGCTTATGAAATAACATAGACCTGATTCCACAGTTTAAGCAACGGCAAATGTTTCCTGTGTTCACATTCCATCATAAACATTATCTTATTAATATGCATAATTCCATTATTTCTTACATGAAACTTTACGACGTAAATAGATGACCGACGAATGAGTTCTAACCAAATCCAAGGTACATCATTATAACACTGTGTCAAGTAGTGTTGGCATTACTTTCAATGATGCTTCCTTAGTCGGATAGTCACTAGTTTTAGTCCAACCCTTTATCTGATGAATGCTTCTGCAAGATTTCGCAAATTATGAATATCAATTTAACCCCTTAAGTGCAACGAAACCGAGCAGTTTGGATCCAGATGAGACACCAAGTAATTTTGCCTCTCATCAGAATCCAAACTGTTTGATATTATGTTTATTGTTTTATAAAGAAACTGACCAAGCAACCACTCTAAAACTTGAAGCAGACGAAAATGTCCCCCGCAGACGACGATGCTGGCACTGAAAGGGTTAATTTTTGTTTTGAAATGTAAACAAATGGACAGTTATTAACATAACAAGCAATAGAGGGTCAGAACTGAAGTATATGAGAAAACAGAGCAGACAATGATCAGACGGCTCCTACAGTACAAATATATGTGTAGTACTAATTTTAGAATTTTTGTTACGGCCAAACATGTCCCTAGTACACGTACCATTATAAATATGCAGTCAATGATGTTTTAATGAAGTGATATATTCTTGCACAATTATTCATGAAGTAAACTTTTTTGTACGATCCGTATGGTTTCTAATCTGCGACGTTGCACATTGAAAGGGCACGCTCTTTAACCCGTCCCCTCATTCTGACGCCTTTTGGCGCCTTTGTAACATGCACTTTTAGAAACCATTGAAAGAAACAGAGCATTTGCTCCATAGGAGTAAATGCTCTGTTTATCACAATGGTTTAAAAACTACATAAATGTAATATTTCCCCTTTTTTACTATGTGCTTCTCTTCAGTAGCTTTATTCCAAGTGGCTGGGTCTCAAAATAGCCTATGAGGAAATGCGTTATATTGGGGCGGTTTTTATGTAAGATCACGTGACAAAACAATTCAGAATGACTAATACAACATTAAACTATGTTCTATATTGCATTTGAAAGAGATACGAAAACTTCTAAGTTTCAAATATAAAGGTCATTTGTGGTCAATTTTGACAGGATGCTGAGCATGCAGACTTAAACCTTAAAACCAGTTTTAACGTCCGCTCATATAGTCGAGCACCTGTGCAAACTGAGTAGACCCAAGTCAGACAGTTCCCGTAGGGGTTGTCAGGGTTTGTTCTAGTTGCATATTGAATGATATACATCTGATTCTGAAATAAACATTCTCTTCTTTATGTATAAATATAAAGCTCAGTGCATATCCGTGTATCAATAAAGCCTCAACTCAATATGCATGGAGGAAATGGTTAAACAAATCTATAAATCATTTCCAAACTGAACCTTAGTCATTTTCATATCATTATTTCGCATAACAAAGAGCATTGGATGATTTGGCTTGGTTTTTATCGGGTTTTACGTCGTTTTAACAGTTTTAACATATCACAACGTCCAGCTAATTACAAGTGGAGGAAGACCCCCGAGGCTCGTCTGTGCAAGGAACAAACTGCACTGTCTCGTGCACAGCAGAACATACAGGTAGAACCACCGACCTAGCTTACAAGCAGTGTAGACACAGATACCAGCATGCGTTTCAAAGATGAGTCTTCGTATCACAGTTGATTCTGCTTAACTATTTGCACGAATTATTGTTTTCTTCTGCAATAATTGTCGTCTACTTTGCACAAATATGTCTGTCAAAGAATTTGGATTCTGATGAGACACCACAGTTTCATGTTAAAAGCAAACAGAGCATATCCTGGTCAGATGATACCTATGGGCACCGTCTACTCTGTTTGCAAATGCGTGAGCATGCGTTTATATGAGGGAAAGAGTTAATGGTCCACGACATCAACACCATCTACCATCTGCTGAAGAAGACATTCTGTACAACGAGTTACAAGATCTAATTGTAATTGAAACCGTTACAGAAAGTCTCCAAAACGAAATGGACAACAGGTGTTGATGAAAAGTATGTAAGTTTCAACCAAACCTAGGTCATCACTGGGTTACCATTGCAACCAGCGCTTTTAACACCTGACATTAAGATCGGGATATCCCTTTACCACTGCTGACCAATTTTCAGCAAAAAAAGGTATAATATCTAAATTGTAACCCAACAGAGTCCACCACTCAATTACCATGGCAACCAACTGTTTCGAAACAATAATACCAAAAAAACCAACATAACAGTTTCCAGCTAAATAGAAAAAAATAATAAAGTTTCGACCAATCAGAGTCCACCATTTTATTTCCATGGCAATAAATACTTTTGAAACATCTACCAACCAATTCGGAGTACTGAAATATCCTTGGATACCAACTTCAGATTAATCGAAAACTATTTACATTACAATGTAACTTTCGTCAACCAATATCTAAATTTCGACCAATCAGAACCCACAATTCAGTTACAATGACATTGTTTTAAAAAAACAAAAACAAACAGACAAGTGCACATACGCACATAACCATCAATGTTCATGTGCAATTTCATTGGGATCGGGCTGTTGGTTATTGAGAGCTATGTTGGACAAGCTCACAGCGGACGAAGAGGAATAAGAATAAGAGTCGGAAAGAAGAAGAATAAGAATAAGAAACGGGGTAAACAAAATAATTGCCCCACTTCGTTTGGGAGCATGATAAACTTGATTGACTTCTTCAAGCAGATGACCACTTTATGCAGAACAAAAGTAATGCAAGAATATCATATGAAAGTTTTCGGCATAGCTTTCGGTCTGCGTTAAAACCACCAAAATGTACCTGGTAAAGTTGATCCCTGTAAATCGGAATTTTAATGAAATTAATCTTGGAGAATTTCAAAATTTCCAGCATTTTGATTGGCCCAAAAAGTAGATTAAACACTATAGTTGAGAAGAATGCAGTACTTGGGGCTTTCCGCATGACTTTCACCCTGCATTAAGCTACCACCTGTCTTAAAGGCCGACATTGATATCGGTTCAGAGGGGTTATACTGTATACAGGTCAACCTGCCTTCAGTGGGCATTCATGTATTGAACATAAGAGTCTTAAAAGACGGGTGGCTGCATTTTCCTCCTGGAAATTTCGAGATGCTTTTAAGTGTCTCCAACCCGCACCTCCTATCCACCCAGGGGTTAAAATGGGTACCTGTGAGGGTCACTAGCCGGTACTGTGGCTGCATGATTGCGCCATATGTTAGCAGTGCTCAATATTATAGGCCAATGACTCAATGGCCTGAGGGGAGTAAATGTACAGTCTTCTGAACGGTCATTCGGACTGAAAGTAGCCTATACCTAGGTACTTTAACCAGTTACGTTATAACACAGGGTAAAGGTAATGCAGGAAGCGCCTTTCTGAATTACTTTTGACCTATAGTAAGCTACCACCCGACACATAGCAGGTTCTACTGTATACATAATTAGACTTATAAATAATATTTCTATTCAGCCGTCACGCTTTTAACGCTTTACTCCATACACACGCCTTTTAACGCCTTTCAAAACAGAGTAGACACAGACCAGACAGCTCCTATAAGACCCGTCATGGAAGCAGAGTCGGTTCTTTGCCTTTAACCCATTACCTCATGGGCTATTTTTAGAACCAACCTCTTTGTATAAACCTACCGAAAAGGAGCATTATTTAGAGAAAGTGAACTTTTTAGGATTGTGTAGTTCTGAAACCATTGTGATAAATAGAGCATTTGCTCCTACAGGAGCAATTGCTCTATTTATCACAATGGTTTCAAAAAGTGTATTTTACAGAGGCGTCAAAAGGCGTGAATATGAGGGAATGGGTGAAGTACACCGAACCGCAAAAGAAACGCAACAGCTGGGGAAACACATATAATTCAAAACTAAACAGTTCAAATGATAAATAACGGTTTTATTTCATTTTATATGTATCTTACCTACAAACTGTATACATTTCATTAAAATATATCAACAAATAACCCCGATTTCATTATGTCAAAGTTCATTACCCACAAGTTCAATGTTCACACATTGTCAATACCTCGTGTATCCTCCAATGGCTATTGATAATGTGTGAACTTGTATTCATGGGTAATGAACTTTAGCATAATGAAATCGGGGTTATTTGTTGATATATTTTAATGAAAATTACACGGTATGTAGATAAGGTACCTATAAACTGAAATACAACGGTTATTTATCATTTGAACTGTTTAGTTTAGAATTATATGTGTTTCTCCAAATGCTGCGTTTCTTTTGCGGTTCGGTGTACATGTACTACTGGTCTGATTCTGCAGTTTCTGCCATGGTCAAAATACCCTGTGTTCATATCCCATTATAAAACATCAAATGATAAATATTCATGATGTTTTTATTTTTTTACATGAATATTCATGAGATAAAGGAATTAATACAGCACTTACCCTTGGTTGTGACGTCAGGCACTGTTCCGATTGATAAGCGTTTCTCTGTTTGTGGAATAGTAACGACAAACCCGAACAGAGTTAAAAATTGGCAAATGCAGAGAAACATTATCATTTGTCATATATCTTGAATTTGCGGAAACTATTGCAGATATCCGAATTGATAAAAACTCAAATAAAAACCTTAAGTATAATCTAATACAACTGGTGAGTGATTGTCACAGAACGTCATCCAGAAAACAATATCACGGTAAGTATCACAATATATGACCATGTCCATTCACTACTGTTGACGTTAATACATTCATAATTACACAAGTTAACAAGCAAAGATGAATTGTTTGTATACCTTTTCCCTGCTCATTGTAACACCACTTTGCATTTCCAGATCTTTAGCTTGCTATGGGCGGAGGTTTAATAACATTTGCAAACACATTGGAATTTAGCTGAGCCACTGAATAACTAGACGTCTCACCAGGGTCTACACTGTATTACATTTCGATAAACACACATTGGAATAACATAGATAAAACTAACTTAAAACCTTACAACCTTGAGTTTTCAAATGGACTGTTCCAAAATTCAAACAGGTCAAGCCAATGGTAAATATTTAGAGAGTTTATTAGAGAAAAGTGTAACATGACAAACAGTGCAGAGAGGAAACCCTCTCATATGGGTCTACACTGTCTGCAAAAGACATTAGTGACTCGTGACCTGACTCGCCAAACATCTTGAATTCAGATGAGATGACGAAGAACTCGACGTCTCATCGGGATCCAAACTGTTTGACACCAAAACTATTTTACACCAAGCTGTTTGACACATAGAAACGGAAGTAGTCAAAATTGCACCAAATCCAAATTTGAGCAAACATGATTTGTTCAAAAAGGGATAATGTTTAAGACCTTGAAGCGGATAGAAAATATTTGCAGACGACAAGTATTAAGCGGGAAAGGACATACAGTAAACCGTCTCTAAACCGGAATTCTAGTAGAGAAGAATTTAGATACTTTCAGGCAGGTGACTGCTTAATGCAGAAAACTCCTAGATGAACTTTCTGCATGACATCCACCCTGCATTAAGCTGCCACCTGTCTCCCAGACCGATATTTACACTAAATGTAAAGCCCGGTTTACAGAGGTTTTACTGTGCATTGGCACTTTGACAGTGCTCACGGTTGTCAATATTTATGACAGGTCAAAGGTTGTCAGCCCTGACCCCATCACCTGCTATACCTAGAAGTGTTATTTCGGTACGTTCTTGATAAAAGGTGGTCGTTCATAACAATATGTCATCTTCATGTCCTTTCCAATAACAAGGCCACCGAGGTCAACCCTTATCCAGCAAACCGCGACCGGCCATGTGTAAACAGCTCGGGTCTAGATGAGACGTTCACCAACTCGGCGTCTCATCAGGATCCAAACTATCTCAGACTATGTTATATTGTTCTTTCAAAAGTTTGACCGAACCGGAATAATGTAAAAATGGCCGAAGTTAATAATATGATTAGACAATTTTTTTTTCAGAAGAAATAAAGGTTAATTTTAAATAAGCGATCACTTTTTATATCGTACATTTCCCATTAGAATGTCTATAGTACAAATCAGTTTTACCTTTAGCTCACTCAGCAAGGTAAGGTCTACAGTTGAACCTGTCTTAACCCATTACCTCATAGGCTATTTTTAGATACAGCCTCTTTGAATAAATCTATCCAAAAGGAGCATTAACTAGAGAAAAGGATTTTTTTTTAGAATTTTGTAGCTTGAAACCATTGTGATAAATAGAGCATATGCTCCTATAGGAGCAAATGCTCTATTTATCACAATGGTTTCACAAAGTGACTTTTACAGAGTCGTCAAAAGTCGTCAATATGAGGGAAAGGGTTAAGCGGCCATCAAGAAGAGATCTAATTAAGGGTCTGTAAGGCAGTTGGTAGCTTAATGCAGGTCAAAGGTAATGTAGAAAGCCTCTATAGGATCTTTCTGTATTACTTTTGGCCTGCATTAACCCTTTGGCTGCCAATGCCGGATCTGTGATTACCTATGCAAACAGTTTGGATCCAGATGAGACGCCGAGTAACTCGGCGTCTCATCAGGATCCAAACTGTTTGTTACTGTTACTATGTTTTTGAAACAAAAATGAAGAAAATCAAAAGAATGAAAATTTGTAGCAGACGACAAAGTTAGCAGACGACAGGGTTTGGCAGCGAAAGGGTTACATGTAAGCAACCACTTACTTTTTACGATTCCTGTGTTCAATAAATGAATGTCTGCTTAGGACAGGTGCTACTGTACGCAAAATGTCAACTAGTCCATTCTATGAGTAGCTTAGTGTAGTAGTGATCTACATGTATAGAGGACCAAACTGTGCAAATCTAACCACGTGCCAAGTTACTCAATGCTTAATCTGGAGTCGCAAAAATACCATTATTCGATCATAATGTGTTTGGTGTTTATTTTCTCGCTGCAAATAGCGAATATGTTACATGTGAAAATAAATGATATTGTGATCATATATTTAAAACAAAATTGAAGCAGATGTTTAAATGAAAATTGAAGCAGATGACAATTTGTTGCAGACGACAATATGTTGTAGGTAATGAGTTAACCCTTTACTGCATGGACACGCATTTAGTGCCTCTGCAAACAGAGTAGACCCAGATCGGACAGCACTATAGGAGCCTATAGGAGAAGTTCGATCAGGGTGAGCTGATCTGTTTACTTATGGCATAATGAATATCTGGGACTACAGTTTCTATTACGGTTTTAATTTTTACATTGATATGCCATTATAAATATAAGCTAATCTATATTCATGACGTCATTATTTCTTACATGAATATTCATGTGGTAAATGGCGAAAGTTACCCCATGTATACAGTTTTCAAAACTCTAATGTACCAATTTGTCAGGTAACTTTGATCTGCTTCAAGTTTTGCCACCTCAAACAGCATAATATAGCAGAACATATGTAACAAACGTAATTTTAATGGCCCTCTAAACCTGACGTATAACTGAGTATAATTATCGGTCTTGGAGACAGGTGGCAGTTTAATGCAGAGTGAAAGACATGCAGAAAGCTCCTCTAGGAACTCCTCTAGGAGCTTTCTGCATGCCTTTCATCCTGCATTAAGCATTCCTGATGCAGATGATGGACCGAGTAACTAGTGGTCTCATCAGGGTCCAAACTGTTTTTACTACGGTAATAATTTTGAAATTAAAGGGAAGAAAATTAAACTAACGAAACTTGTAGCAGACGACACATTTTCAGACGACAATATTTGGCAGCGAAACACTATAATAAAATAGTATTTAACCCCTTCCCTGTTCCATGTTTATTCCAAATTTTAATAGCTACTGAATATTTATGGCTAAAATGGTTATGAATGAAAATGAAATACGGAGGGTTAACAAGAAACAGACCTATCAAATTCCATTAGAAGACAGAAAAGACCCTGATCAGGTTGTTCATATAGGAGCCGTCTGATCTAGGTCTACTCTGTATGCAAATGTGCGAAAAAAGTTTATATGAAGGAAATGGTGAAGATGTTATATAAGCCGGGTTTTACACAGTGTGTCGCATATGCCATATGGTAACGTGTTTTTGTGCGACATCTCAGGGTCAATTCATAAACACCGCTAGCATATTCATTATATAAGCATATTGTCCCTCTGAACGATCATGACGACTTAGTGAAGATCCATACAAACCGTTTGGATCCAGATAAGGCGCATGGTAACACGGCGTATCAATAAGATCCAAATTGTTTGACATCCTGGGCATATATATTTTAAAGCAGCGATGAAATCAATCATTTTAGGAATTTTAACAGTCGACAACCTTTGCAGACGATACTTGTTCAACGCGCAACGATTTATTACCAATAGGAACATTTTATATTATTAGCGGTTACGGACTTACTCATTGTTAAACATCATGTCAGTGATGGGTTGCGCATGCTCAGCAATGGTTTGTAGTCACATATTTCCACCAACTTTATATTTTCAGAATACACGGTATCCTCACTTTCTCTATAATTATGCAATCAGAGTGTCAAACATTTTAGATTCAGATAGGGTGCCGAGTTACTCGGCGTCTGATCTGCATCCAATCTGTTTGCAAAGGTAACCAACACTCGCCGCTAAGCAGGTTAAAGGGTTATGAGAAGTTTGGTATGTTCATTGCGAATAAATCACAGTCCAATGACAGGCAATTGTGATATATCGATGTAATCATTTCATGGCGCACTCGATTACGCTTAAATAATTTTATTCATTCGAGGCGCTATATAATAATTAGCAATTTATTTGATGAATATTCCTACGAATCTCCCCCGGTTTGAATTTTAATTAATTGAACTTGCATTAAAGCATGAACCTTGAAATGTATTGCAATGGAAACTTGTAGAGACTTGTAATTTATAAGCAAGCAGGGTAAACCCGGAACAAAACAGCTCATTCAAAACAAAACACAATAGTGTTCCGAGGAACACATGTGTCACCTGCTCGCAACTGACACAAAAACTGTTAATATGCTAGAGTGCGAAAAACAGAACAAAGGGGAATAACTCAAAGGGTATTGCATGCTGAGTGATCGACCTTAGTTACATCAATGGTCCTTAATGAGAGGAAGACACATGTGGAATATGAAAGCTGTATAATGATTAGTTTAGAAATGAATACCAAAAAAAGAATGTGTGACGGACAGATAGACGGACAGACAGACATATGACGGAAAAGTGATCCCTAAGTGACATACTGCCTCTCGGCAGGTGATACAAAAACGGTCTTAAATTCTGAAGGTAAGAAATCCTTCGAAATTAAAAGTAGCAATGTAATAAGAGAAAATTGAAGACTGTGTTTTATGAAGTCTGTTCAAGGGCAAGTATTCAAAGTGAAACACTACTGATGCCCGAAGCCGTATTCAATTTTAATAACCTAACTCATTGAAATTAGCCCTTTCCCACATAATTTATAAACTCTTTTTCACACCTTTACAAACATAGTAGACCCAAATCAGACGGCCCCTACACTATCCGACTGCTCATTGTCTGTTCTGTTTGCTTATGAAGTTATCACAGTCCCACTCTACGGCGTCGACCAATACCAAAACAGCCTGTTTACATATGCCAGTATAAACATTCTGCTTGTAAATATCCATGATGGAATTGCAGTAAAACCCCGCTAATGCGACCACCTAAAAGAGGTATAGTACTGTGTGCTAGAGACAGGTGGTAGCTTAATGCGGACAAAAGTAATGCAGAAAGCTCCTAGAGGAGCTTCCTGCATTACTTTTGTCCTGCATTAAGCAACCACCTGCTTATAAAGAATCCCATGTTTATTCATTAAGTGGTCGCATTAGAGAGGTTCTACTGTATTTCTGACATGAATATTTAACAGGGGACTGGTGAACCGGGTCTGTTATGTTTGCAAATGCGTGAAAAAGCAGGTTAACTCATTCTCTCCTCAATGTATCAACCGAAATGGAGCATCAACTAGAGGACTAGAGGAAAGAAAAAATATAGAATTTTGTAGTTTGAAACCATTGTGATATATAGACAATGGTTTCATAAAGTGACTTTTATAGATGCGCAAAAATGTAAATATCTTGCTTTGAATTTATATTCTGATTGAGTGTTTCTTCTTCAAATTATCTAAAAGTTGATTTATAACCCAATTATGTTAACATGTGGGGTTTTGTCCGCCTTGACACATTTGGCAGTGGGTTTGTGTCCTATGGGGTTTTGTCCTGTGGGGTTACGTCCTAGTGGGGTTACGTCCTGGTGGGGTTTTGTCCGTACCCCATACTTCATATGTATCAAAAACACAAACAGTTTGTTTGAACGGGACAGATTTGTAAAGTTAATGATAGATCAATCAGTAGACATTGTAAAATTTAAGGTGTGAATTTGGCCACCAATTATGATAAATAATGGCACAAATTTTAAAAAGTTTAGGGTTAGTCAATCTAACAAAAAGTAAAGCCTATGACTACTAATATTGAGATGTCAGTCGTTTTCATTCAAGACAAAATTAAACTGAAAGTAGTTTTGACCATATAAATACAAATGTAAATCGTTGGTTAACTTACTAATTCCAGATTATAGGCTGATGCAACCGATTTCAGGATGAATTTCTGGATAAACTGATCTGGTCCGGTGTTTGTTTGAAAATGACACACATATTAGAACTAGTTTGTTCGGGCGAATTAATAAACACTGGATAGGGTAGTGCTTTATCGCGAAGTAATTCGTTTGGTCCCTTGACGTTCGAGATATCACAGTTCAATGTAGTCTTTTGGCATGAGTCAGGTGTTATTGAATGATAATGTGAATGAAGCTTGGAATATATTCAAACAAGTGTGTTTGTGTGTTATAAGCAATTTAACCCTTTCCCTCATATTGACGACTTTTGACGACTCTGTAAAAGTCACTTTGTGAAATCATTGTGATTTGATGAACATTGCAAATGCTCTATTTATCACAGTGGTTTCAAACTACAAAATTCTAAAAAAAAATCCTTTTCTCTAGTTAATTATCCTTTTCGGTAGATTTATTCAAAGATGTTGTATCTAAAAATAGCTTATGAGGGAATGGGTTAACGCTTGTGAAACAGATCAGAATAAAGCAAACATCAAAACCTTGGATGAACTCAGATACTGTTCAAGCCATCAATGAGAAGGTTTTTAACAAATATAAAAGGGTCAGATCCTTGGAAAACTTTGATTCATTTACAGCTCATAGGAATAATGAACAGTGTTTTGTTTACAGTGCAAAGAAATCTCATTTCACTCTAGAGCAGACAAATATGATTCCATGTACAAGTCTTTGTGGAAAACTCTTGGAAACCTTGCTCTGCCTTCTTAACCCGTTCGCCCATTAATAAGCATTTGCAAACAGAGTAGACATAGATCATACGACTCGTATAGGAGCTGTCTGATCAGGGTCTGCTCTGTTTGCTTACGATATAATACAGAGATGATTCTACAGCTTCTGCCGCAACAAACACCTCTTGTGTCCATGTGGTATTATAACAACTAATCTAATTAATATTTATTGTCATCAGTATTTCTTACATGAGTGATCATGGGGCAATGTATTAAAGGGATCTACATCAAGTTCAAATTTATATTTAAATAATAATCATGGCCAATGCTTTGTAAAGAAACTGTGTTTTGTATGTGTTGTTTCCTGCATGACTCACACATGCACTTTTATATCACCACAATATTGCGCGTGCCGTGTGGTTGCCGTTTTGTTTATGTATAAAAATTACAAAACAATATTTGAATACGAGGAATATTTGGACAAACTAGCTAAGAAATTAAGAACACCAGTATCGCGAATAAGATTTATTTTCACGTACCTAAAGAATCGAAACTGGTCGTTATTCTCCATCTAGAACTGATCGTAATCTATGGTTTTGTTTGCATTATGATAAGCACGACTTAGGCGACGACTATCATTGTGTACATGCCTGCCCGGTATATGATTACATGCGTCGTACGTTTACCAAGTCATTCTATTATAATATACCTGGGTCCATGCTTATAAAACTTTTCGGTGAGTCTGAGTTCGTTCTTAAGTTTTCGATTGGTCAGATTTGAGCCTTTGGCTCAAATCTGACCAATCAAAAGCTTGAGAACTCAAATCTGACCAATCAAAAGCTTGAGAATGAACTCAGAATCAACTAAAAAGCTTTATAAGCATGGACCAAGATGTTTTTAAATTTATTTCACTGTTGCGAACTGAAAATACTGAAGAGATTTTCAAATTGGATAAGTTTTTATCTGAAGCATTTAAACGACGATTGTCAATAGTAAATACTGTTTAAAGTATCTCGATGTGTAATGGTATCGTAAACTAAGAAACCTACAGAAGTTGGAATGGATTTAACCTATAGAGTTCAACCTCTTTTTTCGATTTCAATTTGAATTGTTCGTATGCATAATGCAAAGTGAATCATGCAAATGAAGTTTGTTGATAGGTTCTTGGCATGTGACCATTATTATATTATCATGACTATGTTGATGTAATAAGAAGCACTATGTGTTTACATTACTGAATACAGAAGTATCGTTCTATCTATCGTAAAGTCTCCCCGTACACGTATTCTACTGCTATGTTGTTATCATTCTCTTGCACTGTATGCAAGTGACATAGATCACTCTCACCCACCTCTTGTCGTGGTGCTGTTCGGGCGACTGTGTGTTATAACATATATCACTCTCATCCACCTCTTGCCGTGGTGCTGTTCGGGCGACTGTGTGTTATAACGTATATCACTCTCATCCACCTCTTGTCGTGGTGCTGTTCGGGCGACTGTGTGTTGTGACATACATCACTCTCATCCACCTCTTGTCGTGATGCTGTTCGGGCCACTGTGTGTTGTGACATACATCTCATTCATCCACCTCTTGTAGTGGTGCTGTTCGGGCGACTGTGTGTTATAACGTATATCACTCTCATCCACCTCTTGTCGTGGTGCTGTTCGGGCGACTGTGTGTTGTGACATACATCACTCTCATCCACCTCTTGTCGTGATGCTGTTCGGGCCACTGTGTGTTGTGACATACATCTCATTCATCCACCTCTTGTAGTGGTGCTGTTCGGGCGACTGTATGTTGTGACATACATCACTCTCATCCACCTCTTGTCGTGGTGCTGTTCGGGCGACTGTGTGTTGTGACATACATCTCATTCATCCACCTCTTGCCGTGGTGCTGTTCGAGCGACTGTATGTTATGACATACGTACATCACTCTCATCCACCTCTTGTCGTGGTGCTGTTCGGGCGAGTGTGTGTTGTGACATATATCACTTTCATCCACCTCTTGTCGTGGTGTTGGTCGGGCGAATGTGTGTTATGATATATATCACTCTCAACCACCTCTTGTCATGATGCTGTTCGAGCGACTGTGTGTTTTGTATGTAATGTTTCCTGCAAAAGTCACACATGTAACATTTAACAATTTTATACAATAGTTGAAAACATTTCCAAAACCAAGTACACGAGTATGGTAAAATGGTTGTAAGCAGATTATATTATGACAAAGGCGCCTTTGTTGATATTTTCTCCCTTTCACTCGTATCAGAAAGGAACATTCTCTAATACTGAAGATCTATATATATCAACAAAGATACTGGCCTAGGTGACATACCATCCCGTTGTGTCAAGGACAGGTTACATATTTTACAAGACCTTTAACACATTCATTATTAAACGGCCCCTTATCAGAGATATTGATCCAGATTTTTTTAACCCTTCTCTTGCTGACTTTTAAAATACATTTCTCCTTCCTTACCCATGCCCTGTTGTAGAATTACATATATCTTCACTGTGTACACTTATTTCGCTGTGCAATCACTGCTGTGGAGTGCACTGGTTGCACAATCAACTTGTAAATAGTGCAGACCCAGATAAGACAGCTCCAGCAGGAGCTGTCTCATCTGGGTCTTCACTGTTTACAGGTAGGTATATTGACGTGAATAGCAAGAGAAGGGTTAACTATGTCAGAGTCGTTCCAATTTTTAACACAGAACGACACATTGAATGATGGTAACTACCAACCTTGTCACAATTTCAAATTTGGTATCTAAAATGCTTGGAAATATAGTGCATTATCAGGTTGAAGTTCATTTAAAAGATAACAAGCGAGGTTTTATGCAAGCGTAAAATGGCTGCGTACATGTTTAAGCAGGGCAGAAGACAAAACAGAGAGCAATATTATTATTTAGTAATTTTGAGTATGCAAGGACATACAAAGTTCTAACCAGAGAAATATACATACATGTATGTATATGTCTCTGTTTTGACCTAAGACGAACAACTTCTGAATTAAGCAACTGTTCCTCTAAACAGGTATGAGTTTTTCTTCAGCCGCTATTGCTTTGGTTTTTACAAACTATCTGGATCCAGATGGGACGCCGGGTAACTTGGCAGCTCATCAGGGTACAAACTGTTTTTCACTCTGACATTTGTTTTTGAAAATATGTTGAAGAAAAAAATGCAGCAGACAATATGTGCAGACATTATTTTTTTGCTAAGAGTGCAGATGGTATTTAGAGTACATTATACTAGACAGCAACTGACCTACAGCGAACCTGCATAATACCAACAATACATCACACATCAAAGTGTTCTTGGGCATTAGTGAATCTAAGTGAGCACAGTGAAAAATATTGCAATTCCTTAAATGCATTTTTCTAGAATGTAAATCTGGAGTGTAGTCTCGCATTAATTCATGGTCATTTTGAATTTCCATCAAAGATTGGGCTGCTTTCGCAACCCAACGATCTGTTTAACACATTACAGTTGGACTATATCACTACCAAGTAAGTATACTCTTCTGACGGTATCAAATACATTATTATAAATCCAACAATGATTTACTCAAAATTGTACGTGCTTTCTGTGTCATTGACAAACGTTCGTCCACCCCGGTCTGACCCTATCACAGCGATAACCTGACCATATGCAATTCAAAAGATGGCGTGGTTCAATAAAACGACTCAATTTTATCACCGATCTCCATCTTTTTAGTCCCCACCATCAAAAGAATGGTGTAAAACTAGCGAGTTTTGTCAGTTAGCTTCAAATCGTCGAGGAAGGAACCATTTTACGTGACGTCATGGATTTCCCAAGTTTTCCTTCGCGCATCCAATGAAATTGCTCCATTCATATTTGTTGCAAAATGGCATCATCCGAAGTAGAAACATATCGACAGAAAGGCCGCTGTTGCTAGTTGCTTACTTATTTAGAGGACAAAACAAATGGAGATTGGTGATAGAATTTGGTTGCTTTATTGAACCACGCCCTCTTTTGAACTGCAAATCGCCATGTTATTGTTGTGATATAGTGAGACCGGAGTGAACGAACGTTTGTCAATGACCCAGAAAGCACGTGAACTTTTGAGCAAATCATGGTTAGATTGATAATTGTGCATAAGTTACCGTCAGAAGATTATATTTATTTGATAGCAACATATATTGACTTTCAATAGCCGAACGAATAACGAAATTATCATTGAAATTGCAAGAGTGTCATTCATATTTGTACTTGTGATACACGAATGTCCGTTCTGATAGTTGAAACCCTTATTATTATAAAATACATATAGACCCACATGAAGCAGTACAGACCCCTGTGAAGTAGATACCATTGTTCCTCAAAGGTACACAGTATGACAATTATGTCTGTGATAATTAAAGCTTGTGTCATTTAAACAGTGTAGAATTCTTATGTTTGATAGATGTATTTCATTACTATGCAATGTGATCAATGGTATGCTTCTGGTAGTATTCTGTTTACTGTTTATAGGCCAATATACTTTAATACATGTATAATGCTGTGAGAAGAAAATCGGTGATAAACACTTTTCTATAGTCTAACCTCTCCACAACGACCGCATGGCAGGAGTCTAATTATGTACTTTAACTCTCTTTAATATAACCGCTTTTTCACAAATTTAGAAACAGGGTACACCCAGATCAGACGGCTCCTATAGATACCGTCTGATCATGTCTGCTCTGTTTGCTTAGTATATAAGATGAAGCTAAATGTACAGTTTCTGTCTTAGTCAAACTGGCATGTGCTCATATGCCACCATAAAAGATATTCTAATTAATGTCCATAGTGCCATTATTTCTTACATGAATATGCAAAATGAAAAGGGTCAACCCATTACCTCATATTGACGCATTTTGACGCCTCTGCAAAAGTCTTTTTCTGAAACCATTGTAATAATTAGAGCATTTGTTCCATAGGAGCAAATGCTCTATTCATTACAGAGGTTTAAAAACTACACAATTCTAAAAATATCCTTTTTTCTAGTAAAAGCTCCTTTTCGGTAGATTTATTCAAATAGGTAGAATCTAAAATTATCTTATGATGATATGGGTTAACCCATTACCTCATAGGCTATTTTAGATACAACCTCTTTGAATAAATCTACCGAAAAGGAGCATAAACTAGAGAAAAGGAAAGCTTTAGAATGTTGTAATTTGAAACCATTGTGATAAATAGAGCATTTGCTCCTATAGGAGCAACTGCTCTATTTATCACAATGGTTTCACAAAGTGGCTTTTACAGAGTCGTCAAAAGTCGTCAATATGATGATATGGGTTAAGAGAGATGTAAGCTTAATGTATACCGATAGTCTAAAATGTTTCAGTTATCTGTGTTTCTTTCCGCCTGCATGTAGCAATAATCTGCTTGAACTGTCTAGGCGCCAAATAAATTTCGTCTACCAAGATCTTTGCTTGATTTAGGCTTTAAAGTGGCATTTTCTTCAATTTCTTTACAAACTAATCAGTGTCAAGCTAAGATCATAGAGTAGATCTATAGGAGCTTATTAATCAGAGTTTCTCTGTTTGCATATCTGATTCTACGGTTTTTGTCTTTGTTAAAATGTCCTTGTTCATGTGTCACTACACATTTCAATTAATTAACCCTTCGCTTGCTGAATTTTAAAATACGTTTCTCCTTCTTTACCCATGCCCTGTTGTATAATTACATATATCTTCACTGTGTACAAGTATTTCGCTATGCAATCACTGCTATGGAGTGCACTGGTTGCACAATCAACGCGTAAAAAGTGCAGGCCCTGATGAGACAGCTCCTGCAGGAGCTGTCTCATCTGGGTCTTCACTATTTACAGGTAGGTATATTGACGTGAATAGCAAGAGAAGGGTTAATATATTTTCTGATACTCATTGACATCTCCGTAGTCTTCTGTCTTTTCTTTTTTTTTTTATTCTCAAAGGTGACACCTTAGAATACATGTTCCTCTAGCTTGTTTCGTTGTGAAATGACAGCTACATGTATTTACAAGGAGATAGATTTAATAAGATCCCAACGTTCATCCATCTCATTCTTAGAAACTACGTGCATGTATGCAGGTTGTAAATTGCAGAAAGAAAATATGTTTGAACCAAATAATAGCTATTTAACTACAGGCCGAAAGTAATACAGAAAGATCCAGTAAGACATTCGTACTGCATTAAACCACTGCCTGTCTTAACCCTTTCCTCCATAGGCTATTTTTAGATCCAACCTCTTTGGATGTATCTATTGAAAAGGAGCATTAACTAAAGAAAAGGAAATGTTTAGAATTTTGTAATTTGAAACCATCGTGATAAATAGAGCATTTGCTTCTATAGGAGCAAATGCTCTATTTATCACAATGGTTTCAACAGGTGACTTATACAGAGACATTGAAAGGCGTATTTATGGCGGAAAGGGTTAAAAGTGTCGTGTGTAAGTCATGTGACAAGCAGATCTCTCCCTTTGGCGAGTGGTGACCCATGTGGGACGGAGTGCTAGTGAGATGGGAAAGGGATGTGCATGCATTCACTTTGCATTGAACCCACCAGTATGTGAAATACAGAACACAGTTTAGTGAAGGGCTGATTATCAGAAAATGTCGACGATTTACTATAAACTGTACAGCACAGTCGATAACAATGTTTCAGAACTGATTATTGACTACAAGAGTTGTATCCCTTACATAATCTCCTTTGGACTCAATATTGGACTAGGACTGCACTCTGTCCGTCTGCCTATACGTTCTTTATGCAATAACTTTATTTTGTAGTAAG